>FR997822.1:7855075-8455075 GCA_905475355.2 Clostera curtula | reverse complement strand
GCACTGCCCATACCCATCTTCTACAGGTCTCACTCTGCCAAAGGTTTGCTGGAAGAAAACTCTTATAGAGTTAAGCTCGCCTGTGTACATTTTGTTTCCAAATATCATGTTTTTTTTATTTTATGTATCTGTGTGCAATAAAGAATAAAGAATAATTTTTACTGTTATGGTAATAACTACTAAGTTAACAGGATTGTCTAAATAATGCTTAAATATCACAATATTTATTTCGATATTTATGTAAATAAATCCCTAATCGGTATGACAAACGATATACTATACCAAATATAAAAGCGCCGTTTACAAACATACAATAAAAAATAGTGCTTTTATTTAATAACTTAAACTACACTTCAATCTCATCAGTTAAAGAACATTAATAACAATACCGCATTACTCGGATTTTTTAAATTATAATAACCGACCTAATCTACCTAAAACCTAATATATGTAATGCTCTTACAATGGAATAAGAAGCCTCTTAAATTTCGAATACGTTTAACGTATTCGAAATTTATTGTCCTTTCTAAAGCTATTATTAACATAATCTAATAGTAGTTACTCCCGGCTTTGCTATGCTTAGGTTGTATTATTTTTCGTTTAGTTGACACTTTAGTATAGGAGATGACAAAAATATTTTTCTGTTACAACTTAATGTTGCTTAAAATTTTGAGTGTTAATTGTGTTAACTTTTCATTCACATATGCATTGAGCTTAATTTAATAAAATATGATTTATTTATACCTTTATTGTATTGAGTTTAACCAAAACGATAAACAAATGTGGTTTTATAATTGAAATATTGTAGCATAAGTAAAATTTTGATATTTTTTTTAAACTTATATTGATTTTAAAGCTTATGATAACAGTTCTGTGCCTGACTGTACCAAGTTGGTGGTCGCTTGTAGGTAATTTGTACCTTTCAAAGTGTGTCCTTTTGTTGCGGTGAATACTTTCCAAATTACGATCATGATTTTGTAGCCTAAAACTCTAAGGAGCGACTCTAATTTTTTACGACAGTCTTTCAGGTCTTTCAGGAATTTTCGTGGATACGACAGTCGGGTATCCACGACAATTCCGACGGAAAAAACAGTAAACTCACAAAGCTGACGGTATTTTCTTTTTCTTTTCGTTTTTAATAAAACGAAACCCCTGCACTATATGAGGTATACGAGCAGTTAACAAACATGAAAATCACGAATACAACTGGCACCAAGACTCAGACCCAGTGCCTCTGGTTGACACAAAGACACTTGCCCAGCCCCGGATTGGAACACGTGACCCTCTGATCCAAAGGCGGCGCATCCAACCCCTAGATGAACAAGCGGTCTACACATAATAATAAAAATTGGGTGTTATTTATTGAATCGGGCAGCTCTATGTCTTCAGAAGAAACAATAGAAGAAGGATAGCAGATACATATCTGAGTGACATTTATCTTCGTAGCAGCTTTCTTCGGGATTTAAAATAATAATAAATATCCTTGGACATTTCACACAACACCATCTCGTCCCAAGGTAAGCAACTTAATGCTTGTGTTATGGTAACGAGATGGATGATAAACTTATAATTATATATCTTACTAATATTATAAACGTGAAAGTTTGTAAGTATGGATGGATGGATGGATGGATGAATGGATGGATGGATGGATGGATGGATGTTTGTTACTCTTTCACGTAAAAACTACTGAATGGATTTTAATGAAACTTTACAATAATATAGCTTATACATCAGAATACCACATAGGCTACAAGTTATAAAGATATTATGTGAATTATAAACAAGTCGAATTCAAAATTTCTAATTGTCAAATTTTCGACCATATTAAACTATAGACAACATAACGTTTCGCTGTCAGTTGCGTTTTGTTAAAGTAGGTTGTATACGGACGGGATAAAAATCTCAGGTATCTTATGTCCAACTTTCTTTTTGTTTTAAATATATATAATGCGGAACAAAGTTCGCCGGGTCAGCTAGTAATAAATAATAATAAATATCCTTGGACATTTCACACAACACCATCTCGTCCCAAGGTAAGCAACTTAATGCTTGTGTTATGGTAACGAGATGGATGGTAAACTTAAAATTATATATATTTAATAATGGTAACACTTCTCACATTGACTGTACCGTCTTCGGTGGTCGTATAATTTGGCTGGCCGATTGCCCGTGCATTACATGCACCCTACAATTAAACTAATGTTCAGAAGTAATGACTTATACTGAACATATGCGAGAATTCAGTGTCGGACTATAAACCACTACTCATCCCATAAATGACCCACTGCTGAGTCAGGTCCTCCCATCACGGGGAGGGTAATAAGCCTACTGTGCCACGCTGGGAAAGATGAGTTTGTATCAAGTTTTCCTTCTCTTGCGGCTAGGTGATCTGCCTCTTGCGTTCTTTTAATCGCCTCTTACGACATCGTAAGGTGAATGTTCCAGGGTAGCCCGCGAAATTTAAATTTTCGTACGTTTTTTGCAATTTGCAGGCCAGTGCTAGGTTGTATGATGATGAACATTTGATTCGCGGCTGTTAGACGTATGTAGTTACAGAGTTATAATCATCAAACTCATCAATACAACCCTCCAAGCTCATAAAGGTGCAAGAATGACTTTGAGCTTGTAAAAGTTTTTCTTGCACCTTTAAGAGCTTGGAGGGTTGTATTGGTGAGTTTGATGATTAGAATTCTATAACTACATACGTCTTACAGCCGCGAATAACATTTTAATCAACATACAACCTAGCACTGACCTGCAAATTGCCAGAAACGTAAGAAAATTTGAATTTCGCGGGCTACCCTGGAACATTCACCTTAAAGATGGTTTGTTTTGGTGACATTGTGTATTTTAGATCGCACACGGACAATCGGAATTTAATGATCTCCTGGTTAATATCAAAGGAAAATCAATAAATTTAAAATTTGGAATCTTCGTTTCAGCTCCTGCGTGACCCACCACTGAGTCGGGCCTCCTCCAGTTACCTGGAGGTCAATTGGCCTACTATGCCACGCTGGTCAGACGGGTTGGCACAGGGTTTCGTATCAAGTATTCCTTCTCTTTTTGCCCTTGCTCTTTTCTCGTTTTCAGCCTTGTCCTTCTATCGATTTTAGCGACACCCTCATGATGGAATGCGGTGGTGACACCGTGTATTCTTAATCTGTCACCACACGGACACATCCTGGTTAACGTCGCCGTAATACATTGGATAAAAGATGCAGGCTGCTCAGGATCGGGCTTAGTGGCAATCCTTGGGGAACACCTTTGACCAGCAGCGGGGATGGTGATGAATCTCTCACTTGGTACAAATCTACGGTTTCTAACTCTAATAAGACATTTGCCTACCCCGCCAGAGGCACAGGCGTGAGCGTTCTATTTTCAAAATCAGGCACGCCACGTGGCTACCCAAGATTTAATACCAGCATGCGCGCGCGTCGATCACCTGCCTACAGGCGGGTGTGCGCCTTTGTAGCACCTTTTCTGACCGTGGTGGCCATAAATACATGTCGGAGCGTGCCGAAGTAAGGTGCATATGAATTGAGATAATTTTGGGATAGTCCTATTTTATATGTAGCTAATTTTAGATGCAGGATTTAGAATAAACAGTGGTAAGGTAGCCGATTCAAAATCTATTCAATAAGTTGACTCAACCCGGGCTCGCTACGGAGAAGAGCCAACAAGAAACTAAATAACCTAAACTCCTAAAATAAGTCGAAGATTAATACAATTTGTCTTTAATATAACGAAATTTTAAATTAAACCGTTTGCCAATGTGTTAGTACAGCGTAGTAGAGTAAGTCAATTCCCGCCGTGAATATTGAAGAGGGCCTGAACTCAGTAGGTTAGTAATTATTGAGAAATTCCACCGACAAAGATATTTCGTACATATTTTTAGTGCACATAAAACTTGGTGCTGCCAAACTCATGGTGGTGAATGTGTCTTAATGCAATTCTTTATCGGTTGTGGAGGAAAATTGAAATAGGAAAAGTCTCATTTCAAACTTAAGCTCTGGCCACCCTATCCTTTATAGTAAAGCGATGAATAGGATCAATTGAACTAACGGCTTCACTGAATAGCTTTGTAAAATTGTATACCTTGTACACTTTTACTTCCCAGAATTTAGATGTTTTGGCGAATAAGTTAAATCTTAAAAGTGTTCCAGCTAGTTTCATTGTTCAGTGTGTAGCAACTTAATTTCCTCGATCTCACTCTTACTTACAATGCAGGAACCCAAAACAGTTAATTCAGTAGATCCTAAATTTACAATCTAAGGGACCTTGATGCTGTAAATTTTGGTAAGCTACTTACTTATTCGGGACATATATCACACTCTTGTGAAAGAAAAATATATTTAGTCAAAGGTTTTCTTAAGAATACTTTGCAATCTTTTTATGTACATACATAAACATTAATGTTTATATGTATCATCACTATCACTTCATTAACACTATCACTACATACTAAAAAACAAAGTCGCTGTCGTCTGTCCGTTCCTATGTATGCTTAAATCTTTAAAATTACGCAACGGATCTTGAAGCGGTTTTTTAAATAGATAGAGTAATTAAAGAGGAAGGTATATAAGTATAATCCATCCATAATATTGTAGAGAAACATAAGTAAATTTTGAGGTTCATTATTGCACCCGTGCGAAGCCGGGGCGGGTCGCTAGTGTGCTATAAAGAATCGTAAACTATGCATTTGACCAAGCATGCATGAGCCCAAGAAGTGTTGTGAACAAAAAAAAATTGTGTAATGTCTTTCCTTCAAATTTATTTAAGTTACTTACTGGCGTAGAAATGCGCTGGGTGCAGCTAATTTTAAATATGACGATTTTTATGAGTTTTGTGATAAAACCTTCATAAATAAAGTTATTTTTGGGTTTGAGGAAGCTGACCGCTCGTCAAACTTATGAATTACCGATTGTCCATCTAGTTAGGTTACAGAGGACATACGGCAACGACTCCGGCCAAATACTGGTGAGTAGCCAATTTATTCCAACCCGAGGGTGTCGTAAGAGCCGACGAAAGGAAATAACAAGGAAGAAAACCTAGCGGCAAGAGAAGGAAAACTTGATACTTAACCCTTTTTTTTTTTGTTCACCCGGGGTATAATCCTTTATGGACTTCCTCGGCCGGCCACGGGGATGGCCAGCGAGGGGAGTGTGGGACTCTCCCCCATAGTGGGGGCCTACCCACTAAACCTCCCCGGGGTGCTCCAACTCGCGTCCTGTTGCGGCATTGTGCGATCTGATGCAGAACCACAACTAAACCCTGTGCCAACTCGTATGGCGAGCGTGGCACAGTATGCTAATTAACCTCCCTATGGTGAGAGGAGGTCCGACTCAGCAGTGGGTCGTTTATAGGCTGAGTAGTAGTACTTAGCAAAATTATGTTAGATTAGTGCCAAGGCCAATAAAATTGCGATAAGCCGAGGAAGAAGATTGTCTTAAAAGCCATGATGTAACATCATCATTATCGTAATAAAACCGCTGACTTGCCCACCAATTTCACTACAATCAGAAAACCCTTTCAGATAAAAAAAGGAATAAGTAAAATTGGCGCCTTACTAAATTATATGGCGGCAACAAAATGCAACAGTCTCAATCCGCAATCAGTCAATTTTAAACTTTACACAAAAGATTTTAGCATGTATTTTTGTGTGAATTCGGATTAATATTTACCTTTGGGTCAGGTAACGTGTCCAAGGAATTCGGAACAAAAAAAACAAAACGCTGCGGTTTCTTTTGTGACCCAAAACTCACAGATTACACAGAATGGCCAAACTTTTATGTTTGGTATCGATTCTATCGAAATTTAAAAAAAGAACTTATCAAGCTGTCGAACAGAAATGTTGGCACAAACTTTCATTCTAAATTCAATCTTAAATATAAAGAAATATGATTCACAGTTGCTGTGTCGCTTTGAAAATTTGGTCTTTGTGTCAGTGTTGCTAAATAATCGTTAAAGTTTTAATAGTTTTTATTTTACGACACTTTAAGATCTTTTTAGAGGTGGCACTGTTTCCTTTACTTATTATGGCCCATTAATCAGGGGCTACTGGCCAAAACGGCCAAAGGGCAATGGAGAGGGATATGCTCGGAGTTTCCCGGCGAGATCGAATCAGAAATGAGGAGATACGCAGGAAAAACAGGGTCACCGACATAGCCCACCGGATTGCCAAACTTAAGTGGCAGTGGGCAGGGACATAGCTTGCAGGACCGACGTCCGATGGGGCAGAAAAGTCCTCGAGTGGCGACCGCGTTCCGGAAGGCGCAGTGCTGGTAGGCCTCCCACACGGTGGACTGACGACCTGGTTAAGGTCACCGGAAAGCAGTGGATGCGGGCGACCCAGAACCGGCCTTTGTGGCCTTGTAATTAAACCACTGTACCACGCTAGCCAGACGGGTTGGCATGCCCGTCTGGCCACTGCTGATTTCTTATCAAATTTTCTTCTCTTGTGGCTAGGTTTTTGGGCCGTATCATTTTAGGACCCGGGACTCGTTGGTTTACATCTAACCCTTAAACAAACGAGGAATTATCTAAAAAAATATAAAACATAAAAATTGTAAAAAATAACGATCTTTAAATCATGTGCGACAAGGGGATGACGTATTTAACGATAACTTAAAAAGATACATGCTTAGACAAAAGAATTTTGATATCCAAACTACGAAAAAGTGGACGTTTTACGATGCAACCTAATTCCAACTCTGCAGGTGGCATTTATTAATATTATCCTTTTTTGTTGGAACTTGTAAAACAATAAATGTTATTAGATTTTATCGATTTCACGATATTCTTTATGGATTTTATCGCCTCATGGTAAGTGCAGTTGGTCTATGAGTTAAATGTGCCGTCTCTAGATCACAGTTCCATGTTCGATTCCAGAGTAAGGTCTTTAACCAGACCAAAGGCACTTGCACTGAGATTGGGTGTCACTTGTATTGTGAATTTCATGTTTGTAAACTGTCCCCGCGATTCTTGTTATACTTAGGGTTTAAAGCAGCCACTACTGAGTCGGGCCTCCTCCAATTTCATGGCGGGAAATAGCCTACTGTGCCACGCTGGCAAGACGGGTTGGCACAGGGTTTGTATCAGGTTTTCCTTCTCTTCCGGCCAGCTGATCTGCTTCTTCCGTTCCCTTAGTCGCCTCTTACGACACCCTCGGGATAGTATGGGTTGGTGACATTGTGTATTCTAAATCCGTCACCATACAGAATAATGACACTTATATACCATCTGTTATTGAACTTAACTTCCAATAGACATTCGATATCACCCAATCAGTAATAGAATACTATTGAATACACGATACTGATCGCAAGCTATTGATTTGCGAACAGCTGTCTGTCTGTTTGTCCTACTCTCCGTAACGGTATATGCCGTTATTCATAATTCGGGTAAACATGTCTTGACTCAGCGCGGATTTCGAGACCGGGAATAAACTTTCATTTTCGAGAAATAAAATATAATTCCACAGTAAATTGGACAAGTCCGTGTGATGACGGATTTATAATATACAGTGTCACCATCCTATTCCATCTTGAGTGTGTCTTATGAGTTGAGAGAAGGAAATGACAAGGCCGAAAACCTAGCTGCAAGAGAAGGAAATCTTGATTCGCAACCCTTTGCCAACTCGTCTAGCCAGCTTGGCATAGTCGGCTTATTACCCTCCCTGTAACTGGAGGAGGCCAGTGGGCTGACTAGTAGTAGTAGGAAGTTGGCGCAAAATTTTGTCTTTTAAACCAAATAAAAAAATGAGGATATTCGCTTGTTCCGAAGAATAGAGTTCCAAATAGTTTCAAAGCAGTTTTGTAGATAGGTCTTTATTTTTTGGAACGAATAGAGTTCAAATTGGTTTCAAAGCAGTATTGCAGATAGGTCTATATTCTTTGGAACGAATAGTGTTCAAATTGATTTCAAAGCCGTATTGCAGATAGGTCTATATTCTTTGGCACAGGTGTTATATTCGGTTGTACGTTATTTTCTAACCGCATAACTACGTCATTCATAAATCGATTTGGACAATTATTTTCTATTCCAGTAGCATTTATTGGTTGGTTCAGTAGTTTGATATACGAATTGAAATTTGTATGAAGGTAAAACGTTAAGCTCCGCGCATTATGCGGCCAGGCCGCGCGGCCAAGTCGCTGCGGCCAACTAATTCTTCTACGATGTATATGTATAGCTGCGCGCATTACGCGGCCAGGCCGCGCGGCCAAGTTTTGGTCGCGCGGCCAACGTCACAAACGCGGCCTGTTGGCCGCCGCGACCAATCCGCGCATTATGCGGCCAGGCCGCGCGGCCCTTAGTTGCAATTCGACGACTTCATAAGGCATTTTTATTTTTTAAATTTCCTCGAATCATCGTCATTACAGCCCATACATGACCCACTACTAGGTCGAGCCTCCTCCAAATTCATGGAGGGAAATAAGCCTACTATGGCACGCTGGCAAGACGGGTTGGCACAGGGTTTGTATCAAGTTTTCTTTCTCTTGGGGCTAGGTGATCTGCCTCTTGCGTTCTTTTAGTCGCCTCTTATGATGCCCTCAAGACCGTATGAGTTGGTGACATTGTGTATTCTAAATCCGTCACCACACGGACATGACTGATTCACAAATATAAAACTGTTTCCATACATTATAATTTATTGTAAACTTCATTTACCCAAGTAATTACCATAAATTCTTAACCATATTGGGGGTGTTCCCCTAATGCCAGTAATGACATCATTTGAAATCGGAATATTAATAATAAACAGATGGTCCTTTTGATGACGTCATTCCTCGAATCATTTAAAAAATCGGCTTAGAAGCGACTAGTGTTCACGTGGCTAACCTACGAGACTTAATGAACTTTCTATCACTCTTCACAAGTTTAAAGCATTTCGTTCTTGTATAGAAACTCTATAGACAGAAAACTTAGCCTCAAGAGAAGGAAAACTCCACAGGAAATTCAGTGTCAGCCCGTCTAGTCAGCGGGTCTAGTCATTGTAATTTCACTAGTCAATATTGGAAAAGGCTCTGTCTGACTCGGGTCTACCAACGGGGGCCTTTAAGAAAATAAAACATATAACATAGTACAAGACCTTATACTACTACTTCATAGCCCATAAGTGACCCACTACCGAGTCAGGTCTCCTCCAAATTCATGGAGGGAAATTAGCTTAGCAAGACGGGTTGGCACAGGGAAGATTGCCGCCTCAAAATTACTATTGTAAAAAAATCACGACCTTGTTAAAGTAATAATTTTCTCTTAATTTTAAGATCTATGTCCCTATGCTGACGGATTTAGATCATACAATGAAAATCAAATCAAAACTCATTTAATCAAGTTGGCTCAATAGAGAACAAAAGAAAGTAAAAAATTTACCACTTAAAATTAAATATTGTTTATTTACCATCTACCACCGGTTCGGAATGCAGCTCTACAGAGAAGACCCGGCAGGAAACTCTGTAGTTGCTCCTTTTAGATCGCCATTTTTAGGTACAAGACTGGATTTATGACAGATTTGTGAGGCAGATCTAGTCAACAAACCTTCTAATGCCCGAGCCAACCGACCCCAGCAACGGCACCTGTTCACAAGCATGACGCAATGCCACGAACCCACACTATCTTGAGGCTGTTGTATGATTGGTAACCACAAGCAATAAACTTACAGTAGCTTGTTACTTTAAAATAATATACAAGGGACAGCCCTGCTATTGAAATTACAATACAAAATGCAACAATCGATTGCTATAAACATTTACTACAGGATGTAACGGACACTGCACAAGTACCATTTCGGGGACCACCTACCAACCATCCTCTATTTAAATTCGGCTCTTTTTCACGAATTAAGAATACACAATGTCGACAGCCCCATTCCATCCTGTGGGTATCGTAAGAGCCGACAAAAGGACAATAATAATAATAATAAATATCCTTGGACATTTCACACAACGCCATCTCGTCCTAAGCTAAGTAACTTAACGTAAAAAAGGAAAACTTGGTACCCTGTGCCAACCGTTTGGCCAGTGTGGCACAGTTGGCTTGTTACCTCCATATAACTGGAGGAAGCCTGAATCAGTAGTGGGTCATATATGGGGTGAGTAATGTCCACAACCCATTTCATACTCAGAGCGTCGCAGAGAACCGACTAACTGCAAACTGGAAAACTTTGGACAAAACCTGGGCCTAAATCTGCGAATTTAATAGAGACTGCCTTGTTGATCTACGGGGATGGATGAGCTGAGTTTAGATCACGGGTTTGAGTCCGGGGTCGAGCAGGTGTCTCTGTGTAAGCCAGAGGCCAAGTAAAGACGAATATATGCAATTTGATGGTTGATTTTGACTTGGCAGTTCGGCACCTATACCACGTGGAAGGACGTTTCGTATCAAGGTTCCCTTCTCTTGCGGCAAGGTTTTCTGCCTGGTTATTCAAAATCAAAATGTTTTTATTCGAATAAATTCTTGCGAATGCTTTCAAATAGTCAAAGATTTCAAGAGAAAAAAAATTAAAAATAAAAATCATAAAATAGAATTAATAATTTAGTTTTTTACCACCGGTTCGGAATGCCATTCCATAGAGAATTCCCTATTGCCTATTGTGGTAGGATCTAATGGTCCACCCTCACATCTAAGTCCGGTGCCAAGCAGTTTTACTGTGTTTTGTCGTGTGTATCTGAAAGCCGGTGCCCGACATGGCATTTCCTTGAGTTGCCTGCTCTATCTTAGACGCGTTGCTTTCTAACACGCAAGCCTAGGGTCAAAGGCATTCAAATCACCGATAAAAAATCCCATACGATACCCTCAGTCAACCGTCAGTCAAAATAACCACCGTTTTAAAAAGAAAACTGAACCGAAATCCCTTCATAAAGGAGCTATAATTCCACAGACAAATTGCAGGAAATGATGGCTTCACGGTTATGATCGTTTTATTTTATTTTATCCTAACCTTTTTTTTTTTTTTTTTTTTTTTGTTTTCGCTGGGGAAATGCTTTATGCATACCACCGCACCCCGGGGGAAAGGTCGGTGATTATGTGGGACTCCGACAAGGGTCGTCTACCCAGTCGTTTACCCACTAAAACCCCAGCGGCATACCCACACACGACGCGCTTGGGGCGCCACAAGTTCGCGTAGACGCATTCTACTGTGACGCCCCAGCGTGGTGCCCGCAACGCGGGCAAGCGACTATCAGGGAGGGCGTCCCGGTACACTGGGACGCCCTCAGTCATCGAGGCTTTCGTCGGTGGTGGCTCCCCCGAACCACCACCGGCCTCCTAGGCGAGGGCAGAAGGGGCCCGCACCGTCACGAACCACCCTCCACCCCTGCCTCCGTCCGCGGCGCGGGTCACCCGGAGCTCCCTCCCTGGCGACCCGCCCCGCTGCCCCCTTCTGCGACATCGGCCCCGCAGAAGGAGGCCCGTCAGCCCTCGGGTTTTCGACAACCCAAGGGCGTTGAGTGAGGACTCGGTTTGACGGCCAACTAAGTTGAGCGCCAACCCGAGGACCTCATGGTGCGCCGCAGCGGTTTACGACTCGCAAGGCAGCTCTGAGGACAGAGGAGTCCCCGGAGCCGCAACCCGCCACGACGCTGGGTGCCGCTCTTCGTCTCACCTCTCCCCGTGGGCCCGCCCGGCATGGGAGGCCCTGGCCTGTATGGCCCCACGGATCATTGAGGCACTCAAGCCCCCTCACCACAGCAAGGTGGCAGCACAGTCGAGGGGGATTTTATCCTAACCTAACCTAACCTTTTTTTTTTTTTTTTTTTTTTTTTTTTTTTTTTTTTTGTTTTCGCTGGGGAAATGCTTTATGCATACCACCGCACCCCGGGGGAAAGGTCGGTGATTATGTGGGACTCCGACAAGGGTCGTCTACCCAAGAGTCGTTTACCCACTAAAACCCCAGCGGCATACCCTCACACGACGCGCTTGGGGCGCCACAAGTTCGCGTAAACGCATTCTACTGTGACGCCCCGGCGTGTTGCCCGCAACGCGGGCAAGCGACTATCAGAGAGGGCGTCCCGGTATACTGGGACGCCCTCAGTCATCGAGGCTTTCGTCGGTGGTGGCTCCCCCGAACCACCACCGGCCTCCTAGGCGAGGGCAGAAGGGGCCCGCATCGTCACGAACCCCCCTCCACCCTCGCCTCCGTCCGCGGCGCGGGTCACCCGGAGCTCCCTCCCTTGCGACCCGCCCCGCTGCCCCCTTCTGCGACATCGGCCCCGCAGAAGGAGGCCCGTCAGCCCTCGGGCCGGCGCCAACCAGAGGACACCGGCGCACCGCAGCCGTCCAGGGCCCGCAGGGAAACCCTTAGGACAGGGTCCACCGTCTACCCAGGTCCCCGGAGCCCCCGTCCAGGGCTCGCAGCGAGACACTGGGGACAGGGTCCCCATCCATCCAAGTCCCCGCAGCCCCAATCTACCGCAGCGCACCGGCGATCCGTCCCGCAGCCCCCTTCTGCGACATACGGCCTCGCAGAGGAGGCCCGTCAGCCCTCGGCCGGCGCCAACCCGGGGACGTTGAGTGAGGACTCGGTTTGACGGCCAACTAAGTTGAGCGCCAACCCGAGGACCTCATGGTGCGCCGCAGCGGTTTACGACTCCCAAGGCAGCTCTGAGGACAGAGGAGTCCCCGGAGCCGCAACCCGCCACGACGCTGGGTGCCGCTCTTCGTCTCACCTCTCCCCGTGGGCCCGCCCGGCATGGGAGGCCCTGGCCGGTATGGCCCCACGGATCATTGAGGCACTCAAGCCCCCTCACCACAGCAAGGTGGCAGCACAGTCGAGGGGGAACCTAACCTAACCTAACCTAACCTAAGACATCATCCACAGACAAACTTACAAACATTTACATCGTGTGTTTAATATGGACTAAGTCTTTAGAGTAAACTATTAAACCGTCCAAAACCATTTTAAAGCCATTCGGCGCGGGTTCAAAAGACATCAACCGAAACTCCTAAATCCAAATTGAAGCAGTGTTGCTTAAAAGAAAGTAATTAACATTAACACGATGCATCCTGCCGAATTTGCTGTGCCAACAATGTTGTCCCACTTTCACTCCCAATATGTACACTGCAATAGGGTGTGCTTGCGTGATTGTTAACATGAGACAAAGAAAAAGAAAGAAAAACAGGGTTATACACAAGCTCTAACAATGGATATAGTGTAAGCGTATGTTTGTAAACAGGTCTCCTAAATATATTATTAATAATATATAGGCTAAATTACCGTGTGGCTATGGATTTAGGATACATAGTGGCACCGCCCCATTCCATCCTGAGGGAGTCACACAAAAGGAAATAAATAAATATCCTTGGACATTACACACAACGCCATCTCGTCCCAAGCTAAGCACCTTAATGCTTGTGTAATGGTAACGAGATGGATGATAAACTAGTTAAATATTCTTTTCTTGTTTTGTAAATACATACATATTATAGATAGAAATAACACCCAGACTCCGAGCCAGTGCCTCTGGTTTAGACAAACACACTAGACACTTGCCCGACCCGGGAATCGAACCCGGGACCCGTTGATCCAGAGGCGGCACATCTGGCGAAAACCTAGCTGCAGGGGAAGGTAAACTTGATACGAAAGCCTGTGCCGACCCGTCTAGCTATCGTCGCCATCTCGCTCTAATTTTAGTTGGTAAATAAATATATTAAATGAAACGGAAGACGAAGATATATATATACGTGTGGTGAATAACTTTTTAATTTAAGTAGCATATCTACTACGACACTACTCAGGCCATAAATGGCCTGAGTAGTGTCTGTGTAATTAGCTTACTGTGCCACGTTGGGGAAACGGTTTGGCACTGGTATTTGGCCTTGTCATTGCCATTTGTCGGCTCTTACAACACCCTCAGTATGCAATGGGTGGTGACACTGTGTATTCTAAATCCGTCACTTAACAAAATCTTCTCAAACCAAAATAAATTATTTATGAAAAAAAAACACAACAGCTTTGTTATTTCAATCAAATAGATGACCACGCGCTTTGGTGTTCATCCATCATGATGATAAATTAATGTCCCAAAAAGCCTGTGTTGCATGGCCAATATACAAAATGGCGCCGTTGTCATAGCAACGATTGGCGGCTGGCCGGCGCCGCCAAAACCTGCGTCCATAGCAACCCCCTGAAAGTTGCCTGTTCATTGATTTTTGCCTATTTAAGGGGATTTTTGTGTTATAAAAATATTTTATAATTATATTAATACTACTACTACTACACAGCCCACACATGACCCACTGCTGAATCGGGCCTTTGTTACATGGAGGGTTAATTACCCTATTGCACCACGCACAGGGTTTCGTATCAAGTTTACCTTCCCTTGCAGTTAGGTTTCAGCCTTGCCATTTCCTTTTGTTGGCTCTTACGGACCCTCAGGACGGAATGGGGTGGTGACATTAAAAAAATATTTTTACCGTACCCATGTTGTCATGGTTTGATAGTGAAAGGCATCGATTAAGACTTAAATGCTAGTAAAAAAATACTTGAATTATTTGAAGTGGTAAATTGTGAACTACTTTATTAAAATAAACGCAGATCTTAATTTTATGAACAAATTACGATCAAAAGCAAGGTTTCCAAAAGAAAACTGGATACCCATCGTTACATCGAAGTTTATAACGAATACAACATTATAAAAAAACCCATTGAAATATGGTTTAACATTCTGGCAACACCTACACATTTCAGAGGCTTTTCTATGCTATCATATTTGTATGGGGTCATGATGGCTTAAGTACTGTTAACCCCATTTAGGGTTGACTGTTGTTGTAGTGGGCGTGGGGTCAAAATAGTCAAGTTGTTGTTACTAAGAAGTATAAAAGCCATAGACTAAGTAAATCGAGTAAAGTTTTATAATAACAAAAGGTTATTAGACCTGACCTAAACACATTTTACTACCGTGTTTTGTAATAAGACCGTACATAATCCGGTCTAATGCAATCCTTTAAGAGTAGACCAAATTAGTCTAAAAATGTTAAGGGAATTTCAATATTTTCTTAGACCAAATATAGGTACTTCTCATTAGAAAAATCGAAACACTTCCCTTTTTATGGTTATACAAACAAAATACGAAGCTTATGAAAGTTTAATTTGAATTTAGAACATTAACATTAGGATTAGGAAACCTTTTAATGTTCACTATTAAACGACATTTGACATATATGCATATTCCTAAATAAATACATTTTTCTGATAATCCTTACAAAACATAAACTTGCAAGGTGTTTCGATTTTTCTGATGAAAAGTGTATCTTCATAGATATACTGAATACCGTGAGTTTCCTAAGCAAGAAATACATCAGAGATTTTATCTATTTTATCTTATGCTTGCTTAACAATGACGGTAGTGAGTCAGCTTGTACTAAACCATGGTAAAATGGTAAGTGAAACAGCAGCTTGAATCTTTGAAAGCTTGGCACGACGGGTTTGTACAGGGTTTTATCAAGATTTCCTTCTTGATCGATAAGGCGTTCTGCCTTAACATTCCTTTATGCTCCTAAATAAGTCACCATACGGATCTATTTATTTATTCGGTCAATAAAACAGAAAAGAATCAGGTATGGGCTAGATTAATTTCTAAAAGTCAGTGTAAAACATAATAGTTATAGTTAATTAAGTTATTGTTACGTAGCAAAATTTTTTTTTGCTTTGTCGTTTTTTGCGTCGGGTGTATGATATCATTACGTATTGCTACTGCTTTTTTATGCAATGCTCTATGCCGCTATACAGGGTGATTATGGCCCACGCAGTAGAAACACACAATGTGTGGATTTATGTGATTTCGAGATCATCTCACAAAAGACGCTTTGTTGTGGTTGAGGTTACCAAATCTTAACGCATCGGAGCATCACATCTACGAATTAATCCAACGTAGGCTAACATTCTTTTCTTGAGCCCATAACCCAATGCTAAATTGGGCCTGGTCTATTAAATTGAGGAAGATTTAGGATCATTTTCACCACGCCATTCTATCCTTAGGATTTCGTAAGAACCGCCAAAGGGAAATTCATCATTTCAACCAAAAGACGTCCAGAGGCCTCCCCCGAGGATTTCCACAAAGGCCCGTCCTGGGCCGCCCGCATCCGTCATTTTCCAGTGACCTTTACCAGGTCATCGGTCAACCGTGTGGGAGGTCTACCAGCACTGCGTTTTCCGGAACGCGGTCGCCACTCAAGGCCTTTTCTGCGGAGGTCTGTCCTGCGAGCTATGTGCGCTGCCCTCTGCCACTGCTATCTCCGCATTTCTGCAGAATTTTGACATTCGGTTTCGCAGAAAAGCTCTCTCTATTGCCGTTTGGGTGACTTTGAGCCTTCTTGTAGTTGGAGGAGGTCCGACTCAGCAGTGGGTCATTTATGGGCTGAGAAGATAAAATTAAGGGATTAGCAATGTGGGCCGTATACGTGACTCATGCGCGGGTTAATGAACTTTAAATTCCATGCACCGATACCGGTTCACTTAAAACCCGTTTACAGCAATTACTTTTACATGGATGCGGTGACTTTTCAGTCGACTTTCTTTTTTTTTGTTTACGTTCGTTTTGCCAAACTTGAAAACGAGTAGGTTTACTTTAACTTTATTAACATACTAATACATTTATTAACCAGTTTAGCACAGTGGGCGAATTGCCCTCCATGTAACTGGAGGAGGCCCAACTCAGCAGTGGGTCATCGATGGGCTGAGTGGTATTAATAGTATGTTTTAGAGATACCCTAATTTCTAAAGCTTTGGTTTTTCCCTAAAACATTACTGAAACTGATCAAAATCGATCGAGCCATTTCGGTGATAAGCTGTAACAATGAAGGAGGATTTTCTTAGACAATTTTGGATAGTATTTAATTGCTATTACGGAAAATACGCGTGAGGGAAGCCGTAGGGGCTATAAAGCTCTAGCTATAAAGTTCGAAATAGACACGTCACAGGAATAATGACGTCGACTATACCGTTAGAGACCACACATATACACCGATCATATTACCCAATACCTACATAAAACCAATGAATTTTATCAAATCTATAAGGAAAATATTCATTCATAAAATTTGGTACCGTTCTATTGTTAGAAGCGCCATCTTGCCAAATTGGGAATATTTTCACGTAACCTTACATTGTTGATACGTGGGGTAATCTATAGAATTAGTGAATTGTTACAACATAAGCTATAATATATTATGTGGGTTTTAAAATAAATATTAGATGTTTTTAAACTATATGGCGTCGGCAAAAGTTCGAATTTCGATCGTTAGTCATTTATACATAGACAAATTTATTATAGGACTAGCTTTTGCCCGCGACTTCGTCCGCGTGGACTAATGACTTCCGGAAAAAAACTATTTATCCCCCTTTTCTCCCCGTTGGGAGGGAATTTCCAATAATCCTCTTAGTGGTAGCCTACTTTCCAACAAACACACTGGCCAAATTTCAGCTCTCTACTGTCAGTAGTTTCGGCTGTGCGTTGTCTGTCAGTCACTCAGTAACGGAAGAGTTTTATTTATATACATAGATATAGATAGCTGTGCCCGCAACTCCGTCAGTGTGTAATTCCTTGTGTGTTATTAAGTTAATGTATTGGTAATATTGTTAAGATCACGTGCACATGAGGCTTAAGTACCTATACAACGTAAATAAAACTTCCGGGTCAACTACATATGTTGAAAGTCGACCCGTCCGGCACGTGAACATAAAGATTTCTAGAACTGCTAACCCGGGAAAGACCGACGTACAACTGACCATGCGAGAAACAACTGACACTGAGATCTACTCCAGCAACACGAAAAGTCTGCCCTTGAGCCTTATTAACTGTCATTGCTTATCACACCGATACTGGGAATTGCGTTCTTTTAAATTGGAATGGAAAATTGTTTGGTATTATGGGAATAAAGACGGTTTCTCCTGCACCGCAACCTGTTAAAATTTGAGCCTCGATTATATTTTGTTGCAACTGGGTTACTTTTAGCCGAGTTCCATTGCAAAGTTGTGGTGGTCTTAAATTTCGGAGCAGAATTATAGGAATGCCAATTTTTAAACAAATTTCATGAGAAGGAAGTCCTGCCCGTACTTTATTTATTTAAAGAATTTAAAAATTCTATCGGGTAATTAGTGGCTCGTATATAACACGCTACCAAAATAACTAATACCTATTTTATGAAATAACAACAAAAGAAAACTAAATTAATTTAAAGACTAAAAGTCGCGCTGATAAACAATATTGCCTGTCAATAAGGTCGAATGCTCGGAACGTCTACTCGCATCAACAGCCAAATATTGTATGAAGTTCCCCCGCCATTTTATACCTCACGCGGCGACCCGACGCGACGCTTACACAAAAATAATCCTTATAGCATGATTCAGTATCCACGCGCGATGGCTTATTAGCGTAGGTATTTCATGTATAACTTTGGTGTTTCTGTACCGATTTCTATGATTCTTTTTTTATTAAATAGGTAATAATGTTAAAATTTATTAATAAGGGATGATTGAGAGTGTTATACACGTAAGAGTAGACAAAATATAATCAGAAAGCTCTGAACTGCTAAGCTATCGGGAGTTACACGTGTAATTGTGAGTCAACCTTAAAAGATAGACATTTGCTGTCGTGGAATATTTTTTATATAATTTTAAGGAGAACATTTCCGTCATACATGATTTCTGTGTAGCTTTAACTATTAAGGCTGCACACGCGGCGGAAGCTTAAAAAATGGAGTAAGTTCTCCTGTTTTCCCAACATTTCCCTTCACTGCTCTGCTCCTATTGATCGTAGCGTGATGAAAAGTATACTATAACCTGCCCAGGAGTATGAAGAACAATTGTACCAAGTTTTGTTGAAATCCGTCGAGTGGTTTTTGTTTCTATAACGAACATACAGACAGACAGACAGACAGACAGACAGACAGACAGACAGACAGACAAAAATTTTACTGATTGCATTTTTGGCGTCAGTATCGATCACTAATCACCCGCTGATAGTTATTTTGGAGATATATTTCATGTACAGAATTGACCTCTCTACAGATTTATTATAAGTATAGAAGATAGATAGAAGAAGAAGAAGAAGAAGAAGATAGATGACAAACTATGACCCGATATCACCACGAAGCAAAATAAAATAAATTTGGAAAACTATAAAGGATGAAACTTTCAAGAAATATCGGAAACTAGAAAAGCATTATATGACTTTTTGAAAAACATTATTCATCTTTGTATGTTTTAGTGGGTAACCGGGCGCAACTCGCCATTTCACTTGTGGACTCCCTTAAGGAGTATATGTATAGCCCTGCCCTCAACTAGAGACCTATACTCGTAAAAGGTGACGTTGATAAGCATCAAATTTTTGACATAATGTCTTACTAGGATTTTTTTAATCTTCGTCAAGAATTATCCGCAATTATTAAACCGAAATATTAATAGAGTATAGTAAAAATAATAAAACATTTTCAATAATAAAAATCTACTTTATAGCTTACTAGCGACCCGCCCCGGCTTCACACGTGTGCAATGATGAACAATATTACGCATGTACTATACATATAATCCTTCCTCTTGAACCTCTCTATCTATTTAAAAAAAAACGCTTCAAAATTCGTTGCGTAGTTTTAAGCATACATAGGGACGGACAGAGGACAGCGACTTTCTTTTATATTATGTAGTGACGTAAAAAGTATAGCATTCTGTGGTCAACATTCTTGTTATAAGGTCCCAAAATTCCTAGTAAGGAATCCGCTGCTATGTTTGCGTGAGTAGTATATTGTATGTTCAATTAGTAGAACGAATAACCTTTATTTTTAATGTGCGTCGTATACTAAGAATTCAAATATACATATCAGGGATTGGCGTTTGAAAATTTCGAAAATTCGATATTATCGATTTATCCAACAGAGAACCAAAGTCACCGACATAGCTCAGAGCATTAGCAGACTGAAGTGGTAGTGGGCTGGTGGTATCTGTTGAAGAACCGACAACCTCTGGCGTAGATGAGTTAGGGTTTAGGGGAGGCCTATGTCCAGCAGTGGACTAATGTGGGCCGATGATGATGATATTATCGATTTTAACGAAACATACGTTTTTATACGCTACAAATCGAACAATATTCTCTGATAAAAGAGAACCGAAACGTAACCACTTTTTGAAATTAGGACCAACCGGCATTAATTAGATCCAACTTCAAATTAAAGTAAGTAATTATAGTGCTCTTTTGGAAGTTTATAGGTCCGTTGCAAATATTATATAAAATATTTAATTAACCATAATAAAAAAAAAGTTAATGTAAATATTATTGACGGATTTATAATACAAAGTGTCACCATCCCATTGCATCCTGAGGTTGGCATAAGAGACGACAAAAGGAAATTACAAGGCCGATAACCTAGCCAAAAGAGAAGAAAATCTAGATAGGAAAACCTGTGCTAACTCGGCTGGCCTTCGTGGCACAGTAGGCTAATTACCCCCTTGTAGTTGGAGGAGGCCGGCTCAGCATTTATGGGCTGAGTAGTAGTAGTGAATGCTATTTATTGACACGGTTGGCGCAGGGGTTGAGCGATCGACTGCTGCATGTCGCGGGTTCGATTCCCCGCACGCAAGAAATATTTGTACGACTTACAAGTATTTGTTCGGGGTCTGAGTGTTTTCTATCTTTATTATTTATGTATTTACAAAAAAAATATATATAAGTAGTTTATCATCCATCTCGTTACCATAACACAAGCATTAAGAATAAATAAATAAATGTCCAAGGATATTTATTTATTTAATGAAGCATAAATAAATACTAAATTATGGTTGGTATGCTTGAATATTTCCTTGCTCGATAATCTCTTTTCTCATGACATAACTTCCTAAAAAAATATAAAGCTTATAGCGTATATTAACGAGGTACTAAAAACCTATTTAGCATATGAATCGACTGCCGTACTCGATTCACTGAAGCGGGACAGAATCGATTGTTGGAAATCGATTTATCCTGACCGATCATCGATTAGATTGGCTCCAATTGCAGGAGATTGGTTCGGATTGTCAAGTAATTGTTATATTTAGACACCTTAATGGACTACTAATAGATGCTCTCGTATTAAAGCTTTGCCTATCTATGCTGGAGAATCATTGATATACAAAATGTATATACAAAATGTACATACAAAATGTATATACAAAATGTATATACAAAATGTATATATAAAATGTATATCAATGTGTAGAATGGAACTATTGTCCGTCATATTTTCAACTATCACGTCCGCCATTTTGAGCTTGACAGTTAACAAATCAACGAAAGTCAAAACAAACTCGGTTGTTGGAAAAAATTATCAAACCCATGATGGAAGCCATGGCAATTAAATGAAGAAGAAGAAGATATTTCTAGTCTTAATTCCTCTATGCACCTCTATACCTAAGATATGGAATATACGTGGAAAAAGTCTAGGCCTTTTTAATTTATGCAAAACACCATGCAATAATTTAGGCTTATATAATAAAAACAGCGTAGGTATACAAAAAAGTCGATATGTGTTGGTCAAAAGCAAATGACACAATAGACACATACTGTTACCATCGTAGATGCTGGTGCTATAGAGAAATACTTAATAAACAAAATCTCTCAGAAATAGAACGCACGAAATTGTGAACCAAAATTATTTATATGTTTTAATCGAATTTTAAAAGTCGCGGGTAACCTTACAGGTCTTAAACAAACTCAACAAATAAATCAATCATAACCCTTACTATTTCAAAGCATACGCGTTACCAAATTAATTATGATGTAGGATTTATACTCCACTAGAAATAGAAAAAAACTAAACGCAACGGAAGAGCGCCATAAATCTTTTCACGTTAAAAAGCGCGCGTATTTGAAACAAACATGGCCGCCTCTGAATGAGTTTTAAGAATGTGATAAAAGGCAATTTTGTACTAATTGTATTGTTTCGGGTTTTGTATTGCGTTCTTCCTGCTTTTGTGGGATAAAAGGAATATTTATGTTCGAAGATAAGGTGCGACAGGTAGATGGAAAGATCAGGTAGCCATGGCAGTGTTGTTTCGTTTGGCGAAGTAATAAATAAATGAAGAGCTTTGGAAGTTTCGAAATAATAGTCAAATAGGGGTCAAAGGAAATGGTTTATTTAGCATAAGACTGGCTAGTCCCGAACGGCCAGAAATATGTGATCTGTGATCTCGAAAAAAATTGCACTGGTTTTTATAATATTTAGGCCCTTCTGTCGACTTTTACGACATCCTCGGCACGAAATGGTGTGGTGACACTATGTATTCTAAATCCGTCACCACACGGATATTATAGTACTTCACCGAACCGCAGCTCTTGTATTATGACTCATAAACTAGACCATTTTATTTATGTGTTTAAAGACCATAGCGTAGCTTCCATTGCAGGATGCTCTATCTATCGGCGGGTTAACCAACATCTAACGATGCTCGATGTTGGATGACCAAAAAATTACTGGTTGTCCCACACGATCAGTCGCGGAGGGCAGACGGTAGTCGAGTGTAAATACTGGTAGGTAGCCAAATAAGGTAATTTTAATATTTAAGGAAAACATACAGCTAGGTAGGTACAATGCACTATATAAGTAATTTAGACTATGGCCAATTACAAGTTTTCACTAATGTTAACATATCACTACATAGTATGAAACAAAGTCGATGTCGTCTGTCCGTCCCTATGTATGCTGAAATCTTTAAAACTACGCAACGGATTTTGAAGCAGTGTTTTTTAATAGATAGAGTGATTCAAGAGGAAGGTTTATATGTATAATACACGCATAATATTGTAGAGAAACACTGATTGAAATTGAAATTAGAGGTTCATCATTGCACCCGTGCGAAGCCGGGACGGGTCGCTAGTAATATATGTCGTGGATAACGATATCGTTTTATTAAGTTTCTCAATTGATTGTTGACACAGTAGTGCGGCAAACGCGGTGACGTCAGTTGTTTTGCAATGGCGGCACGTGGACAGAGTCGTAATGGAAAGTGAGGTTGGCTCGATCAGTCAGTCGACGTTGGGACACGGACCGAGACACTTCTCCGTTGCGAACCTGTCGGTTTGTCTATTTAAGTGTGTTAACTGAACATTGTTATTGATACTGTGGTTAATATTGTGAATTATAAAGTTACAAGTAATAAACCTCGTACCAAGTCAAGATGATGACGACTCTATCGCTCTGCCGTCGCTATCTCCGACATCAGAAGTGGGATGTAACTCGGTCAGCTCACGTGGAGAAAACAGTGTAGTGATAATGTGTGTGCTTCTGTACGCGATGGAAATAACCGATAATGGCGATTCATTGTCACTATAAAGGAGACATTAAGCTACATGAAGATTGTTCTAAACTGAAGATCACAAGCTGCAGTCATAGTGCGGCGATTAACTAAGTGGGGATCACTTGCTTTCATTGTGATGGACAAGGACACTATGGGTCTAACTGCCCTGAGCGGAGCAGCAGGAAGGCGAGCAACAGTACTGCGGCCAGCCAGGTCAAAGAATAGTGAGTGGATCTGTAGTAAGCGCACCAGCTGCAATTTTACGTCACTCCGGTGAGCAGTTTCCATTTTATTACTCGGGTATATTGTATGGTATACGACTTTACGATAGTGTGGCTTTGACCGGTGTAAGAAAATATTATTTGAAATTCTTTTACATGTTTACCTGTTAATTACTTGCGATACGAAGTTTAGATTGCTGTGCTTGTTTAGCTTGACAGTTCATCGGTCTAGCGTCATATTTTCGGCAGGTTATATCAGTTTTCCAAGATTATGGCACCATTATATGCCTTGATTTGCATCGGTGAGGTAGATTGAGAGCATAAACATAAGGCGATAGGACAGCAGATCCAGACTTCAGGCGATCGAAGTTTCAGTCGGCAACGGTGAAATTTCACAACTGCGGTAAAATAGGTCACCGACCGTCCGATTGCCGTTCCAAAGGCGAGGTGAAAGGCAAGGCAGCCAGTGCTGTCACTTCGGCGTCAAGCTCTGCGGGACCGAGGCCGCGGTCGGACTTAATCTGTTTCAGGTGCGGCACCGCCGGACATTTGGCAACGAAGTGTCCACGTGGCAACAGCGGAGGAGCTGGCGCGGCAGTAGGCGCAAGCAGTTCGGAGCAGCGCCTGCAGCAGCGGCGAGTAACGAGAGGCATGTGGAAGTTTGCTAAGTTCACCGTTGCAATGCATTGGAAGCTCCGCGCTTCGTGTAACGCTGTTATAGTGCATTGGAAGCTCCGCGCTTCGTGTAACGCTGTTATAATGCATTGGAAGCTCCGCGCTTCGTGTAACGCTGTTATAATGCATTGGAAGCTCCGCGCTTCGTGTAACGCTGTTATAGTGCATTGGAAGCTCCGCGCTTCGTGTAACGTTGTTATAATGCATTGGAAGCTCCGCGCTTCGTGTAACGCTGTTATAGTGCATTGGAAGCTCCGCGCTTCGTGTAACGCTGTTATAATGCATTGGAAGCTCCGCGCTTCGTGTAACGCTGTTATAGTGCATTGGAAGCTCCGCGCTTCGTGTAACGTTGTTATAATGCATTGGAAGCTCCGCGCTTCGTGTAACGCTGTTATAATGCATTGGAAGCTCCGCGCTTCGTGTAACGCTGTTATAGTGCATTGGAAGCTCCGCGCTTCGTGTAACACTGTTATAGTGCATTGGAAGCTCCGCGCTTCGTGTAACGCTGTTATAGTGCATTGGAAGCTCCGCGCTTCGTGTAACGCTGTTATAGTGCATTGGAAGCTCCGCGCTTCGTGTAACACTGCTATAGTGTATTGGAAGCTCCGCGCTTCACGTAGCTCCGTTGCTGTACGTCGGAACTCCGTGTTTTGTGTAGCCCGTACTGTTACGTCGGGAGCTACGCGCTTCGCGTACAGTTGACCATTGAAAGCTTGGCGCTTTGTGACTCGGGGCACCCCGATAACCGTACGAGTTTTTCCTTTTATTACGTTTCACACACAACGACAATGAAAGACGCGCGAGAACGTGCTGACTGTCAGGATGGTCGTGTGGCATATTGAGTTAACGTTTTAGTACTACTAGCGCCATCTATGCCGCCTCCGTGGCATTACTCGCGGATGGCGCTGCGCATAGATTCTGAAGAGCTGTGACGTATCGAACGAAGGAACGAGTAAATGGATGGTTTCGCTCGCGAATGAAGTGAGTCAGTGGTTCGGTCATCGCAGGAGTGGATGAATGTTCTATTCATTCTGCCCTGGAACACCGACAGCACCGCACGTGTGCATCTTAGGTGGGCCTTGGTGCAGGCCTTTGATTTTCAAATCAGTTATCGTGAGGGACGTCGTATGGCTCGAGCTCGTAAGATCATCTGTTACCACTCGACATTTCCAACATGCGCTCAGGTGTCCTACATCGCAAGGTACAGAGAAATAATCGGACCCGGTGTCTTCCAATTGTTCCCCGGGCCTTCCGCTGGTCAGTAATTAACCACGTACATAGAAAAGAGTGCCAGTTACGAAAAAGTAAAATTTGATAAAACTACAAGTTAAAGTGGTAAAGTTTGATGTTGGTAATTTAGTTTAAATTCAGAACGAAGAGAAACCAAACTAAATTAGACGCGAAATACAAGGGACCTTTAAAAAAATGTGGAGTTACTTGATGGTGATCGTTATTTGCTGAAATCTTTGACCGGTAATAGAACATAAAAATACGCTCACGACTGTATAAGGAGGATTCCTCTAAGCAGTGTGTCCGTTGAGTTAAATTTGTCTGATGAAGATGGTGAGGAGGATGCCTCCAACAGTAAATAAGAACACATACCTTGGCTAGGTCGCACTACACGCACTAGTCTGTAGTCGTAACTGCAACTCTCAGAGTTGTACAGAGCGCGATGGGCAGCTAGTGGTGTGGCGGGGACCCGGGTTTCGAGAGAGACTATTTGTATGGTCCTGTGTGGCCTGGGAGTCGTGGACTCCAGTTAAAGTGTTGGTCGTATCGCTTGGAGCGATGTCGATATGGGTGACACGTGAATTGTCACTAGCTGCTGGGACAGCTGGGCCATGTGTTGTGTACTTATTGTCTTAAACTTACTGTTTTAAAGTATCAGTATTGAGATTTAAAGATTATGGGCTTAGAGGAACCTTTCGTGTTAAAGTTGTTGAAATTATTTGTATGCTAACGTGATCTCTGTTAACTTGATTCTTAAGATACGATTACGGACCATTAGCATCAGGTTGGCCGATCGTGAAAATGTGCCTCAGTTGGTTATTTTGTTACAAGTACACACGAGGACGTGTGCTTCGTCAGAATGGCCGTGTCGTGGATAACGATATCGTTTTATTAAGTTTCTCAATTGATTGTTGACACAGTAGTGCGGCAAACGCGGTGACGTCAGTTGTTTTGCAATGGCGGCACGTGGACAGAGTCGTAATGGAAAGTGAGGTTGGCTCGATCAGTCAGTCGACGTTGGGACACGGACCGAGACACTTCTCCGTTGCGAACCTGTCGGTTTGTCTATTTAAGTGTGTTAACTGAACATTGTTATTGATACTGTGGTTAATATTGTGAATTATAAAGTTACAAGTAATAAACCTCGTACCAAGTCAAGATGATGACGACTCTATCGCTCTGCCGTCGCTATCTCCGACATATATTTAAAAAAGAAAATTACCGACGGTATCCCTTTTACTATTAAAGCTTGTAGCATCGAGTAAGACAATGGATGTAATTGAAAAATATAACTAGTTACCAAAACGCACAGTCAAGTTAGACTGGTCAATCAAGCGACGAAGAAGTATAAAGAGTTTCAAAGAAATTTAAATCATTGTTCGTTGTAACCTGAAGCTCGCGAGATTAGTCTGTTAACAATATCAGCTTTTTGATTAGAGTAATTAACACCAACATTACCTGGTGAAAGTTAAGATTAAGTAATTGGGCACTTAGTATGTAAGCAGCAGTTTACTTATTTCTTGGTTTAGGCGGTCTCTAGACGATCAATTATATTGTGCGGATACGTATTGTGCAATATTGTGGACTGTCTAAGGTTAATATTGAAGACTAGCTGACCCGGCGAACTTTGTTCCGCATTTTAAATATTTAAAACAAAAAGAAAGTTGGACATAGGATACCTGAGATTTTTATCCCGTCCGTATAAAACCTACTTTAACAAAACGCAACTGACAGCGAAACGTTATGTTGTCTATAGTTTAATATGGCCGAAAATTTGACAATTAGAAATTTTGAATTCGACTTGTTTATATTGTTGTAATTCACATAATATCTTTATAACTTGTAGCCTATGTGTTATTCTGATGTATAAGCTATATTATTGTAAAGTTTCATTAAAATCCATTCAGTAGTTTTTACGTGAAAGAGTAACAAACATCCATCCATCCATCCATCCATCCATACTTACAAACTTTCACGTTTATAATATTAAGTAAGATTGCGCAATGATTGAACGAAAGTTTAAGCGAGTTTAATTTTTATTGCACAGTATATTTTCATGGCATCGTGAAGGGTGAATACTATTCTCCGACTGAACACGAAAAAGTATTATTGTGCAATATAATTGATCGTTTGGATTCAGAGCGCCTTTCAATCTTATTGTACAATAAAAGTATTGTACAATGTTATTGTAGGTCTATAAACCCAGGCACTATGTATATTATCTACCGAGATTAGTCTGTTAACAATATCGGACATTACAAACGCAACCACACTAGCGTCATCGATATAAAAAATGTTTCATTTGTATTCGCGAATTTCATGTTTGTAAACTGCCCCCTCGATACACGTTTTATATTTTTTAAATTAAACAAAAAAAAACTGTCTTCACTGACATTGCAGTCATCAATATTTATCTCCACTTGTTTATGGTAGATACTTAGGTGACTCATGACTATAGGAACGCGGAACCAAACGCTCAATCAGCTCTATTGAGCTGATTTGTGATAGTTTCAGTCGTCACTTGCGCTGCTAGTATCATTGTTGCATACGTTAATGTTTTTTCCGTCTGGTGACGGATTAAGTAACTGTCACCGCCTCCTATGGAGATTCGTCGTTTCAGCCCATAAATGACCCACTACTGAGTCGGGCCTCCTCCAAATTCATGTAGGGAAATCAGCCTATGCCACGCTGGCAAGACGGGTTGGCACAGGGTTTGTATCAAGTTTTCCTTCTCATACGGCTATTTGAGCTGCCTCTTACGATCCTTTAGTCGCCTCTTACGACACCCTCAGGATAGTCTGGGTTGGTGACATTGTGTATTCTAAAACTTAGCTGCAAAAGAAGGTAAGTAAACTCGTCTATCCGGAATGGCACAATGGGCTATTTTCTCTAGATTTTACTGGAGGAGACTCGGTAAAAAAGTACATATAAAATACACAAACCCCTTTTTCAATATCATTGCCACATTGTTGCCAGCAGTTTGGTTTTGTAGCTTACCTGTAACAAATGACATACAAACATTAGCAACAATTTATTATCTGTACAATAAAATAGGAGTGTCTTAAGTTAAGTTAAAATAACAACTTTTTACTAAGTCCATTTGGATTTAAACACGGTACAAATAAAATAAAAAACTTTGATGAACTTTGAAAATTTGTCTGTCTTTCTGTTTGTTTCGGTTAATCGCTGAAATGACTGGACCGCTTTAACTGGTAGATAGCTGATGTAACAAGGAGTAACTAAGGCCACTTTTATTGAAAACTGCAAGGCATTCGAAACAGCGGGAATTAAATAAAGTAAAATACACCGATAAACGGTGAAAACCTAACACGTCCTTAAAAATGATTTCATTCATCATTTTCAGCCAATAGACGTCCACTGTTGGACATAGGCCTCCCCCAAATATCTCCTGGTCAAATGCAAAGACAAGGGCTGGTCTTGGTCCGCCCTCATCCATCGTTTTCCGGAGGCCTACCAGCCCTGCGCTTTCCGGAACGCGGTCGCCACTCAAGGACTTTTCTGCCCCATCGGGCGTCGGTCCTGCGAGCTATGTGCCCAGCCCACTGCCACTTAAGTTTGGCAATCCTGTGGGCTATGTCGGTGACCCTGGTTTGCCTGCGTATCTCCTCATTTCTGATTCAATCTCGCAGGGAAATTCCGGACATAGCCCTCTCCATTGCCCTTTGGGCGACTTTGAGCCTTCTGATGGAGCCCATATTGAGCGAACACGCCTCGATTCCATATGTCGTCACTAAAAATGATTAAAACGCTTAAATGTTCTTTGTAAACTATACCGATTTACCGACCTTATTTCACCAAATTATACCGAAGCACAATATATGTACATATTATACCTTCCGTGACCCCTAAACGTTAAGGGCCTAACTCGATTAGCATACAAATAACCTATTGACCAACCGCGGTTATTCGGTCAACGTACAAATTGTGACAAAACCACAGATCATACTGTTACTGATGAAATAGGTTCTCATTGTAATTCTATTTTTAAACGTACTTTATTAATGGAATCTCGATCAAATTGTATCGAATCGAATCGCTCATACTTAAGACAGAAATATATTTTAAACATAGAACTGCTTTTTAAACAGACATTCTTTTCTTTTTCTTTTTTTTAAATAACGTATCTCTGGAATATATATAATCTGTATCGCGGGGACAGTTTACAATCATGAACTTTACGAATACTAATGACAGCTACAAAAAGACTAAGAGCAAGTGCCTCTGGATTACACAAAGACATTTGCCCGGCCCCGGAATCGAACCCGGGAACCCGTGATCCAAAGACGGTGCATCTAACCTAGGGTTCATTCCCGGGAATTCTCGAGCCGAGAATTCCCGGGAAATCGTTGGGCTTTGTTCCCGGGAAATCAAGCTCGAGAAAAGTCGAGAACTCGAGAAATCATGTACGTTTGTAGAAAATAAACTTGCAGAGTTTTAATTTGTTTATACATATTAACATGCCACAAATAGTGCTATTATTGTAATGTAATTATAATTTACTCTACCTGAGTTTAAGATATTAAAGATTTCTTTCGTGTTTTATAGAAGCTATATTGTTTGATATTTTTTTTCTAAATAACCAGCCCAAAATTGTGCTGTGATCCTAATGTAAGTTAAGATAATAAGTTGGGGAAAAAGTTTCGTCGCATTTTTGAAGAAATTTCAAAACATTTTTTAATATCGTTTATTTACATTTAACTAAAGTATGTAGCTACCATTTTGTTCGATAACTTTTTGCCATCTTGTAGGTAGGGACATGATATAGAAATTTTGGGACTACTGATCTAAATACCGCGACAAGTGGTTTTGGCAGTCCTCTCGTGATGTTAACCTGACACTGCCTAAAGAATTCTGAAGAGACCGAAACATGTGGAAATCTGAAGGTGCAAGATCAGGACTGAAGATTTTATTACAAGTTCATACATACTGTAATGCGAAAAGACTTTTTCCCCAACCTAATATTTACGTTTTCTTTCATGTTGATTTTTTATTTAGTTTAAGTTCTAAATAACCAACTAAAAATGGTGCTGTCATTATGATTATGAGCCTGAATAATATATTTTTCTGTAATATTTAATAAAACAATATTTATAAGATGAATTTTTTTGAATAATACCTATGAAAGTATTATAATAAATTTGATACTTTTATTTGAGAGGAAAACCACTGATTTTTAGACGCAATTGGAACCAAATAATATGAGAAAACGTACGTAAATGTAAATTTCTCGACAACCCGAGAGTCCCGAGAAATTAGCCTCGAGAATTCTCGAGACCCGAGAAATTAGCTTCGAGAATTCTCGAGACCCGAGAAATTGAAAAGCTCGAGAAATCATGAACCCTAATTCTAACCCCTAGACCAACGAGGCAGTCAAGTCTTTAGACAGATATTCCCTCATTCCGAATGGCTATAGTGTTTTTGTTAGGTACATTCTGTTTGAGACCCCATGTGCGTATGGTCATAATTGTGGCCCACAACAACCCATGTCGCCCAATTACGTTAATTACTGATTGATACTCTGACCATACGGGCACTATGCATCACGCGGTATTACGATACGTCAATAGTTTGACTTAGCTGATAGTTTGACCTGTGGTTTGACTGCCTCGTTGGCCTTTGGATCAACGGGTCCCGGGTTCGAATCCGGGGTCGGGCAAGTGTCTTTGTTTAAACCAGAGGCTTGCTTTGAGTGTGGGTGTCATTTTTTTTGTGAATTACATGTTTTTAAACTGCCTCCGCGATACATGTTATACATAGTGCAGGGCTTTCATGCTTAAAAAAGATGTAAGCCACTATTGCCACACAAAAGAAACGACTAAAGATAATGGCATGATACTGGCAGTGGTGGCTGCGTGTGATTTTTTTTTTTTTAATAAAAACGAAACTCCTTCCCTGCGTGTAACCTCCTCTGGCCTCTGGTTTAGACAAAGACACTTGCCCGACCCCGGAATCGAACCCGGGACCCATTGATTCAAAGGCGGCACATCTAACTCCTAGACCAATGAGGCAATATGGTTGCGGGCGATGGCTGTCACATACGTCAGTTATTATTATTGATCCTTTGTGACTTTAATATAAAACCACGTTCCAAGTTTAATTGAAATAGCAGTTACGCGCGATATTGCCAAGTTACTTGTCTAAATTAAAAGTCAATTACTGACTATTTGGCATTGGGGGCCGAAATGATTATTTAATTTTGGCGTATATTTGCAACATTTGGTGTCTACTGAAATGTGGTAATTAAGATTAATGTGATGATTCAATCGAACATAGTGGTCCCGTAGATAGTGAACTAACTAGTCAAAGTATTTAATTATTATATTTTATTAAAATATGTTATTTTATTTATTTATTTATTCATTTTCAACTGATGCTTGTGAAAACTAGGTCCGGAAATTATGTAAACACTTTTTGAATATAGATTAAAAATTAATCTATCGCTACGGAACGACAATATCATGGTGCCAATGTATAAAAACAAAAGTTTTGGTTTACCTGTCAAAAGTTACGCACACAAATAAAGAAGTGTCAAATTTTGAAGGGGTTTCACTATTATTTTTCTCAGTAAATATTGTAAGTTATTGCTTAAAAAGATAAACTTTGAACGAAATATTGCCGAAATAGGCTTTTTTTAAAACGAAACCCCTGCATTACGATTAATAAATAACCTATATTGCTGGGGTAGTAGGGAAGCCCGGGCTCGGAGCAAGTACATCTAGTTTACAAAAACAAAACCGGAAACCTGAGATCCAAAGGCATCCAATAGGCAAAGGTGGCCAAGACATGTTTAAATTAAATCGAGTATATTGTAAGTATGACGAAATTTTAAACGGCAATTCAAGTGTTAACTCCTACATCAGCACTCGAAGCCTCTTGACATGAGACCTTCGACTCACGACTGAGTAACGGTCCATTCAACTTAACCCACATCCAAGTCACATACTTACTACGCAATGCTTTTTAGATCACTGCTTTTTACCTGTAGTTCCTGTGGCGACAGATTTAGAATATATAGTGTCACCACCCCGTTCCATCCTGAGGGAGTCGTAAGGGCCGACAAAAGAAAATGATAAGGCTTATACCCTAGCCGTAAAAGACTCGTTGGTCTAGGTGTTAGATGTGCCGCCTTAGGATCAACGGGTCCCGGGTTCGATTCCGGGGTCGGGCAAGGCACTTGCTCGGAGTCTGGGTGTCATTTGTGTTCGTGAATTACATGTTTGTAAACTGCCCCCGCGATACAGGCTAAATTAAGTGCAGAACATACGTTTCTTTAAAAAAAAAAAGTTGTAAATCTTGATATGAAACCCTTCTGGAAAGCGTCGCATACTGTGCCATCAGCCTACTGCTAATCACCCTCCATCTAAATGGAGGAGGCCCGACTCAGCTGTGGGTCATTTATGGGCTGAGTAGTAGTACGACTGTGGTGTACGGATGTGGCAACTACCGGTATTTTCTTTCTGCCTGTCCCGCTAAACTCATTCGCGCTACTTAGTTTGTGTATCGACTGCTATAGATGTGAATGGCAGCTGGGACCGACGGCTTTACGTGCTCTCCGAACCACGAAACAGGTCAGATGCTCTAAATGGGGTGTCCATTTAGAGACATCCAATATGACAGTTTAATTGGTTTCTATCCATTCAGTTGTTTTTTTTATTGGCCCTGTCAAGGTCTATTCGTCATTCATTGCGTAAACGTGTTGCGTGTCTCTCGTCTTGCGAACTTGCTCTCACTATGCTGTTTAGTGCTTTTTGTAAAGATGATCAATATTTAAAAAAAAGGTACTACAGTGTTTCTTGCCGGCTCTTCTCTGAAGAGCAGCCTTCCGAACCGGTGGTAGTTTCGGCATGAATGTGAGTGAACGCAGGAATTGTGAGCGATCAGGGGAGATGGAGGGATTGTAGGTGTGAGGAGTTGTGTGTGAAAGGTGTGAATGACGACTGATAGGTGTGTGTGGAGACTTCCACCTAGTGTGGGACAGGGGCCGTAAGATGATAATGGTATTTATAAATATGACGATTTATAAGAGTTTTGTGATGAAACCTACGTAAATAAAGTTCCTTTGAGTTAGAGTTTGAGTCACTGACAATGCACGCTGTTATTTTATAATAACTATTGCAGCTAACTCCATGTGATGACGGATTTAGAATACATGGTATCACCACCCAATGCTATCCTAAGGGTGTCGTAAGACGCGACTAAAGAGACGCAAGAGGCAGGTCACCTAGCCGCAAGAGAAGGAAAACCTTCATACGAAACCATGTGCCATTTGTCTGGCCAGCCTGGAACAGTAGGCTAACCATCTGTGTAATTGGAGGAGGCTTGACCCAGCATGTATGGGCTGGGCGGTAGTAGTAGTAGATTTGGAGTAATGATGATGACAAAATTCTTATTAAATTCAACCAAATTCTTAGAATATCGACCCCTATTTGCACACCCTTACGCCGTCCCTTGGGGTTGTAACTAATTGACTAGTCAGGGGTGGTGCTATCTTTATTTTTATTGCAATCGATTGACAAGCGATTCGGAAGTAGTATCGATTAGATTTCTAGAGGGGTGTTTACTTTCAACCGACTTCGACAAGAAAGAAGGTTCTAAAAACCAATTCTAACTTTAGCATCTAATTAGTATGTAATTATATTTTAGTTTTAGAGAAGATTGTAACTTCATGTCAATTGTGAGCTACAATAAAATTATTTCCTTTCTTTCTTTCAAATACGGCTATAATAAAAATCTATTTGAAATAAAATTGTACCGACCTCATCTAAACTTTCAAATAGATAATTATCGGTTACTAGTGGTCGCCTAGTGTTCGAAATTCGAAGTTTCAAATACATTGTAGTGTCTGTAATTTTTTTTGTTATACTTTTTTTTGTGCAATAATTTAAAAAAAAGTATTCTGCGCTCCTTCTCTAAAAACTATAAGTGTGGGAACATGGGCGTCGTAAAACTCGACAAAAGGAAACGATAAGGCTAAAAACCTTGCCGTAAAAGAGCTTGTCTGACCAGCGTGACACAGTAGACTAGCCCTCCATGGAATTAGAGGAGTCCCGAATGAACATGAAGCTGATAAATAGTAGTCGTCACCACATACAACACTCTCACGATGGCACGGTGTTATACTGACAGCAGCTAGGAATTCGTGAGACCACTTATTAACACTTAAACATTCACACGTACAATTGACTTTAATTCCTATTTAATGTAAACAAAGAGCTTAGTTCCCACGGGATGAAATTATTATCCCCTTCTCGCTCACACAGCTAATGAAAGAAAGTAAGAGAATACTCAAGTATAATGTGCCATTTGTTATAATTAAAACTTAACTCGTTTTTGGGCGATGCGGGCGTTTAAACGGTGCTTTCGGGAGACCAATCATCATCATCGTTTCATCGTTAAGTCGACTGGCGGAATTAGGCCTACCAGAAGGATTTCACACACAAGCATCCACGTGATTCCGGCGCTCTGTCGTCAAGAGCTATCATATTTTACGACGTCTACAGGAATCCTCATGCATTACCGTGGGGTAGGCGTATGTAGGACTCCAGAGTGCGGAAAGATGGCAATTTGTGCACCGAACTACCCACAAAAATGAACGGCGCTCCTCAACTGAACAACACCCTCAGGATGGAATGGGCTGGTGACACAATGTCTCCTGAATCCGTCACCATGCGGATAAAATTAATATCATCATCATCATCATTTCAGCCAAAAGACGTCCACTGCTGGACATAGGTCCTGGGCCGCCCGCATCCATCGTTTTCCAGCGACCTTAACCAGGTCATTGGTCCACCGTGTGGGAGGCCTACCAGCACTACGCTTTCCGGAACGCGATCGCCACTCGAGGACTTTTTTGCCCCATCGGTGCTCCCCAAATTAATATAGTTCCTCTAATATATACAATAGTTCCTCTAAAATAAACTAATAAATTTTGTGTTACATTGTCTCGCTGTAAGATATTAATTTTAGTGCATTTTAGTGCCTGTAATTTGTAGGATTTCCCTTGTATGTTATTTGGAAATAATACTATCTTTAAGTTGATATCGGCAATTATGCAGTAGGCGTGTGTTTTTTAGTTAAATAAATAAATATGTATACATTGGAAAATACATAGTTAAATCGCGTTGTATCATTGTACAAGTGACTTGTGACTTGCAAAAGAGATACAAACTAATTTTGAAGTCCATGCAGGCGAAGTCGGGGGTCGGTGTCTAGTAATAAACAAACGTCGTGTAGTATGAATATGTTCCCAGAATTAAATCAGTCTAAACATATCAAGCTACTTTAATCAGTGTAAGCTTAGCAATTTCTGAGAAAAGACGCAAATATAAACATCCTTTGGTCAACAGGATGCCGAGGTTTAAATGATAACAAGGTATTTCTGCATGCTGTTGATCTGATGGTAAGTGGAGACTAAGGCACATTATTAAAATAACCATTTGTTTCTAACGAAAAATGTATACAGGGATGTGTGTTTGGGCCGACGAAAAAGCAAAAATGGGTGTCTAAAATTATTAAAAAAAACAAAAATGCCTATAAAATTGACCACCAAAACGCGGAGTATTCTGCTAAAATACTGAACCGACAAAATTTATGTTGAACCAATCTCCAATCGACGAATTGTAGTTTTTTTTTTATTGCTCTTGGTGGCAAACGAGCTAGCGGCCCACCTGATGGTGAGTGTTAACCGCCGCCCATGGACTTTGGCAGTGCCAGGGGCACAGCCAAGCCGTTGCCTACCGTGAAGTGAGTGCTCTCTTTAAACCTCGTTTAAAGAAGGACATGTCGTAGCGCTCGGGAAACACCGCCGCAGGTACTTCATTCCAGAGTCTGCACGTGCGTGGTAAGAAAGATCGCTGGATGCGTACCGTGCTGGACGTTATCGTTTCCAGGTGATATGGGTGAACCCTGCTGCGATGTTTAACGAAGTTTAACGTATTCCGGTAAACTTCGGTTAATAAAACAAGCAAATGTTTTTTTAGGTAAACAAACAGAATTTTTGTAGTTATATGCTGAAAATGTATTCAACCTAATAAAACCCCTGGCAATAACGAATATAATTCGATGAAATGTACATTCTTTTGAAGTGACTTTGCTCAGAATACTTACAAATTATGCGATCCACTTTTAGCCATGATATAAATCTCGGATGAAAAATAGCTTGTAGGTTTCTTTCTTCTATTTAGCCCGTAAAAGACCCACTACTGAGTCGGACCTCCTCCAACTACATAGAGGGTAAGAAATTAGCCTATTGTGCCCAGGCAGGTCGTTTCTAGGTTTCCTTCTCATGCGGCTAGGTTTTCTGGTTTAGCATTTCCTTTAGTCGGCTCCTTACGACACCCTCAGATCGATATGGGCTGCTAAATATGTATTGTAAATCCGTAACCACACGGAACGTGAAAACCTAAGATATCTTTAATATCATCATCATAATTTCAGCCAAAAGACGTCCCCTGCTCCGACATAAGCCTCCCCCAATGATCTCCACATAGGCCGGTCCTGGCCGCCTGCATCCATTGCTTTCCAGAGACCTTAACCAGGTCGTCGGTCCACCGTGTGGGAGGCCTACCAGCACTGCGCCTGCCGGAACGCGGTCGCCACTCGAGGACTTTTCTGCCCCATCGGGCGTCGGTCCTGCGAGCTATGTGCCATGCCCACTGCCACTTGTGTTGCAATCCTGTGGGCTATTTTTTTTATGATTTCCATGATTTCTGATTAAATCTCGCATCTTTAATATTGTCATTGCCAAAGTGAGCGTAGCTTTCACTGCTTGGCAAACCTTAAGGGTCAGCTCAGATTGCGGGGTGCTTCGCTTGTTAGTTCAGCGAAATGGGGTGGCAAAAATATATTTTATTAGGTTTCATTTGCATAAAGCATTTTGGTATAGGCAGGGGCTGTATAAGATTGTGGATATCCTTCACATAATACGCCTTCTATACTAATATTATAAAGAGGAAAGATTTGTATGTAAGTACGTTTAGAAAGAATTGGCTCAAAAAGTACTGGACCGATTTTATAAATTCTTCGCAGGAAACGCAGGAATTAATCGCAGGAAAAAATTAAAAAATAAATGTCGTGCGAAGCCGGCACAGGCCGCTAGTATTCGATAGAAGTTGCCAAACTATGAAATTCCAGGATCAGAAGTGTTTTTGTATAAAACAGAGATTCCGTGTGGTGACGAATTTAGGATACATAGTGTCAGCACCCCATTCCATGCAGAGGGTGTCATAAGAGCCTATATAAGGAAATGACAACGCAATGAAACATGAAACGAAACCTTGTGCCAAAACAAAGTTTCTTGCCAGCTCTTCTCTGTAGAGTTGCATTCCTGACCGGTGGTAAATGGTAAATATTTAATTTTAATTTGTTGTTTGACTTTTTCAATGGAGCTCTAACGAGCTAACTTGAATAAGTGAGTTCAAGAGCCAGCACATACCATAAACATATTACACTCACCGTTTTTGTCGCTGGTAAAAAGAATAATGGGCAACAATATATACCAGAAACAAACTGTCAAACCCACTTATGAAGTTGATAATTAAAAAATATCTACTTAATCCTTCGACACTTAATCAACGGTTCAACCGCGTAACGAGTGTTTTAAAAAAGTTAAAGCTGTGACGAAATGTTAATTAATAAGTACAACCCAAATTATTTGAAGGGTTAAATTAAAATGGCGTCACTGACTTTTAAAAATAGAACGAGTGCTCCATGGTGGTGGTAATGAAGAAGAAGAAGATGGTCGAAATAAAACGGTTTTTTTATCCTATCCTACTAATATTATAAACGCGAAAGTTTGTAAGTATGGATGGATGGATGTTTGTTACTCTTTCTCGTAAAAACTACTGATTGCATTTTAATGAAACTTTATTACAACATCAGAATAACACATAGGCTACAATTTATTAAAATATTGTGTGAACTGTCAAAAATACTGTCAAGTAAGTGGAAAAGAAACTGACGAAAAAATAAATTGTATCAACACGCGGGTAAAACCACAAGGCACAAGGTTTCGTTTCAAGTTTTTCTTCACTTGCAGCTAGATTTTCGGCCTTGTCATTTCATTTTCTCGGCTGCTACGACACCCTCAGAATGGAATGGGTTGGTGAACCTGTGTATTCTAAATCCGTCAGCATACGGATGTTGTGTGTAATGCAGTTATTTTTTCATCCCAGTACATAAATGCTATCCATCCTGCATACAATAATTTTATCAATAAAACATGACATGCACTATTAATTGTTGTGACGCCACCCGGAAATAATCAACTGTATTTTATTAGTGATAATTGCCCCTAGACAAAGTTTTAATTGTTACAATCGTCATCAAAAATGTGTCAACCACATCGAACAGCACAATCAACTTTCGACCTTATAGGTGAACAACTAAGTCTAAAAACAGTCCACAATTTTAAAAGAAACAAATTGAAGCCTTGGTATTGGCAATGACCTACCAATTGATGGTAAAATTACCTAACTTAGTACAGGAGATCTCGACACATATTTATTATGTCATTGCAGGAAATGATTCAATGACGGTTCTCATCGTGTTCTTTTATTTAAATCCTAACGTTTCAGACACTTTGCATGTTCAAATACGATCAGAACTGTCAAATCATTTCCTGCAATGTGCAAAGATCGTGAAAACCTAAGACATCATTATATTACGTCATTGTCAGAACAGGAAAATTCCACGGTTCGATATTTCAGTCAATCAATGACCTGCTGCTGCTGCTACAAATTTAGGACTTGCTGGTCTAAAAATCGAAGAGACCACACTGTATCTGGCTTACAAAAGCCATATCACATTGGTATCCGTTAATGAGATTTTATATCACATCAAACATGACGGTTGCTGTAAACTGCTCAATCACTACATACCTAATATAAAACATAGTCACTGTCGTCTGTCCATCCCTATGTGTGCTTAAATCTTTAAAATTACGCAGCGGGTTTTGAAGCGATTTTTTTTATAGATAGAGTGATTCAAGAGGAAGGTTTATATTTATGTATACATCCATAATATTGTAGAGAAACACTAATAAATTTAGAGGTTCTGCTTTGCACCCGTGCCAAGCCGGGGCGGGTCGCTAGTTTAAATATAAAATTCAGATTTCATTCATGAATCGGTTGAAATTTATACCAAAATTCAAAGTCGAAGATTTTATAAACTTACAACAATAACTTCAAGAAGCAAAAACTTGGTCCCTCTTTTATAGAACTTGCGCAGATGGAAGACTATGTAATTTCCTACACTTATACTTTATAAAGAGAAGGAGTGCAGAATGCTAATATCATTTTTAAAATTATAGGTACATAAAAATACATTAAATCTCTATATATAAAAATGAATAGCTGTTCGTTAGTCTCGCTAAAACTCGAAAACGGCTGGAGCGATTTGGCTAATTTTGGTCTTGAAATATTCGTGTGAGTCCAGGGAAGGTTTAAGAGTCTAGAGAAAACATTGATATTGTAAGTAAAATAATAAAAACAACAATTTTATTTTCCCATACAAACTGTTACCTGTCAAACATTTGACGTTCGTCCCGACGGTTCGCTATTTTTGGCATAATTACTTTTTTTCTTTTTTAATTACATTAAATAAGGGATTGGAATCGATAAGAAAAGGCGGTATATTAATTTATTACTAATTATTCCAATTCGAATTCAATATTCATAGTTCAGACAGGACAACGTCTGTCGGGTCAGCTAGTCAATAATAATAACCTATACACAAACTACCAATCTATTTGACACACACGCATATAAACTCTTTTGTTTATTATTAAAGTCTGTGGTAAAATTTAAAATCGAACTCTAATTTAAATTACCTATGGTCAAATATAGATCGCTGGGCGACCACTATTAGGTACATCAGTTTTATAAGAACCATCTCCTGCACTAAGTCCACGCTCCAATCAATAGTACTTCAATATGTTGATACAATTCAATTAAAAAATGCGTCGTCTTCATTGCGGCAGTGAGCGAGGACAGTCGGTCAATTGACCGATTTATGCGAAATGCTTATTGCAATGGAAAAAAAAACAATGGAAGCTGGTTGTTGCGGCCTTCTTCGCCTTCTTCTTCATTGGGGTCCGCACCAGTCTAACCTGATTTGACTAACTACCAGTATTTACACAGCGCGATTACCGACTGCTCCCCGCGACCGATCCAGTCGATAACCGGTAATTACATGACTAGACCAGTTGTCTTTTTACACACTACTATAGTGGTTTATGATATAGTTTAGACTCTATGCTTTATGAATAATAGGGTTGTGAACTGACCCTTGTCAGGTGATTACATAACAATGTAGTAGTTTATGATTTACTAGCGACCCGCCCCGGCTTCGCGCGGGTACAATGACGAACCTCTAAATTTATCAGTGTTTCTGTACAATATTATGGATGTTATTATACATATACACCTTCCTCCTGAATCACTCTATCTATTAAAAAAACCGCTTCAAAATCAGTTACGTAGTTTTAATGATTTAAACATACATAGGGACGGACAGACGACAGCGACTTTGTTTTATACTATGTAGCGATGATGATGATACTATATGGTCTTATGAATGACTAGCTGCGCCCCGCGGTTTCACCCGCGCTAACTTATTGTCGTACCGCGAGTGACGCCGTGGGGCGAAGCTAGTCTAAAAAAGTTTAACTTACTCCTTATATCATCAGCTTCCTATCAGCGAAACTCCCGTCAAAATCGGTCCAGTCGTTCCAGAGATTAGCCAGAACAAACAGACAGATAGACGGACAGACTGACAGACAAAAATTAAAAAAATATTATTTTGGGTCTTTAAACTGTGTATACATACTTACGCATTTAGTAAGAAGTTGTTATTTTATTATTACAAAGAGACAATCCAATTTTATTTATTTGTAGTATAGATAGGGTTGTGTATACTACTCAGCCCATACGTGACCCACTACTGAGTCGAGCCTCCTCCAATTACATGGAGGGTAATTAGCCTGCTGGGCCAGACGGGTTGGGACGGCAGGTACAAGATTCAACTTTAGTCTATCAGACAGTATGTAGCATAAATTATGTAAGCATCCAATCACGCATTCTACACCATTCCGAACACCGTAAAGGTGCTTCTAATTAGACAGAACTTACTAAGCAGATACACGCAGCCTCACTGCGTGCGATAGGCATTTTAATGTGCGTTTGACGCTTAAGGTGAATGTTCCAGGGTAGCCCGCGAAATTCAAATTTTCTTACGTCTTTTGCAATTTGCAGGTCAGTGCTAGGTTGTATGTTAATTAAAATGTTATTCGCGGCTGAAAGACGTATGTAGTTATAGAATTATAATCATCAAAATCATCAATACAACCCTCCAAGCTCATAAAGGTGCAAGAAAAACTTTTTCAAGCTCAAAGTCATTCTTAACATTTTAATCAACGTACAACCTAGCACTGACCTGCAAATTGCAAAAAACGTAAGAAAATTCGAATTTCGCGGGCTACCCTGGAACATTCACCTTAACACGTCGCGCAGGAAAATCACAGAAGGTTAATTATAGTCGCCGAAAATTATGATATACCGTAAAGAGGACTTAGTAGACTTGGACGTTGACATACTCGTACTTAGTATTACTTAGTTTGACGACACGGTTGGCGCAGTGGTTGAGCGATCGACTGCTGCGCAGCATGTCGCGAGATCAATCCCCGCACGGAAGAAATATTTGTACGACCGACAAGTATTTCTTCCGGGTCTGGGTGTTTTCTATCTATAATATGTATGTATTTACAAAAAAAATGTATTTAAGTAGTTTAACATCCATCTCGTTACAATAACACACGCATTAAGTTGCTTAGCTATGGACGAGATGGCGTTGTGTGAAATGCCCAAGGATATTTATTTATTTACTAGCTGACCCGGCAAACTTCGTACCGCCTCAAAATCAATAAATATTTCTTTTTACATATCTTCTCACCTTTTAAACCTTCCCTGGACTTCCACGAATATTTCAAGACCAAAATTAGTCAAATCGCTCCAGCCGTTCTCGAGTTTTAGCAAGACTAACGAACAGCAATTCATTTTTATATATAAGATTCTTGCACATTGTGAAAAACGAGATTTGACAGCATTGCGAACCGTTGGTAGTTTTAGCATGAATGAGATCAAAAGAGATGGATGGATTGTAAGAATGAGGAATTGTGAAAGAAAGGTGTGACTGTAGATATGACGACTGATAGGTGTGTATGGAGACTACCACCTAGCGTGGGACAGGAGCCGTATGATAATAATGGTAATTTAAAAAATGCCGATTTATAAGAGTTTTGTGATATAACCTACGGAAATAAAGTTGTTTAGACGATTTTCCGTGTTGTGACGGGTTTAGATATAAATAAAGCCTTGTACCAATCCGTCTCGCCAGCGTTGCACAGTAGGCTTATGACCCTCCCTGTGATGGGAGGAGACCCGACTCAGCAGTGGGTCATTATGGGCTAAATAATAGTAGTAGTAGACGCACAAAACAGCGCTCACGGTATCCGCAACGCTAAAATGTATGGGATGACATTTCAAAACGCTGACCTAAACCCTGTACAAGATAGCATGATCGATTTGACAGATGTAAATTTTTCTGATCGACATAAAGGTATGATTCCGAACTACGTCACGGTAATGGGGACCAGTAGTGCCGCGGTAGCACTTCTGCGTGCAGCGTAGTTCGGAATCATACCTTTACTTTGCAATGACGAACAGTGATGGGAAACGGATAATATCTACTAGTCCAAAAAATAACGTTTTAAAATACTTGTAACTGTGACGAGATGGTGTGGGTGTATTATGTGTGAAATTTCTGTTTTCCATCACTAGCCCATCTGTCAAATCGATCACGCTATCTTGAACGGGGTATAGCGTTTTGAAATGTCATCCCATACATTTTACTGACGTGACTTTATAATGTCATTTCATTCGATTTAGCGTTCCATCCTACCTTAGACAGGAGCGAAAATCACAATTATTTTGTTATTAGAATAAAATGTCTAGAGCGCTTTCAAATAGTCAAATAATAAAAAACGTAACACAAATTTAAAAATATAGTTAATCACTTAGTCTTTACCACCGGTTTGGAATGCCATCCCACAGAGAAGAGCCGTAAAGAAACTCCATGGTTGCTCTTTTAAATAAAGGGTGGAAATATACAGATATATTGTTTAGCGACATTAGACATGCAGGGTATGCTGTGTATGGGATATCTGGGCTCTCTTCGTAGTTCTGTCAGCAGTTGTCATTCTGTTTTAAGTTCTCGTATGTGGCGTGAATATAAAATTACTCTAATGGTGTGACTATATGACGTGAGGTGCGAAAAATAACAAATTGCTACCAGTTAGTGCGGCGTAAAAAATAATTTGACATGGGTTTTATTCGACTTTAACACTCTACGTTAACTAACTGGCCGCCAATATCAGCATCAGCTGACTGTCTGTGTTTAATCCAGCGCTGGACATTATTTCATCATCATTTCCGCTCGTAAATGCCTCCGCCAAATTTATGGAGGGGAATAAGCCTACTCTGCACGCTGGCAAGACGGGTTGGCACATCAAGTTTTCCTTCTCTCACCAAGTTGATCTGCCTTTGCTTTCCTATATCCGGCTCCCACGACTCCCTGAGGATGTTGTGGGCTGGCGACATTAGAGTCTACCAGCTACCACCGGGTCGGAATGCAGCTCTACAGAGAAGAGCCGGCAAGAAACTCAGTAGTTGCTTTGTTTAGATCACCATTTTTAGATATAACTAGCTTTTGGGCGCGGCTTTGCTCGCGTGGACTTCGAACCCGTGCTTATCTCTATGCATTTTTTTTAGGAATATAAAAGTGGTTATTGTGACTAAACTATGATAGTTAGATATGTGCTCTCGTGGATTTTTTTGTAGATTTTAATAAGACCTACAAACTCGTAGTACTTCATTTTGTTCTATTGTCAATCGTTTTTGCAGCGCACGCATAAATAGGTTTTCGATTTTACACCTTGGGTTACAAAATCGCAATTTTCATACGGATCCCTAATTCTTTTGAAAATAAAATATAGCCTATAACCTTCCTCGATAAATGGACTATCTAACACTGAAAGAATTTTTCAAATCGGAAAAGTATTTCCTGAGATTAGCGCGTTCAAACAAACAAACAAACAAATAAACAAACAAACAAACTCTGCAGCTTTATATATTAGTATAGAAGTATAGATAATAAGACAGATTTGCGAGAGCAAACTCGCGTAATACATAGTTGCAAAGTGCCAAACATAAACAAGAATATTATGTTTATCTTTAAGAGTCTAGCAGAAGGGTGTCACGCTTGCCCAACCGCAGTCTTCACTCAACTAGTCTACTTTAGCCATTGTCAGTTCTTCTACAGACATGACCAGCAGCATGCAGGCTTTGCTAACTGCTGTTTGCAAATTCACTGAGTTGTATGTATTATCTCTAGGCAAATAACCATGACTTTTTGTATCACTAGGGTGGAGTATAGCCTCATGGTAAGTGGGTACGCTTTCCTGTACCCTGTAAAAAGAAAAGACTAACTGTTAGACCTGAAATTTTGGTTGCAAAGGAAGAAAACTTGCTTTAAAATGTTTGACAACTTTGTTGTTCGGCGTGGCGCTCAGGTTAATTTCGCTCTCCCTCTCAAAATTGGAGGAGACCCGACTCAGTAATGGGTTATATAAGGGTCAATTTGAGTCTTTGACAACATCTTTGAAAGACACAGAACCACATGTTCTAAACCCAGTATACTAAACAATAACGGGGTATTTTTATCTCATGGCTTCGTGGGGGTAACTTCTTGAAATATGCAGTTTAGATTATTTACAAATATTTATTACTAGCTGTTACCCGTGACTTCGTCTGCGTTAACTTTAAATTTGGTTGTTCCTTTGTGTTAGGGAGTTATCTTCTCTATCTTAATAATATAAAAATGAATCGCAAAACGTGTTGGTAAGCGCATAACTCAACAAAGACTGGACCAATTCGGCCAATTCTTTTTTTTAAATGTTTGTTGAAGTTCAAGGATCGTTTTTACGACGTGAGAAAAATTCGAATAATTGCCGGAAAACCCCTAAAAACAGCCTTTTTCTTTTTCCTATACAAACGTTTTCTAACTAAAACGTAGTGACAATATGAGCTTTATTGCTGTTGCTTAAAGTGCATATTAAATTACAACCACTCACTGTTGTCTAAGCAATGTAGGTGTGTGTGTTCCTAACGTCAAAGAGTCAATTTGCACTTTATTACCGCTATCTTTTTGACAGGACGAAGTCTGTCGGGTCCGCTAGTAGTGAAATATATGGGAATATTGTTAAAACTTATTTACGGCGCAAAGGGATGATCATCCAGCCAGACCGGGTGGTGTATGTCTGGCTAGGGGTCGCTGCGCCTATCACCCGATAGTTGTAGTCGGGTAATTCTTAACTATGCTCTTGCTCTCTATGAATTGCTCTTGAAATTTCGCTATCGCGGTCTAGGACTTTTTTGGTAATTCTCGCATTTGTAGGCGATATTTTCTTGATGCAATTAGTTCAGATTTTTCGGGTAAACTGTGTAAAGTATGTAGCATGCGGTCGCTACAATGTCATTCGTTAAAAATACCATTACTTTATTATACCAGTCATTCCCCTCAATGAACTTGGAGGAGGCCCGACTTAGTAGTGATGACGATGATTATACCACTAGAAAGGCGTGAAATGTTACTATAATCGGTTTACGTCACTATTTCTCGGTATGAAAAAAGCACTTAGCTGCGTTACCGCAGTTTTTGCGTCAATTCTCACGCTGATTCGAAAATGAGGTAGCCATGACTAAAAATACATAAACAAACAAACTTTCTCCGCGCGGTGGCAAAAACACAAATCGTGATTCCCTCTCTAATCGTGAAAGAAGTTGGATTCGTCCATTTAATAAGTTCAATCACTCAATGATAGGTTGTTATACTCTAGTATCTTTAGTCCGTGACTTCGCTTGCGTGTCTTTTGAACCCAACTTAAGGTCATCATTCGAACGAATTTACGACGATGAATTTAGAATATATAGTGTCACCACCCCATTCCGTCCTCAGGGTGTCGTAGGGTAAATAAAGAAGAAAATACTCGGAAAACGCAACCATGTGCATCCCGTCTAGCTAGCCAGGCACAGTAGGGTTATCCTACTCTATGTAATTGGAGGAGGCCCGACTCAGGAGTGGGTCATGTATGTGCTGAGCAGTAATAGTATGCTCATCTGTGTTTTATTTGACTGCCTCGTTGGTCTAGTGGTTAGATATGCCGCCTTTGGATCAACGGGTCCCGGGTTCGATTCCGGGGTCGGGCAAGTGTCTTTGTCTAAACCAGAGGCACTGGCGGAGTCTGGGTGTCATTTCTATCTATAATATGTATGTATTTACAAAAAAAAAAAGTATTTAGGTAGTTTATCATCCATCTCGTTACCATAACACAAGCATTAAGTTGCTTAGCTTGGGACGAGATGGCGTTGTGTGAGATGTCCAAGGATATTTATTTATTTATATATAATAGGGTTATCCTACTCTATGTAATTGGAGGAGACCCGACTCAGCAGTAGTAGTATGCTCATCTGTGTTTTATTCTAAGATCAACATAAGATAAACCTTGTTTCATTTAACTTTAGGGAATTAAGAAATATATTGGCCCTCTGCTAGATGGAGCGACGATCTGCGAAAGGTTGCGGGCAGCGGCTGGATGCGTCAAGCCGAAGACAGGGCGCTATGGCGCTCTTTAGGGGAGGCCTATGTCCAGCAGTGGACTAATGTGGGCTGATGATGATGATGACGATGATTGGTTTCTTAGGTTTTCGCTATTATTACATATTGAAATTAAACACTTTTAACGGATTTATCGCGTGTATATTACATTATTTAATTCCCGACGTTTCGAATGCTTTGCAGCAGCCGTGGTCGCGGGAGAGCACGACTGCAACATAGTATTCGAAACGTCCATTCAAAAATATTTAATTTTCCATAAGTTACTACATCTATTTTTATTAAAAATAAAGATATTTTTTAAGTTTTTAAACAAGTTTTCAGACAGTTTCGCTCAGTTTCGCTTTTAGCTGGCCGTGTGGCCAGCTAAAAGTTTTATAAAATAATATTGTTTTTAAATAGGCTCGTAACAACGATATCTATCAGTGTACTACCACTGTTTTATTACATCCACTTTATTAATAACGTTACACCGGTAAATAAAACAATATGGGCTCTTTAATAGAGTAATCATACTGAAAGAGTGTTAGGGTTTACCAAACAAAAATTTATTGTTTACTAAACTTCTCCTGTAGTCATTAATTAATTAACGTTTTCATTATTTTTTAATTAACTCACCTAAACATTTATACAAACAATTTAAAAGATTACGTAATTTCGACCCCGTTTTGTAAAACTAGAAAAATATCTCTCCCAACACAGAAAAAAAATACAGAGAGGCGTACTTTCATACAAACATTTTCTAAAAGTTGAAGCCGGGAATCTATCAGTGTGTGAGTGAACGGGATTATTTTTAACCCCCGACGCAAAAAGAGGGGTGTTATAAGTTTGACGTGTCTGTCTGTCTGTCGGTCTGTCTGTCTGTCTGTCTGTCAGTGGCATCCTAGCTCGCGAACGGATGAAGCGATTTCAATACAGTTTTTTTTGTATGAATGGTGAGCTACGGGCGAGTGTTCTTAGACATGTTTGATGAAAATCGGGTGAGCCGTTTAAAAGTTATGAGGGGTGAAAGTGGGGAAGAATAACCGAATGTCTGCAAATATAATCGAGTGGGGTCTCAAATGAAAGAACGTCTCAAATGAAAGAACAAATGAAGACGTGCAATTTAACAAAATCTATATTATAACTAGCTGACCCGGCGAACTTTGTTCCGCATTATAAATATTTAAAACAAAAAGAAAGTTGGACATAGGATGCCTGAGATTTTTATCCCGTCCGTATAAAACCTACTTTAACAAAACGCAACTGACAGCGAAACGTTATGTTGTCTATAGTTTAATATGGCCGAAAATTTGACAATTAGAAATTTTGAATTCGACTTTTTTATATTGTTGTAATTCACATAATATCTTTATAACTTGTAGCCTATGTGTTATTCTGATGTATAAGCAATATTATTGTAAAGTTTCATTAAAATCCATTCGGTAGTTTTTACGTGAAAGAGTAACAAACATCCATCCATCCATCCATCCATCCATCCATCCATCCATCCATCCATCCATCCATCCATCCATACTTACAAACTTTCACGTTTATAATATTAGTAAGATAAGTGTGTACCTATAAAAAGTATAAAATAAAAATTAAATTAAAAATTTAAATAAACCCCCGACACAATAACCTTTAAAAAGTAAAAAATAAAAATAAATACTTCGCGTTGGGGGACCAGGGGTCATATAATAAATAAGTGGGAGTGGTCCCCCAACGCGAAGTATTTATTTTTATTTTTTACTTTTTAAAGGTTATTGTGTCGGGGGTTTATTAAAATTTTTAATTTAATTTTTGTATTAAACTAAAATACACACGCGTAAAATACACGCGCGCGCGCGCGCCACGTCGTCGTCCAGTCATCCGTCCCAGCCATTCTTACATCTCTATCAGTCAATTGGTGGTGGCGGTGGCGTCGTGCTGCAGTGCGCACAGTAGGCAGTTTAATATAAAGTTTTCCTTCTTTATAGGCTTCCGCCTTGTCTTTTCCTTTTGCCGGATCTTACGATACCCTCTAAGCCTTAGGCTTAGTTAAAACAGTTGACTGCCTCGTTGGTCTAGTGGTCAGAGCAGCCTTTGGATCAACGGGTCCCGGGTTCAATTCCGGGGTCGGGCCATTGTCTTTGTCTTTGTCTAAACCAGAGGCACTGGCTCGGAGTCTGGGTGTCATTTCTATCTATAATATGTATGTATTTACAAAAAAAAATGTATATAAGTAGTTTATCATCCATCTCGTTACCATAACACAAGCATTAAGTTGCTTAACTTGGGACGAGATGGCGTTGTGTGAAATGTCCAAGGATATTTATTATTAGTTACAATCAACCACTTCTATGCTTAATACTTCTTTGAATCTCAATGTTTACATTATGAGTACAGCATATTTATTCTCCGGTCATTATTCATTTTGACGATAATTCTGTTTACACGGCAGCACGGGTGGGGGAGCATTTTAAAAAGGTAACGTGTTTTGTTCGGTTTTTAAATTTGTTATTTTACCGCTTTTATTATTTGTGTTCTTAAGTTGAATGTGACATAGTGACTGTTGCAATAATGACATTTCTGATGTTCGTAAACGCAATCATTTTTTCCATCACCAAGTTTCTGACCACTCCTAGCCAGGAATAAAAAAAACATTATGTCCCTGCGTTACACTATCCGACAGTATCCCCAAGAAGGATCACGTTCTGGGAAGTAAATTATTATTAACTAGTGACCCGCCGCGGCTTCGCACGGGTGCAATGATGAACATCTAAATTTATCAGTGTTTCTCAACAACATTATGCATGTATTATATCCATAAAAACCTTCCTCGTTGGTCTAGTGGTTAGATGTGCCGCCTTTGGATCAACGGGTCCCGGGTTCGATTCCGGGGCCGGGCAAGTGTCTTTGTCTAAACCAGAGGCACTGGCTCTATCTATAATATGTATGTATTCACAAAAAAAATGTATATAAGTAGTTTATCATCCATCTCGTTACCATAACACAAGCATTAAGTTGCTAAGCTTGGGACGAGATGGCGTTGTGTGAAATGTCCAAGGATATTTATATATTTATTTATCTTGAATTACACTTGAATAATTATTACAATTTATTTTTTCATCAAAATTACCTATTTATGAGTGTTTTGATTATCTTGAAACATTCGGTTCTGGCCTTCTACGAGTACGTGAAAATTCAACCTGTATACAGGGTAATTTTTGAAAAGGGAGAAACGTAAAATTAGTTCAGTAACAGAGTTTTTAGCATCAGTTACGTTATTTTTTGGGCATTTTCAAAGAAAATTTTTGGAGTAAGATAGTATTATTTATATGCGTGCGTTTTCTCGACCAATAGAGCTTAATTAAGTTTTGGCACTCTTGAAAACATTACCCTGTATACGGTTTTATCGGACATGTATTTTGTAACAACCTGTATTAATCATACTTATGCAAGTGTGCTCAATCTGAATAGGCTCCTTGTCCACTTATCGTGTCTAAAAGGCTTTAGAGGGCATTTCACAAATCCTATAACTCTGAAAACCGGACAACTGGCTTAAATTCTCATAGATAAGTTTCGACGTTAATCATATTTGCGACTCTTTTGACTTACTCACTTGCTGATACAGGAATTGTGTGAATGTAGTGAAACAGGGCCGGATTTAGGGGGGGGGCAAATTTCAACTAGTAAACCTAGTAAACATCTTTTCCTTTGATATTTTTTTTTCGCTTTTACCTTTACCTACAGCCTAAAGTACTTTATACATACATGATTATTTAATTATATTAATCATAATTATCCGCTCACTCGCGCCCCCTCCCCCGAAATGTAACATGACCCCTTGAAAATAATTTGGGGCAAGGGGGCCTCCACTCCCGAAGCCTCTGGACCCTTAAATCCGGCCCTGTAGTGAAATGTGGGAATGTAGTTATGAGGACCGATACGTGTGGATATACTACCACCTACCGTGGGACAAGGGCCGAAAGATGATAATGGTAATCTATACTAATATATAAAGCTGCAGAGTTTGTTTGTTTGTTTGTTTGAACGCGCTAATCTCAGGAACTACTGGTCCGATTTCAAAAAATCTTTCAGTGTTAGATAGTCCATTTATCGAGGAAGGCTATAGGCTATATTTTATTTTCAAAAGAATTAGGGATCCGTATGAAAATTACGATTTTGTAAACCAAGGTGTAAAATCGAAAACCTATTTAGGTATGCGTGCGCTGTAAAAACTATTGACAATAGAACAAAATGATGTACTACGGGTTTGTAGGTCTTATAAAGATCTACAAAAAAGTCCGCGAGAGCACATATCTAACTATCATAGTTTAGTCACAATAACCGATTTTATGTTCATAAAAAATATGCACGGGTTCGAACCCCACGCGGGCGAAGCCGCGCGCAATAGCTAGTTTCAAATATGACGATTTATAAGATTTTGTGATAAAACCTCCGTAAAGTTCCTTTTTAGATTGAGTTTGAGCCTACTGTCCCACGCTGGCAAGAGTGTTAGCACAGGGTATTCGTATCAAGTTTTTCTTCCTTTTGTCGGCTCTTATGACACCCTCAGGAAGAAATCGGGCGGTGACACAATGTATTCATATTATATCTATCTATTTATCTATATACATAAACAATGAACTGCTGTTCGTTAGTCTCGCTAAAACTCGAGATCGGTCCAGCCGGATTTGGCTAATTTTGGTCTTGAAATATTCGTGGAAATCCAGGGAAGATTTAAAAGGTGAGAAAATAAGAAAAACATTTTTTTTGTTCCAGTTGGCGCAGTGGTTGAGTGCTGCGCAGCATGTCGCGGGTTCGATCCCCGCACGGAAGAAATATTTGTATGACGTACAAGTATTTGTTCCGGGTCTGGGTGTTTTCTATCTATAATATGTATGTATTTACAAAAAATATATATTTACACAAGCATTAAGTTGCTTAGCTTGGGACGAGATGGCGTTGTGTGAAATGTCCAAGGATATTTATTTATTAAAAGTTTGCACATATTTTAATAAAGTTGAAACATTCTGGAATGAATGAATATGAATGTTATTCAGGTTTTTATTTATTGATTCTGAGGCGGTACGAAGTCTGCCGGGTCAGCTAGTTACATATATATATTCATATTGGTTTATTGTTCCAGCTAAGTCCATCCAACGGTTGTCTGAAAGAAATTGCTTTTAGCAATAAGACCGCCATTTGTACTGTACAATGTGTTTGAGTTTCTTTTGTGTACATGTACGAGTACAATAGAGTATAATATCTATTTTAAATACGCTCGTTTTTTAAACTTTTATTGATTCACAATTTTATTGCATACAAAAACGCGGAAGACCGGAGATTACGTATAAGTAGGCGTATGTTATCAGGTTTCGTAAACCTGATAAAGATGTGAGGCCCTTACGAAACCAAGCGGTAAACACGTTGCCTCGGTCAAACGGCTGATAACGAATTTAGTAACAGTAGGCTCGCCTTTTATCTATCTCGTTGGGGTAACCTGGGAGCCTATCCAAGAGGCCACCGAACACGTTTATAAAATAAATAAATCAATAATAAATAAATATCCTTGGACATTTCACACAACGCCATACCGTCCCAAGCTAAGCAACTTAATGATTGTGTTATGGTAACGAGATGGATGATAAACTACTTATATACATTCTTTTTTTTTGTAAATACATACAAATTATAGATAGAAAATGACACCCAGACTCCAAGCCAGTGCCTCTGGTTTAGACAAAGACACTTGCCCGACCCCGGAATTGAACCCGGGACCCGTTGATCCAAAGGCGGCACATCTAACCACTAGAACAACAAAAGTGACTTGAATGCCTTTGACACTAGGCTGGCGTGATGGAAAGCAACAAGGTCTAAGATGAAGCAGACAATTCAAGGAAATGCCCTGTCGGCATCGGCTCTCACATACACACGACGAAACACGGTAAAACTTATTGGCGCCGGACTTATTATGTGAGGGTGGTATCAAGCAAAGTGGTCCATTAGATCCTACCACCAAGCATGCTGGGTTTGGTTGCCTTTTACAACACGCGTTATTTCCCATCGTGCGGTGGGGAAGTTTTATATTTTGTCGTCCCCACATCGGTAAATATATAGCAACCATGTAGTTTCTTGCCGGCTTTTCTCTGTGGAATGGCATTCGGAACCGATGGCAGAAACTAAACGATTAACTATTAAATTTTTTTTTTTTAAATCATAATTGTTGTGTTTTAATGTTTGACTATTTGAAGAATTTATTCGAAAAACATTTTGATATTGATTTTATTGAAGCCTAGCAATGGTGCGATTTTAGGTCCCGTGGTGTTAGGTTCATGTACCTCATTTTTCTTATCACCAGTGCAGTTGTTCACGTTATCAACCGCAGCGTATCAGCGACGAGCGATTGTTACGTAAGATGAAATTCTTGTGCGATACAGATTTTATGCAATAAAATATCTGCTGCCAACGGTATGTTCAAATTGTAGCGACCGCATGCTACATACTTTACACAATTTACCCGAAAAATCTGAACTAATCGCATCAAGAAATATCGCCTACAAATGCGATAATTACGAAAAAGTCCTACACCGCGATAGCGAAATTTCAAGAGCAATTCGCAAGGTTAAGATATCCCCGACTACAACTATGGGGGAAATAGGCGCTGCGACCCCTAGCCAGACATCACACCTCGTCTGGCTGGATGATCATCGCTTCGCGCCTAAAAAATAATTTAAAAAAATGGCGAGTTAAAAAAGCAACTACAGAGTTTCTTGCTGGGTCAGCCTTGCAAAATTTTGGTTAATGCTAAATACTACTACTACTCAGGTCATAGACGACCCACTGATTAACGGCATCCTCCAGATACAAATGTGCCTCGTTGGTCCAGTGGTTAGATGTGCCGCCTTTGTTTCAACGAATCCCAAGTTCGATTCCAGGGTGTCGGGTTAATGTCTTAACCATAGCCACTTGCTCTGAGTCTGGGTGTCATTTGTATTCGTGAATTACTTGTTTGTAAACTGTCCCCGCGATACAGGTTATACCTATTTATTATTATTAAAAAAAATATTTATTAAAAAAAAGTTACATGAAGGGTAATTCTACTGAGCCACGCTGGCCAGACGGGTGGGCACAGCGCTTCGTGATTTCCTTCTATTGCGGCGAGGTTTCTATCTTGTCATTTCCTTTTGTCGTCTCCTACGACACCTTCAGGATGGAACGGGGTGGTGACACTATGTATTTTAAATCCGACACCACGAAGTGAAGAGCCGCAATTATGTGAAACAGCTACCAATGGCCCACTGCGTATAGATCACGTATTACATTTCTTTATACGGTTATCACCATTGATAAATACGTCCATTGTACCGGATTTCATGAATATCGTATGATCGATTGTTATTCGATTTAAACTGTCGATCGATTTGGATTTCGATTTGTCGCATCGATTCATGTAAATTGCTTACTGTCTCTTGACAACCGAGACTGATTAACTGATTTATGTACTACTAGCTGACCCGACAGACGTTGTCCTGTCTGAACTATGAATATTGAATTCGAATTGGAATAATCTATATATATAAAAGAAAGTCGTGTTAGTTACTTCACTTATAACTCAAGAACGGCTGAACCGATTTAGCTGAAAAGGAGAAGGACATAGGATACTTTTTATCCCGATCAAAAATTTTTCAATATTAATTTACTGCAAATTATTTGGCTTATATTTGACATTCATAATCATATGTTAGCTCTAACAATGGCGATATCTGTTCGTTTGTTTTAAATATATATAATGCGGAACAAAGTTCGCCGGGTCAGCTAGTTAATAATAAATTAATATACCGCCTTTTCTTATCGATTCCAATCCCTTATTTAATGTAATTAAGAAAGAAAAAAAGTAATTATGCCAAAAATAGCGAACCGTCGGGACGAACGTCAAATGTTTGACAGGTAAGTATTGACAGGTTTGTATGGGAAAATAAAATTGTTGTTTTTATTATTTTACTTACAATATCAATGTTTTCTCTAGACTCTTAAACCTTCCCTGGACTCACACGAATATTTCAAGACCAAAATTAGCGAAATCGCTCCAGCCGTTTTCGAGTTTTAGCGAGACTAACGAACAGCTATTCATTTTTATATATAGAGATGTTATTTATCTTTTTTAAATCTTGTTGTTATTTATCTTTAAACTCTTTTATTTATGTTTCCAACTAAACCCCTGCATTGGTTATAACCTGTATCACAGGGGCTGTTTACAAAAAGATAATTCACGAATACAAATGACACCCAGACTCAAAGCAAGAGCCTCTGGTTTACACAAAGATACTTTCCCGGATCCGGAATCAACCGACGACCCGTGAACCAAAGTATTCTGCAGCAATCTTGTACTTCCTCTTCTAATCGGCCCATAGCTGAGCCATTGCTGAGTCGGGCCCCCTCCAATTACGTGGAGGGAATTATCCTACTGTGCCACGCTGGTCAGACGAGTTGGCACAGTGTTTTCTATCAAGTTTTCCTTCTCCTGCAGCTAGGTTATCAGCCTTGGTATTTCCTTTAGGCACCTCTTACGACACCCACAGGATGGAAAGGGGTGACACAATGTATTCCAAATCCGTCATCACACGGTAATTTCACGTAAGTAAGACCAACAGAGTCGTGGTCGCGCTCAAAGTCACCCAAAGGGCAATGTAGAGGGCTATGCTCCGAGTTTCCCTGCGAGATCGAATCAGAAATGAGGAGATACGCAGGAAACTTAAGCGGCTGGCAGGACCGACGCCCGATGGGGCAGAAAAGTCCTCGAGTGGCGTCCGCGTTCCGTAAGGCCCAGTGCTGGTAGGCCACGGTGGACCGACAACCTTGTTAAGGTCGCCGGAAAGCAATGGATGCGGGCGGCCCAGGACCGGCCTTTGTGGGGATCCTTGGGGGAGGCTTATGTCCAGCAGTGGACGTCTTTTGGCTGAAATGATGATGATGAAGACAAATAATTATTTTGCACCGCACATATAACTTGCAGTAATGTAATGATTACCAAAAAGTGTGGTTCAAGAAACTCATTCAATTAATTACCGTGTTTCCAACAGCTGTAGCCACATTTGTTAATGTTTCGCTGAGCGAAGAATGGGGTATGGATGCGGCAATACCGGGCCGCATACTTTACATGGATTATAAATGCGAAAGTAAGTCTGTCTGTCTCTCCCGCTTTCACGCCAAAACTACTAAACCGTATTAAATAAAGGACTAGGGTCGCTAGTATTCTATAAGTTCTCCCAGTCATGCCGCTCCAAGTCTAATCTCACCTCAAAGGCCAAATGCCGCATCTACCGTTAAGAATTATTATTAGCTCCGTTGTATCTCTAAAACAGGCTTGGCAATGTAAATGCGGGTAGAACACGCGATACGAGAACAATTCCTTAATGCTTATAATGACGATTAAAGGTATTTTATTATGATTACATACTTTTAGGTACAAAGGCAATGAATCATGTGAGGGTTGGGTTTATGGTAAAAAAATGCTAAAAAGCGAAATGCCAACTTAAACCATCCTGGGTGTGTCGTAAGAGGCGACTAAAGGAACGCAAGAGAAGAAAGACTTGACACAAACCCTGTGCCAATCCGTCTTGCCAGCGTGGCACAGTGGGCTAATTTCCCTCCATGAATTTGGAGGAGGCCCGACTCAGAAGTGGGTCATTTATGGGCTGTCGATGATGATGATGACACGGACATCAAATAAATGTTTGTTATTTTACGTGAATACCTTTGACCCTAGGATTGCGTGATGGAAAGCAACGCCAGGGTCTAAGATGGAGCAGGCAAAGGAAATGCCTGCTCTCGCATACACAGTAAAACTCCTTGGCGCCGGACTTAAATGTGAGGGTCCTACCACCAAGCGAATGTTTATTATAATAGTAAGTGTTACTTGGATGAATTTAGAATACATAGTGTCACCACCCCATTCCATCCTGAGGGTGTCATAAGAGCCAGAGAAGGAACTCTTGATATGAAACTCTATGCCAATCCGTCTGGTCAGCGTGACACTGTGTGCTAATTACCCTCCATTTAACTGGAGGAGGCCCGACTCATCGGTGGGTAATATACGCAATGTCTAAAACAATGTTTTAAATCATTGGATCTATGACAAACTCTATATATTAGACAAAAAAAATACATTTCAACAGGATAATTTCTCATATTATTTAAAAAACTATTTGTAAAATCGGTCATCGGGTCAGGGTGTGAAAATCATTATCACCTTATAACAACACATATTTTATCTATCGATTACCTAACCTTGGTACAAAAACTCTTTTCACAATAATCGATTATTAGATAACGTAATATCAACAATTCGTGTGAACCAGACAATGTGAAAACAACCTAGCTTAGGTTGTCTATAGACCATGAATAATAAACAAAATAGACCAAAATTTGGATATAACCAACCTTCAAATATCAGTTGAAAAAAAAAACACAGTCTCTAGCCTTTTTTTTTCTTCGAATCAGCAATGTGGCATATATTATGGTCTGAGTAGTAGTAGTAAATAAAGCGTGAAAACTATCAGCTATATAAACCAAATAATTACTGATAAGATGGTTCTCAGGCAATGGCTTCTTGTAAATTTACTTACGATAGATTGTCAAATCGGATAAGATTTTTGAACGCAATGTTATTGGGAAAAGGAGGTAACAAAGAGGTGCATTAAATAAATACGCCTTTATCACGCCTTATTTAAGTGACATGATCGTGACACAAAAAGTCACGTCAATTTGTCTAAATACCCAGGAGCAGAAATTTAAAAAAGTGTTCCACTTCAGTACCTTGCGGTCGTTGGACTCTGCGTTTTTATATTTTAAGTCGTGAAGGCGTGATTAGTTGAGTAAGATTTGAATTTGGCAAAAAGAATTCAATAATTTCGTAATTGGTATTCAAATATCTACCTTATTGGGTTAATTTATGGTAGTATACCCGAAAACAGATGGACTTTCGTTTGATCGGTTTTAGATTTTTATTAGCACCTTGAGAGGCGTCGGTCGTGAGAAAACTTTAAAACGTTTGGGAAAATAATTATTTTTGAACTCGCGTGTTCCTGCGGATTTGCTTATTGTTGTTTTTTAATATTATGGACAGATAGATTAAGGTCTGACTCAGAAGTGAATCATTTATGGGCTGAGATATAGAGATTCTAGAGCAGAATTCAAATTATTATTTACATTATTTTTACTGCCTCGTTGGTCTAGTGGTTAGATGTGCCGCCTTTGGATCAACGGGTACCGGGTTCGATTCCGGGGTCGAGCAAGTGTCTTTGTCTAAACCAGAGGCACTGGCTCGGAGTCTGGGTGTCATTTCTATCTTTAATATGTATGTATTTACAAAAAAAAAAATGTATGTAAGTAGTTTATCATCCATCTCGTTACCATAACACAAGCATTAAGTTGCTTAACTTGGGACGAGATGGCGTTGTGTGAAATGTCCAAGGATATTTATATTATTATTATTCGATCACCTTTGTCTAATTTCAAATAAAGTCACAAATTGAATGAATACTAGGTCAGCGACCAAAAATATCCATGCCATTATCTCTAGAAAACAATCTTTAGTGGGAACTATAATTAAATACAGCCACGTGACAATATGTCTACCCTAAATTCCCGCGCACGTACCCTCTATTTGACAGCTGTCACTTTGACAGCCTCTTAGACGACCATTTTGACATATCATGTCAATAAGTGTGGCAATTAGGGGCCGTTATTAAAGATTTGTTAATGCACTACGAGACATAAGTACGTCATTATCTCTGGTTTTGGTGATACGGGAGACACTATTGATCATCAAGGAACTTGTTACTACGTAAGACTGGTTGTATTATTTTATTTCGCTGAAACGAGTGTCTGTGATGGCATTCATTTGAGTTTTTTTTTTGTTTTGTTCATCATTGTCGTCACACTAATTTGTCATATGGCAATTATGTAAATACAAATTGCCATGCTACCATAATAATAAAATGGTTGAGAATGAATTTTTTAAACGTTGGCATTCGAAAAACAAACATTAAAATAGAACTAACTGTATTTTATTTGGAGGTGAATGTCATTGCCACGGCGAAGTTAGTCATCTATGAGCCAGGTCATTAATATTCATTCATCAATCATGATGAATGAAGTTATTTTATTGCAATAACCTTTCAAGTTTCATTCAATTATTTAGATGGGGATTGGAGCCAATCAAATTTTTATTCTGTTCTGATTTATTTTTACGTTAAGAAATAATTAAATACTACACTATATTTATGATTTCTCTTTTCAATCTCCTATGTAGGTACTAGAAGAGCAAGCTATAATTATGTTAATCAGCTGTTGCATGATGATGGATTTACGATGCATAATGTTATCCATCCCTTCAGAGCATCATCCTTTTCATAAAAAAGTGTGTCAGAATAAAATACTAAAGGAATTAGAGAGAAAAGCCAAGCTGCTAGGAAAAGGACATGCAGCATGATATAATAGTTCATGAATCATGATTATAGTTCCAGAAGAACTATAATCATGAATCATGAACTATAATCAACACGTCGACATCGACAATCGTGACCTACGGGGTAGGGAGGGAGGGAGGAAGGAGGCCCACATCACCGAAGACTGAACGCCTATCCCGGCGCCAGTTGATTTTACGTAAAACTTCCCTTCTTGAAATTGAAGAATATCCGACTCGGCATTGTGTAACTTACAAGCCTAGATCGTGATGATGTAATAATGCAACACGAGCAGACTATTGACATTTTGTCAAATGTCAACCAAATAATGACAATTATATTTTTTGCGAAAAATCGTGAAATCTTTCACGTCAACAATATTAAAATATAATCTACCAAATGTTTTGGCGCTGGGCGATATCACTGGCAGTGGGATGTCAAAGCGTCATTAAAAACGACCTCGACTTTTTATGTCTGTCAGTATGCACACTTGGCAGAATGGCCTAGAAAAAATCTAGAATGAAACCGCGTCAGACCTAGATTTCTTAGAAACCATTGTTGAGTTTGAATCGTACTTATGGTACGTAAATTTCATCTATAATATACATTAATTGTATTTTGATTCTCACCTGAAAATAATTAACATCAAAATAACAAAAAAAAACTTACCTGTACAGTGTGAAACAGCCAAAACGAAGAACGCCAGACAAATCGTTAAATTCCTTAGCTCCATTGTAGATTATATATAAATCTAATTATCACTCGTAAAAAGCACTAGAGTACAACACTATTAGTGAACAGATAAAAAATTAGTTAAAAATCACTGGCACAATCACTAAAGGCACATCCCTTGCGTTGACAGGCACTGCGTTTCGGTTTATAATCTGCAAGAAAAATAAAAATTAGGTTTTTTTTAATTGCCATAAAACATTTTTTTTTTTAGAAAACTAAGTATTTCCTTAGAATCGATTGCGTAAATGGAACGCGTTTTGTATGGATGATTTTTTAAACATCAATATAATAGTAAGTGGTGCTCGTTGCAGACGCTTGCAATACCAGAGGTATGGCGAACTCTTAAAGAAAGGAAAGCTTGACGATGACAGACAAAAGAAAACACCAGGTTCCCTTCGCTCCCCGTGGAGCTACAGTCGGGACCCGGGCAGTAAGTGCGGGACGGTGCACCCCGGGGATGTTTAGTGGGTAGGCTCCACTCTGGAGGAGATTCCGACACTCCCCCAGCCATCCCCAAGCTGAAGGGAAGTCCATTAAGGATTTCACTCCGGGTCAAAAAAAAAGTTCTTCTCGCTACAAGCACGTCAATTTGGCTCTAGATACGTTTCCATACAAACTGTTAGATTAACGCCATCGAATTGGTGGAAAAACTTGCTCTCAGTACTCTAATATTCAATACGTTCCATTTCAAATGCTATAGTGCAGTGCAATAAGGTGTACTTTATTGAAATGCATTTTTAAGACATTTATTTTAGAACGTAGCTGTTGGCTTTTAACCTACTTTTAGATTACGTATAAATTAATTAAAATACTACTATACAGCTATACAAACCTGAGGGTGTTGTAAGAGGTGACTAAGGGAACGCAAGAGGCTATCACGTAGCCGCAAGAGAAGAAACTCTTGATACAACCCTGTGCCAATCCGTCCAGCCAGCGTGGCACAGTAGGCTTATTACCCTCCCTGTGATGGGAGGAGGCCCGACCCAGCAGTGGGTTGAAATAATTATGATGATGTATCCATGTATATTTGACTGCCTCGTTGGTCTAGTGGTCAGATGTGCCGCCTTTGGATCAACGGGTCCCGGGTACGATTCCGGGGTCGGGCCAGTGTCTTTGTCTAAACCAGAGGCACTGGCTCGGAGTCTGGGTGTCATTTCTATCTATAATATGTATGTATTTACAAAAAAAAAATGTATGTAAGTAGTTTATCATCCATCTCGTTACCATAACACAAGCATTAAGTTGCTTAACTTGGGACGAGATGGCGTTGTGTGAAATGTCCAAGGATATTTATTTTATATTTATTTATATTTATCCTCACGCTACACCGTCGCGCTGTAGCGTGAAAACTGAAAGCTGGTCGAAACAAATAGCTACCGGTTGTCCAACTACCGGGTCACGAAGGGCGGACGGCAAAAGCTCAGAGTGCTGATAGTTAGATGATGCTAATGAGAGGCTATTGTCGGCTTCAATAAAATTGGGAGAAGGCGAGGAAGATATACCTCTGTTTACCTCCAAAAGGATTGAAGGTATCCGAAACGCTTCTATTTAAAGAAAAAACGAGACTTCCTCTTTGTTTATGCCTGTATCCGAGTGCTGATACAAACATGTAATTCACGAACACAAGTGCCTCTGGTTTAAACAATCTTTTTTTTATTCAAATTAATTCTGGCGAATGCTTTCTATTGGTCATAACATATAACACAAAATTAAAACCTAACAAAAATATCAATAATTCAGTTTTTACCATCGGTTCGGAATGCCATTTCACATAGAAGAGCCGGCAAGAAACTCCATGGTTGCTCTTTTAAATAAAAGGGTTACAATGATGGTGGTACAAACAAGTCCGACAGATTAGTGAAGCGAACCGGGGCAGAAATAAAAGCTACGAAGCCAAATGGTTAATGTTAACCATAAATTCAGTTTTATTAGTACAAAACACATTATTTGCGCGCTATATAATTTGAACATCAATTTAGATGGCTATAACTGTTATTTTTAGAACACGAAATGAGGTTATATTCTACTTTTCAGCCCATAACAGACCCACAGCTGAGTCGGGCCTCCTCCAACTATTTGGAGGGAAATTATCCTACTGTGCACCACTGGCTAGACGAGTTGGCACAGGGTTTCGTACAAGTATTCCTTGCCTGGCGGCTAGATTTTCGGCCTTATCTTTTCCTTTTGTAGGCTTCTACGACAACCTCTGGATGAAATGGGGTGGAGACACTATGTATTCTATATCCGCCACCATACAGAGAGGTTATATTAATGCACGTTTGTATTTGATAGAGAACGTCTCTCTGTCTACTACTACTTCTCAGACCATAAATGGCCCACTGCTGAGTCAGGCTCCCTCCCATCACAGGGAGGGCAATTATCCTACTGTGCCACGCTGGCCAGACTGGTTGGCACAGGGTTTCTTTTCAAGTTTTCCTTCTCTTGCGGGTATAATTCACATATGAATATATACCTAGGGACTGTCTGAATCACGAGAGGTTCGAAAAGGGGGGTGGGGGTTGGGCAAATATCACAGGTGGGATGGGCGTATAGTAAGATATCCCGTGTATTAATTTTTTCGCCAAACGCGCTATTTCTATACTGAAAAGCGGCGTGTAGTGTATGTGACCTTTGCGTGTAAGATTCTTTGTAGGTACTGAAAATACACGTGATTTTAATGAGGGTTGTCTTAAACCTCACCATGTATCACCAAGGGGGAGGTGGGGTTAATAAATGTTAAAAAAAACATTACGTGATTAATGGACAGCCCCTTAGATAAACTTCTCTGTAAAGTAGTAAACTATCGAAGATTATTTCAATACCTATCGCATTGGACAAGGGCTTGTAGTGATGGTAAACTTCAGTAAACAAAATCTACACGAGACTAAACAGACCATAAAGTCGCTACTTAACCTATCAAAACCAATCCAACTATTTTCTAATATTAAATAACATCAAAGAGGCGAACGGAAGACTTAGACCAATAAATTGTTGGTTTATTTTTAAACTGTAAGTACCCTCTTCCTGGGTTGGACGCCTTATTAATAAAAGCCACAGATAAAAACTGGCTTGAGATTTTTTACACCATAACCTCGTTGGTCTAGTGATTACATGTGCCGCCTTTGACGGGTCCCGGGTTCGATTCCGGGGTCGGGCAAGTGGCTTTGTCCTAAACCAGAGGATCTTGCTCTAAGTCCGGGTGTCATTTGTGTTCGTGAATTTCATGTTTGTTAACTACCCCCGCGATACAAATTATATAATACCTAGCGCAGAGATCTGAGGTTTTTTTTAAAAAACAACGTAATGGTGTACCGTGTAGCCAAGGAAGTAGTGCTGATCTCAAACCACCATCACCATTTCAACCCCTACAGAATTTGTCAATTTAGTTAATTGTAATTATTTTACTACTATTAGATTACGCCTTAACCGTGTGGTAGCGGAGTAAGAATACTACCACCCCATATCTTCCCGTGGGTGTCGTAGAAGGCGACTAAGGGACAACAGACGTTGGGCAGCAGCGACGCTCTGTTCAAAACACACCATCCATCACTGCGATCGCCAACCCGCCTGCCAAGCGTGGCGATTATGGCAAACCCCCCCATGAATGAATGGATACAACTAGGAAAACGGCCCCCAGTCCCCGGCAGCCCCACTATTCCTTCGGCCACGGTAGCAGCCAAGGTAACGTTGGGGCAGGGGGTGCGAACAATCTCCGGCAGAGATCCGGCTACCACAAAAAACGACGGCTGCACCTGGCAACATATAACACACGGACACTGCGGACTGACGAGAAGATCGTAGAACTCGAGGAAGAGTTGAGCAAGTTGCGATGGGATATAGTGGGGTTGTCTGAAGTCCGAAGAGAGGGAGAGGACACGATAACCCTCAAATCCGGCAACTTGCTCTACTTCCGGGAGGGCTACGAACAGTCCCAAGGTGGTGTTGGGTTTATCGTCCACAAGTCCCTTGTGAACAACGTTGTTAAAATCGAGAGTGTGTCGACCAGGGTGGCGTACCTTATACTCAGAATAACCAAGCGTTATTCGCTGAAGGTCATACAGGTATACGCACCGACCTCGGCACACCCCGACGAAGCGGTGGAGACAATGTATGAGGACATTTCCTCGGCCATACATGGCTCTAGAACGCACTACACCGTTGTCATGGGGGATTTTAACGCGAAACTGGGCAAGCGGAGCGGAGATGAGCTGCAAGTGGGGCAATTTGGGTTTGGACACCGGAACCAACGGGGCCAGACTTTGGCTGGTTTTCTGGAGAAGGAGGGACTCTATATGATGAATTCCTTTTACAAAAAACCAGAACAGAGGAAATGGACCTGGTTGAGTCCGGACGGCACCACAAAAAACGAGATAGACTTCATCATGTCGACGGAAAAGCACATATTCAATGATGTCTCCGTAATCAATATGGTCAAAACCGGAAGCGATCACCGCTTAGTACGAGGCACATTGAATATCGACGTTAAGCTTGAAAGGTCGCGCCTGGTGAGGTCTACGCTGCGTCCCGTGCCAGTTCAAATTCAAAACCCGGAGAGCTTTCAGCTCGAACTGCAAAACCGCTTTATAAGCCTAGGCGTTGACGTGGACGATTATAATGACGGGTTCGTGGAGACTGTCCGCAAAGTTGGGTCGAAGTTCTGTGAGACCCAACGCCTGAAAACGGCCAAAAAGCTCTCGGACCTCACCCTAAATCTCATGGACGAGCAACGGAAAATGGTTCTGCAGTCTACAGATGATGTGACGCAGCTTCGGATGCTCAATAGATAGATATCAAAGTCCCTGAAGCGTGATATACGCCGATTCAACACGAATCGTGTTGAAGAGGCTATTGAACGCAACAGGGGCTCCAAGGTTTTTGCCAGGGATCTGTCTATTGGGCAAAGCCAGCTCGTCAGGCTGAAGACTGATTTCGGTAGGATCGTCACGTCGAAGTCCGAGATTTTGGGTGAGGTTGAGAGTTTCTATGGACAACTGTACACGTCTACACAGGAACCCGTCATAAATCTAGCAGACGACCCACGAGCTAGATTAACCCGGCACTACACAGAAGACCTCCCGGACGTCAGCCTGTGTGAGATCGGGATGGCTCTTGAGCAACTTAAAAACAACAAGGCGGCGGGTGATGACGGAATTACCGCAGAACTTCTGAAGGCGGGTGGAGAACCGATCCTTAGGGCCCTTCAGAAGTTATTCAATTCCGTCATACTCGAAGGACGAACGCCAAAGGCATGGAACAGAAGTGTGGTGGTGCTGTTCTTCAAGAAGGGAGATAACACCTTATTGAAGAACTACAGACCCATCTCACTTCTGAGCCATGTCTACAAGTTGTTCTCGAGGGTCATCACGAATCGACTCGCGTGCAGGCTTGACGATTCCCAGCCTCCCGAACAAGCCGGTTTCCGAAAAGGCTTCAGTACCTTAGACCATATTTTAACGCTACGGCAGGTTATACAGAAGACCGAGGAGTATAACCTGCCCCTTTGTCTGGCGTTCGTGGACTACGAGAAAGCCTTCGATTCGATCGAGACGTGGGCAGTATTGCAGGCTCTCCAGAGGTGCCAAGTCGACTATCGGTATATCGAAGTGTTGAAGTGCTTGTATGAAAACGCCACCATGTCAGTCCGACTCCAGGACCAGACCTCGAAACCGATCCAGTTGCAGCGAGGTGTTAGACAGGGAGACGTTATCTCTCCGAAACTGTTCTCCGCTGCACTGGAAGATGTTTTCAAGGTTCTGGACTGGAAAGGGCTGGGCATTAACGTGAACGGCGAGTACATCTCTCACCTTCGATTCGCTGACGACATAGTCGTAATGGCTGAGACCATGGAGGGCCTTACTACGATGCTCGATGGCCTCTGTGGAGCCTCCGAACGAGTCGGCCTTAAGATGAACATGGAGAAGACGAAGATCATGTCTAATATCCATGTTCAAGCCACTCCTGTTAACATCGGAGGTTCTACCCTCGAAGTTGTTGACCATTACATTTACCTGGGACACACTGTCCAGTTAGGTAAGTCCAACTTCGAGAAAGAGGTCAATCGTCGGATCCAACTCGGCTGGGCAGCGTTCGGGAAGCTGCGAAAGATCTTCTCGTCCACAATACCGCAGTGTCTGAAGACAAAAGTCTTCAACCAATGTGTGTTGCCAGTGATGACATATGGAACTGAGACGTGGTCGCTCACTATGGGCTCCATCAGAAGGCTCAAAGTCACCCAAAGGGCAATGGAGAGGGCTATGCTCGGAGTTTCCCTGCGAGATCGAATCAGAAATGAGGAGATACGCAGGAAAACCAGGGTCACCGACATAGCCCACCGGATTGTCAAACTTAAGTGGCAGTGGGCAGGGCACATAGCTCGCAGGACCGACGTCCGATGGGGCAGAAAAGTCCTCGAGTGGCGACCGCGTTCCGGAAGGCGCAGTGCTGGTAGGCCTCCCACACGGTGGACCGACGACCTGGTTAAGATCGCCGGAAAGCAGTGGATGCGGGCGGCCCAGGACCGGCCTTTGTGGAAATCCTTGGGGGAGGCCTATGTCCAGCAGTGGACGTCTTTTGGCTGAAATGATGATGAGATTACGCCTTTGTGGAGATCCGTGGGGGACGCCTATGTCCAGCAGTGGACGTCTTTTGGCTGAAATGATGATGATGACTACTATTCAGAAAATATATGACCCTCCGCTGAGTCGGGTCTCTTACAGTTACACGCTGGCCAGACAGGTTGGCACGGGATTTCTCATCAAGGATTCCGTCTCTTGCGGCTAGGTATTTGGCCTTGTCAAGAAGAATCGAAGATAAACCCGTCGGTCCGGCTGTAATTCTACCATCTATGCCAGTTGGTCTAGTGGTTAGATGTGCCGCCTTTGGATCAACGGGTCCCGGGTTCGATTCCGGGGTCGGGCACGTGTCTTTGTCTAAACCAGAGGCACTGGCTCGGAGTCTGGGTGTCATTTCTATCTATAATATGTAGGTATTTACAAAAAAAATATGTATTTAATTAGTTTATCATCCATCTCGTTACCATAACACAAGCATTAAGTTGCTTAGCTTGGGACGAGATGGCGTTGTGTGGAATGTCCAAGGATATTTATAAAAAAAAAAAAGTAACGTGATATCATAGACGGTCTAACCACATAACTACCGGCTATCCCACTAGATGAGTCACAGGGGGTAGACGGTAAACGAAGACCAGTTCTAAAATCGGAATAGAAGCGCGAAGAAGATGGGTGTACCAAAGCTCTTCACGTTTGCCGCTTAACTCGCAAACGAGGTCAGTATAACCGGCAACGTTACACAAACTGACGAGTTAATTTAACTGCGATTATACCGTCGCTCGTTAACTTAAGATTGGAAGAAAATTCCATTAGGAAATGGTTAATTGGGAACATTCTTAAAGAGATTTTTAGACGCTGATTATGGGAAAGAAAATGATTCATTGTAAGGCGGACTTAGAATACAAAAGGTCATCGACCCATACCATTCAGAGGGTGTCTTAGGAGCCGACAAAAGGAAATAACAAGGCCGATTTCCTAGGTACAAGAGAAGGAAATCTTGATACTAAAGCCTGTGCCAGCTGGTCTGGCCAGTGTAGCACACTAGACTTATTATCTTCCAAGTAATTGGAGGAGGCCGGACTCAACAGTGTTTATGAACTATGATGATTATCGTAAATCTACGGATGACGTCATCACAAAAGATGGATACATAAACAAGATGATCTGCCCTTGGCATGGAGTCGCGACCCATTGAGCAGGCCGACCTTGGCTAATATTTGCCATAGTTCATTAGGCGAGTCGATTGCTCCAAACAAAGGAGTATTTTGTTTATTCAGCTTTGTTCAAGTATAATATGTATATTCGCAAATAGACTGGATGTGTAACTGTTGGAAAATTAAAAGAAGAATATTTTGTCATTTTTAGAATTGGAACTTGAACGCGCGCCATCAATTATAGTTTATACCAAGCACCGGTAGAAAGTTTTTTTTTAATTTGTTCATTTCGCGCCAATTTGGTATTCTTAAAAAGCAAACGTACTATTAACATTGAAATTTTATATTCATATTTTTTTTATATACCTGGCTTTTATACAGTAACTAAAAAGGTTATACTAACACGGTGTAACAAAAGCCCTAAAACCATAACCTATGGATCGTCTGACCTCTCCCCGTGGGCCCGCCCGGCATTGGTAACCCTGAGCCGGTATGGCCCCAACGGATCATGAAGGGACACAAGCCCTCTCACCACGGCAAGGTAGCAGCACAGTAGAGAGGGTTGATACGAAACCCTGTGCCAACCCGTTTTGCCAGCGAGGCACAGTAGGCTAATTACACTCCATGTACTTGTAGGAGGACTTACAGGCAGTGGGTCATATATGACAATGTGCCACCTGTATGTATATAAAGATCAGCAGTCGTTTCCAAATGTGACCAAGATAAAGCTGAAAACATGACAAACAAACAAACACGCGTTTTCCATACTAACGTCATGCTTTGCCTTATAAGAAAATGGCTCGCGACGCTTAGTCTATACTAACATAAAGTCACGCCTTTTTCCCGCAGGGGTAGGCAGAGATCACATCCTTCCACTTGCTACGATCCTGGGTTACAACTTTCGCTTCTTCCACTTTCATCAACCTCTTCTTGCATGCGGTTTAGGGTGCTTCTGACCTGACCTTTCTTTAGGACATCACCTATTTGGTCATGGAATGTCCTTCTTGGCTACCCCTTCCAACGTTCCCATTCACACTCCCGCTATATATTTATAAGTCTACTCTCACTCATCCTCTCGATGAGACCAAACCATCTAAGCAATCTAAGCATACCTTTCCCAATTCTAGGTTTTTTTTTAAATCTATACTATTAATATTATAAAACTGCAGAGTTTGTTGGTTTGACCGCGCTAATCTCAGGAACTACTGGTCAGATTTCAAAAAATCTTTCAGTGTTGGATAGTCCATTTAATGAGGCAGGTTATAGGACTTTTTTTCAAAGAAATAAATTCTATCATCACGCTGGTGACACAGTGGGGAGCAGCTAGTAAATAATAAAGCTTGCCTATCAACCGCGGGAGCCTCAGAAACCTTGTCAAGGTACTTCTACTAAGTAAATTTACCCTCTCGCTCACTCGAATGAAAACGAACGTGACATTTCGTCTATTTGTTCGCTTGCTTTGACTGTTTGCATGGAATACTGACCCATATTTGTTTTGGGTGTCTGAAGATATGTCTGATGTGTATGGAATTCAAGGAATGTGAACGTAAAGCAAAACATTTGTAACCATTCGTACAAAAAAAAATCCCGGATGGAGTATGAAATTACCCACACTTAAAGGTTGTCCGCGTCGTGACGGATTTGGAATACACAATGTCACCAACCCACACTATCCTGAGGGTGTAGTAAGAGGCGACTAAAGGAGCGTAAGAGGCAAATCACCTAGCCGCATGAGAAGGAAAACTTGATACAACCCCCTTTATTTTTTTTGTTCGCCCGGAGTTAAATCCTTTATGGACTATCCCCGTCGGCCACGGGGATGGCCGAGGGGGGGGCGTGTGGGACTCTCCCCAGAGTGGGGACCTACCCACTAAACCTCCCCGGGGTGCTCCAACTCGCGTCCTTGTTGCGGCATTGTGGGATCTATACTCAGAACCACTTGATACAAACCCTGTGCCAACCTGTCTTGCCAGCGTGGCTCAGTAGGCTAATTTCCCTCCATGAATTTGGAGGAGGCCCGACTCAGTAGTGGGTCATTTATGGGCTGAATCGGCGACTTATAGGTTATATAGAGGAGTACAGGATGCATTTTTTTATAGTTAAGCTTAAAAAATGTAGCGTGGCTCATGGTAATGAAATTAAACATTTTTTAACGTTGTTTCGTCTAGCTACACACTACTGATCGATCGCACGGGTGACCAGAAGGCTAGCGTATACTTCGGTCAGGTTAGCCCGTCATATGAAAACATGAACTCGGGCAGGCGGGTTAGACGGCTGACCCGAGTTACCCGGGTTATTTGACTCTAGTCGCTCATCACTAGCTGATAAGCTACGTTGTATGGCCAGCATTTTGGGCACCCTCCCCAAGGGAAGCACTCTGGATTAAGTATTTTATATTTAATTTTACATCAATTTGTGTTTATATTTATAAGTTTTACATGTAGATTGTTATTTTTTTATTTAATACTAGCGACCCGCCCCGGCTTCGCACGGGTAAATGATGAAGCTCTAAATTGATCAGTGTTTCTCTACAATATTATGGATGTATTATACATATAAATAAAACTTCCTCTTGAATCACTCTATCTATTAAAAAACCGCTTCAAAATCCGTTGCGTAGTTTTAAAGATTTAAGCATACATAGGGACGGACAGACGACAGCGACTTTGTTTTTTAATATGTAGTGATAGTGATTATATTGATAGTTATTAATATCTTTTCTAGAGGTTTCAGTGTTTATTATACTCGTATTGCTCAAATTTGCGTCGTGTTAAATATGGACAATCAATATGCTCTGGCGATTTCCAACTTGCTTATCTAGCGCGTCAATGTTACTTGCACAGCGAGGTAAACAGAGATAACAGAACTGTGTGGTATAACAATTTCACGATAAATCCTTTCATTTCTATACCTCTTTACATCATCTTAGGTCACTGTGCTACGAACCACTACTGTATTAAGTAACGTAACGTCCCCCTCCCCCCCGGCCTCTGTCCACGGCGTGGGTCAGCCGGAGCTCCCTCCTTTGCGACCCGCCACGCAGAATACGGCCTTGCAGAAGGAAGCCACGCCAGCTCTCGGCTTTGCGACCAGCCAGGTTGACCGCCAACCCGAGGAGATTACTGCACCACAGCGGTTTAGGACACGCAGGGCAACTCTCAGGACAGAGAAGTCCCCGGAGCCCAAACCCGCTACGACACCGTGTGCTGTTCTCCGTCTGGCCTCTCCCCGAGGGCTCGCCCGGCATGGGTAGCCCTGAGCCGGCATGGCCCCAACAGATCATGAAGGAATATGAATAGTCCATAAAGGATTATACCGCCCGCAAAAGGAAGGTCCGGTGTCTGTTCGGCCCTCCTCTCATTACATGGAGGGAAATTAGCCCACTGTGCCACGCTAGTCAGACGCTGGCACAGGGTTTGTGTCAAGTTTACCTTCTTTCGCGGCCTGATGGTCTTTTGCGTTCCTTTAGTCGAGTCTCACGTCATCCTCAGCATGCTAGGGGTTAGTGACATTGTGTCATCACACGGAACACAACCCATTAAAACATATTTTTTTAACGAGTGGAACTCATCATTTGGACCCAGTCGCGTGGGAGACTGGGTTATATGAGACTAACTACTCACTAAAACCGTCGATTCGCTGCCGTGGGGCAGAAAGTTCAACATTCTCAACCCAACAGGCGCTGGTCCCTCGCGAGAAGTTCCCACTTAGAGCGGCACTTGCCGGAATTTGAGGTGCACCAGCCAGAATTGCGCCGCCACTTCTGCCTTTCTTGCCAGCTGTTTCGAAGGCAGCACTTTTAGAAACCTACTGTTTGTTTGGTGCCGCATTCAAACGCTTCGGTTGTAAGCATGTTTTCTGTTAGCAAATACGTCCGAACAGGTTTAAGTGTGAAGTGTACATTATGACGCATCACTTTCTTTGAAAACAACCACAGCCCCTTGCTGTTTTCTATCGACGCGCCCATATGACACGGTGCAGTCTCGCTAAATATTGTATGCACACGGATTTAGAATACAGTGTCAACACCCGGTGGCATCCTGAGGGTGTCGTAAGAGCCGACAAGGCTGATAACCTAGCCGCAAGAGAAGGAAAACTTGAAACGAAAACTATGCCTTCCTGCCAGGCCAGCGCCACTGTGCCAACAGTAGATTCATTACCCTCCATGTAGTTCGAGGAGGCCTGACTCAGCAGTGGGTCATTTACGGGCTGAGTAGTAGTAGGATTTAGAATACATAGTGTCACCACCCCTTTCCATCCGGAGGGTGTCGTAAAAGTCGACAAAAGGAAATGAAAAGGCCGAAAACCTAGCCGCTAGAGACCGACCGGCATGCTACATACCTTACACAATTTACCCGATAAATCTGAACTAACAACATACAAGTGTTATATTGACCAAAAAGTCAATTAGCACGGTTACGAAATGCCCGATTACTGTTGTCTGGGTGTCATTTGTGTTCGTGAATTTCTTGTTGGTAAACTGCCCCCGCGACACAGGTTAGACCTAATGCAGTAGTTAATTTAAAAAAAATATGGAAGAAGAAAGAAATTCATCTAATTGGGTCATTTAAAGGTAGCTTGATGATGGCGACGTTGTCCAATATTATAAATCATTAGAAGATGGATAATATGTTGACAAATGAAAGAAATGTATTTGGCTTTCGCATATTAAACTCTTTTACTGGTACCAGAAGCAGTACCTTTCGTAAACTGGTAGCATTACCCTATCTTTAGTACATCGGGGATTGGCGTCGCGAACATACCACCTCGTCTGGCTGCAATTATCATCTCTTTGCGCCCAAACAATACACTGTACCAGTTCGAAAGGTTTAGCCCTTTTTAATCGTCTACGATGCTGATGATGCATAGAAGAATATCTAGTTCGTTGGGTGACTAGGTATCCAGGATAGCTGCAAGAATTCCAGGACAAATAACTATGTTAATATCGGATCTTTGAACCCATAAAACTGTTAAATCAATTGCATTACGTTTCCAGCAAAATTGTTTTGTAAAATAGGGTTGACATATCTAATGTATACAAAATTCTTGTGTTTATATTTTTCCGAAACGGCTTGACCGATTTGGATGAAATTTCATATGTATATTCAGTAGGTATGAGAATAGGTTGTTAACAAATTTTTACACCCATAAGTGCTTAATAGCTACAGTGACCTAGTAGATGTGTGTTTTGATTCTTTTACCAAGTTCCGCAAAACAATAAGTCAAAATAGTTAGTTAAGTTAGTACCTATATTGTAATTTGCCTAGTATTAGTTTTGTAATGGTTTTCATTGATTAATATAAGTAAATTTTTATTATTATGTAATAGTGCATGAGGTGCTTACCTATAAGAAATTGTTACACTAAGCCTTAAATCATGTTTGTATGATAATTTATTTTTTTAAAGTGTAAACAGTTGTTGGTGAGCCTAAAATAAATAAATAAAAAGTGTTATTGGTTCACACCAAAAAATGTTTTTGTTATTTTTTATGATTTTCGGCCCCCTACGATCAACCCCTATTTAATTACATGGAAAAACAACGTTTGCGGGGTCTAGCTGGTTAACTTACATATTTTTTATACTATACTAGCTGATCATCAGGATTTCCTCCATAAAGGTCGGTTCTGGGCCGCCCGCATCCATAGATTTCCGGCGACCATAACCAGGTCATCTGTCCACCGTGCTACCTACCAGCACTGCTTTCCAGAACGCGGTCGCCACTCGAGGACTTTTCAGCCCCATCGGGCGTCGGTCCGGCGAGCTATGTGCCCTGCCCACTACCACTTAAGTTTGGCAATCCTGTGGGCTTTGGTTTGGACAACAAGATCCTTGGAGGAGGCCTATGTCCAACAGTGGACGTCTTTCGGCTGAAATGATGATGAAGATGTATTTGTCACATTTTGAACCTTGCGCCATCCCTAGCTTAATAGATAACGGTGAATCGCAATAAATCTCACAAACTGAAAGGGGCTGTTATCAAGAAAGTTGTTCCACTGACCTTTAGGGTCCATATTTCATAACAACTGCTCGTATTCAATTGATACACAATATTTTGTAATTTCTTTCGTCTGATACGTTCGCATGAATGGATTCTTGTGCTTGCGATAAGGAATGTTTATAAGATGTTATATTATTTTAGGTCATAACAGAGAAGCTGTAGTAGAGTTAAAAAACATCTTGAGGCGACGATTTATAAACTCAAACTCAAAAGGAACTCGATTTACGTAGGTTTTATCACAAAACTCGTCATCGATCGTCATATTTATAGTTACCATTATCATCATCTTACGAACCCTCTCCCACGCTAGGTGGTAGTCCCCACACACTTATCAGTCGTCATATCTACAGTCTCACCTTTCATACACGATTCCTAATTCTTACAAACCATCTATCTCCCACAACCCTTGCGTTCACCCACATTCATGCTGATACTACCACCGGTTCGTAATGCTGATCTACAGAGAAGAGCCGGCAAGAAACTCTGTACTTTGGTGCTTTTTTTTTATAGATCTTGGGCGTTGAATGGCGGAGAAGGGAATTTTGCACTTGCATGACATGCGCGAACATTCCCCTTCCGAGGCACATCTAGTTGAAGATGTTTTTAAGCTAGTATAACCTTTTCCTTTAACTTATAGATACCTGTAGTCTCACGTAGCCTTACTTAATATGATAACATTTTCCATTTAAATCTCGATTCAACGTTCATAAAATTAACATAACTGGAAATTACTCGTCGGTGTAACTCAGTACTTACCATACTTAAAATACAGTCGTTGCTTAAAAGGCTTGGATCTGCATTCAATTTAAGAAAAATGTCCGCGGCTTTTTTGTACCACGTGAAGAATTGGGACAGTCGACTAACCAAAAGAAACACATAACAATTATTCTTAAGGCAACGGATTTAATATACGTATCCCAGCCCATTCCTTCCTGAGTATGTCTTTTGAGCTGACTAAACAAATCACAAGGCAGAAAATGAAGCCGCAGCGAAGAGACAGGTCTCGATGCCACTTCTTTTGCCAACCCGTTTACTATTTCTGTAAGTCCCACGTAACAAGGTCCAATCTTATGAAAACAGCATGGATTAAGTAAGTATCTAGATTTAAGAAAAAAATACTACTTTAGTCAATTGAAACTCAAACTCAAAAGGAACTTTATTTACGTAGGTTTTATCACAAAACTCTTATAAATCGTCATATTTATAAACACCATTATCATCTTACGGCCACACACACCTATCAGTCGTCATACCTACATTCACACCTTTCATACACAACTCCTCACTCCTATAATCCCTCCATCTCCCCTGATCGCTCACAATCCCTGCGATCACTCACATTCATGCCGAAACTACCACCGGTTCGGAAGGCTGCTCTACAGAGTAGAGCCGGCAAGAAACTCTGTAATTGTTTTTTTTTAATTATTGGTCTTGTTTACATTTGATCTAATAAAAGAAAAATATATGCCTTTGTTTACAATCTAACTGGGAAGTGATATAGAATACAATGGTGTCGTCCATCCGTGCGTGCTATCATAAAGGTGTCCTAAGAAACCACTATAAATAAATTTGCAAAAAAATACTTAGGCTACAGCAGAGTGGACAGTTTTAAATTACGAAATGGTAACTGGAATAAACAAAGAAAAATCGCCGTGTTACTCGAGACATAAATATGTATAATGTTTCGTCTACTAGTTTGGATGAAACGACCTTGTAGCCAGAACCGTGAAATTTAAAACAAAAAAGACATTCACCTTCGTCGCTGTAAAACTCGCGCTCATTTTCCCATAATGGTACCTGCTCACTTTTTAAAACGAAACAATTAAAATAATATTCGTTAATTTGGGACATTCTTAATTTGATTAATTGTTGTTTTTGTGGCCATCGTTCAGAATGACATTCCGACGAAAATTATGCGTCAATGTACAGTTACGTGATAAAAAATCATGAACAATAACTGTTTTAATATCTACAATTTCCTTAATTTTCATTGAATTACCTTAGTAGGCCACATTGATAAGGCACCATTTTAGCTGGTTGATTAGGTAAATATATTAGGGAGAGAGTTTTTGTATCTAATACGTATATGTGTGAGACCCGAGCCGAGAGAGAAGCCGAGAGGAGCCAAAATCAAATGTAAATGTTTTTTTTATCGAATAACCTCTTGCGAATGCTTTCAAATTGTCAAAAATTATAACACAAAAATTAAACTTCAATAAAAATTAATAATAATTTAGTTTTGCGCAATGCTGTAAAACAAAAAACAAAATGCCTACGCTTATCATTTCGAGGGATGTTGCCCCATTCGCAGACCTAACCCATATGCACACAAAATTTCACGAAAATCGGTCTAGCCATTTCGGAGGAGTTACAAACATTGATAGGTTCAGTTTCGTTCTGTTTTTAAAGAATTCGGTGACTCGACATGCTCTTTTAGTATGGTGACAGTTTTAGAATACATAGTGTCACCACCCCATCCTGAGGGTGTCGTAAGAACCGACAAAAGGAAGGGACAAGGCTGAAAACCTAGCCGCAGGAGAAGGTAAACTTGATATCAAACCCTGTCCTCCCCGTGATGAGAGGTGGGGCCTCCTCTCTTCACGGGGAGGACGGGGTGGGTCATGTATGGGTTCAGTAGTAGTAGTTGTTGTTAATAATAATGACTCTTACAATATCTACACATGACGTTCGTTTAGTTTTCTTTTTAAAATTCATTATTACTGAAAATTTTAGTATATTCATACATACATTACGATACGGTTCCTTAATTGTGTAATAATAGTATCCCGACCATCCCAAAATATAATCCCATTAAAACAGCTGAGACTACCGTGAGACCTCAAACATTTGCCTTAAAAAAACAATTTAGCAAACAGTTAGGGAGAATGAACAATGACGTAATATGAGAAGATAAAAAAAAAGTAAAAGGTGTCAAAGTACTCTTTGTATGAGAAAGACAGGGACCTTGAAAATAACCGGTTGGAAAAAAACCGGTCACAATATACCTGGATGTGAGTTGAATAATTTAGTAGGGATTAATACATAATTAATTATATTATTTGACGTAATTTGGTGTGATGTGGCGGTAAATTATGCGTGAAGGGGGACAGAATAGAACGACGATGACTGGATAAAAAAAACATCTGTGTCTATAGTAAATTTCCCTATGTGACACCCGCGGTAACTGAAAATAGTTATTTTAGGTTATTATGATTCCCGTTTAACAATAGATATTTAAAGAATTTACGCCATAATTACGACAATGAATATTTTAATGAAGCCTTCTCCTTGACATTTCTTTTTTTTTTTAATTTGTGTTATACACAATCTGTGAAGCCGTAAGAAGAAAAAAAGCTGCAGATTTATGCGATGGAGACATAAACAATAAGAAGAGTCTTCTTCAATAAAACAATAATAAATATAAAACAATAAGAAGAATCACAACCGTAATATATTGGAAATACGGCAAAAAGTTTATAATAATTTAGATATCATTGTGACCTTTCTGTCTGTTTGTCATCAAAGTAATAGTAAATGTCATCATAAATTCTTTATTTTATGGTTTTTTTTTGTGTGTGCATGGCAAAGCGATTAGACAAAAACATTTTTTTACATTGGTCATTGTATATTATCGTCGTGTTGGTCTAACAGAATATAGTTTATAACTTAGGGCCTCCGCGCATTATGCGGCCAGGCCGCGCGGCCAAGTCGCTGCGGCCAACTAATTCTTCTACGATGTATATGGGCCCCCGCGCATTTAGGCGGCCAGGCCGAGTGGCCAGTCGCGCGGCCTGGCCGCATAATGCGCGGATTGGTCGCGGCGGCCAATAGACCGCGTATGTGACGCGATGTTTTTCGTTGGCCGCGCGGCCTGGCCGCGTAATGCGCGCAGCAATATACATCGTAGAAGAATTAGTTGGCCGCAGCGACTTGGCCGCGCGGCCAATGTAAAACGTCGCGTCACATACGCGGCCTATTGGCCGCCGCGACCAATCTGCGCATTATGCGGCCAGGCCGCCTAGATGCGCGGGGGCCCTAAATCGTTCATTAGTTGGTTAAAAAACTTGAAATATTACATTGTAGTATACATTGTCTAAATAAAATATAGTACATTACAAATTTGGGTATATTTGGATGACATACTAGTTACGCACGAAAAATAACAACTGCACTAATAAGTGTAAACCGACTTCAAAATTTATAAAAAAATACTAAAAATAACCAAAAATACACTAAGATTTAAAACGGTGCCAACTTATTGAAAACAATATGGCGCCATTCAAATGTCAAGGACAGAATGTAAGCCAGCGGATGCATTTAGCACAATACGTAATCATGCATGTTATTTGCATTATTATGCTAAACTGTTGCAACTTGGAGGCAAACGATTAGTCTGAATTTATTTTTCAACATGTTATTTTCGCACAGTTCTATATTTGAGGTCAGTTTGGTTATTTGACATGAATACTGCCTCCCCCCCCCCCCCTGTTATATATATTTAATACGTGAATCGAAAACTTTGTACCAGTTTTTACGAAAATTGCGCAGACGCAGTATGAAATTTCACACACTTGTAGTTTATAAAGAGAAAAGCAGTTTTTGGTAATTACTTATAAAAATACATTAAATTAATAAATAGTATATTTCATTACAAGTGCGGACAACGAGTTCCGACAAATGTCTACCCGAGCCGAGGCGCAGCCGAAGGCGAGGGTTGACAGTCGGAACAAGTTGCAATGACGGTTCCGCATGTGTACTGAACGACTATTTTTAATACAGTTGCGAAAAAATGAAGCAATTTAATAAAATAATAAAAACACAATAAACTCAACTAACTAATCATTTCTGAAAAATGGCGCCGACCGTAGAATATATAAGCAGAGATTTTTTATTCTTCACCCATTCTGGTAGGCAAAAGGAACAATGCCTATGGCCAAGTCTCAGCCAAGTCCTCAGTAGAATTTTTTTATTGATATGAAATGAAATTTAATTTGATGAAATGAAACTCATTCAATCAAATCATTAAATCTGATATTGAAACAAATTAGTACGTAGTTTCTTTTTAGAAATATACGTATTTGCATGAATCATAAAAACTTCTATGATTTTTTTTAGTAAAAACTTCATGGTTGGTTTTGCCTTTTAGTAGACATTATTTTGACAGTTGGGAAAGAGAACGCACTAGTGCGGGAATGGTAAAAAAAAAGCACGCGTGTGTAATAGCCCACTTCCCGAACGCTATACGTCCCTGCAATATGCCACTTTTTGAGCAACTGTATTAAAAAGAAACATTACACACAATACCATGTATTTGACACACACACACACAATTACTCATTTGTTTATTGTTACAGTTTGTGGTCAAAATAAAAATAGAACTATGTTTTGGATCTAATATGGTCGAATTTCGACTGCTGGGCGACCACTAGTTGTCTCTTGAAGTGCCTATCCGACACGTTGCAATTGCTAGCTGTCAAAATTCGAAACCTACTAAATTCAAAAGTCCTTGTCCAGTTCTCGAATTGACACACTTGTATTAGGATAGCTGTGGATTCCACTGTCTTGATTACCAAAACTGTCAAATGTAACCGTCATCGTGCTTTTGACTCTTGAAATAGGAGCCTTATGACTACCTACGTTCTTTTTTTAAACGAAACTACTGCAACTGGGTGCAGCACCAACCAACCACATGCAACCCCTAGGCCATCGAGGCAATTAATTATTTAATTTATTTATAATTTAAAATTTAAAGCTTTTTAGTGAACATACCAATAATATAATTTGTATTTGATTTAACCCCTGACGAAAAAGAAAAGTGCTGTAATGTAATTTGATTTATCTGTCTATGACAGCATAAGTCCAGAATAGTTATGATTTAAGGCCTCCTACGACGCCCTCAGGAAAGAATAGGATGATGACACTACCTATTTTAAATCAGTCACACGCACCGATATCATAATTTCTAGGTTAGTGGCATTTGGTTATATGGATTATCGGTACCAAACCGCAGACAATTCAATCGCTGATAAAGATAAAACTGATAAGCCTGTGTCTAGATATAAGATAAACGTTTTTTCGTCTCTGCGGCAAATCTCGGTCGTCATAAAATCTCGTATTTTTTTGCTACACAGAAAATATGTATGACAAACGGTAGGTACAAATTAATTTGCAAATATTTTTAGTTTGTATATAATATAGGTATATTGTTGCCTTGTTGCCCACAGCTTCCGAATTGAGCTAATCAAAGGAATCAGTTCCGTGAATAAATTGTGAATCAATCATGAAGTACAATGTTTAATTTAAAAACAATACTATTGTCTATAGCATCCTACTCCTATAGATACCGTGATTATTATTCATCGGTAGCAGATAATGACGCAAAAAAGCTTGAATGTATACTGAAAAATTGTATCGTCGTTTCAGCCCATGAGTGACCCACTACTGAGTCGGGCCACCTCCAAATTCACGGAGGGAAATTAGCCTACTGCGCCACGCTGGCCAGACTGGTTGGCACAGTGTTTTGTAACAAGTTTTCCTTCTCTTGCGGCTAGGTTTTCGGGCTTGTCGTTTCCTTTTGTCGGCTCTTACGACACCCTCAGGATGAGGTGGTGACACAATGTATTCTAAATCCGTCACCACATGGATAATGCTGTAAAGCTTATAAATACAAAACTAGTATAGCCTACTCAAGCGAGATAAAACGAGAGACTCCGTCAGGCGTCTCTATGTTCCAGTAATATGGAAGATTATGTAAACGGGTGAATAACCCCTTTCGGAAAACAACAAAATTTGACGCAGCCAAAAGCCGTTATTTAAAAAAAAACAGGAATAACCATTCAATGAAAATAGAGATATAAAATCTATATTTGCTTGAGACGATATATCTGTGGAGACAGAAGTGGGACGACAACGCAGATGGGTCAATGACTGCACAAAATATACATTACAAGCGGTAGCGTATCTCCAGACAGACGCGTAGACGGAGACTTCGTGACTTGCAGCCACAGAAGCATCAGGGTGCAAAACCGTGTCGGTCAGTCTCGTTGCGCATAACCTAAACTAAAATAGTAAGTTTTTTTTTATCTCGTGGTAAACCCTTCATGGGTGCCAATGACTGGCGCTGGGGTATGGGGGGGAAGCAAACCTACCACGAAATTTTCTTCTCTAGCCAACTGCGGGTTGCTTCTATGTCTTTCTCGATAAAAAAGCCATGTTAATTGAGTATTTTAATGACTTGTTCTTGTGATGACGGATTAAGAATACATAAAATAGTGTCGCCTAGCTAATACTAATATTGTGGTATTAGTTCTCAGCCCATAAATGACTTTCTGCTAAGTCGGGCCGCTTCCAACTACACGGAGGGTAATCAGCCTACTGTGCAACGCTGGCCAAACGGGTTGGGAGAGGCTTGTTATTTCCTTACGACACCCTGAGGATGGAATGGGATGGTGACATTATGTATTCTAAATCCGTTACTAGACGGACGTCCGTCACGGTCAGCAATGTATTCCATGTGTATCTCTCAAAAATCAATCTCGTCAAAAAATACCTAGCTGTGACAGAAAGAATGCTTGATGCGAGTAAGCTAATTTCCAACTATCAAACTGGCCCAAGCCTAAATCAGTTGATAATAAGCATTAGCCCCTAACAAATAATAGGGACGTATAAGTTAGACATGTCTTCACTGTGGCCCATCACTAATTGAATGGATGAATCTTGATTTGGTGTTTTGTTTGTTTGCAAGGTGTTTTAACTGAGATTACGAAAACTTGCTTATCAGTTCCATTATTATAACCATTATTCTATGCAAAGTTACGACGGCTTCAAATTAAAAAAATATCGATTTTGTTTATCGTCAATTCTATTCTGGCAATCTGTTTTTTTTTTCTCACTACAAAAACTGAGTTGACGTGCCGCTTAATATTCATGTGCACTGTGACCATAGTGAGCGCTGTCCAAATGAGCGGTACATGTGGAATAAATAAATTATAAATTCTAATTTTGGCATGGCCCCCTTGTCTTTCCGGGAGTTACAAATTCGAGAAAATTTTAAAAGCAAATCAGCCAGACTTAAGTGGTATTGTTTCGTAGAAGTTTCTAACTTGTGTAATGTACGTATAATGGTAAGTGGATAACGGACTCACAGCTGATTGTAAATATAAAATGGAGTTAAATAAAAGTATACATTGCTGTTACGTTAGAGCCGGATTGTCATATTTGAGAGTTTCATTGCGATTTGCTCCAAGGAACCTTGTCTTGCCAACTACCGGTAGTTACAAAGCTAGAGCTATTGTCGTCTGCCGATTTAACTACCACCATCACTACCGGGACTACAGGTAACCACTGCCATCATGATTAGACTCGCTGTCAGTTTCATCTCGAGCACGAAGATATTATTTGGTCACCCATCAAACATCTAGCTGGACTAGACGTTGCTTCACCTTCAAGTCGTTCCGCTCTCCTAAGTTACCACTACTACTAGGTACTACTACTACTCAGCCCACAAATAACCCACTGCTGAGTCGGGCCTCCTCCCATTACAGAGAGGGCCATTAGCCTACTGTGCCACGTTGGCCAGACGGGTTGGCACAGGGTTTTGTTTCAAGTTTCCTTCTCTTGCGGCTAGGTTTTCGGCCTTGTAATTTCCTTTTGTCGGCTCTTACGATAACCAAAGGTTGGTATGGGGTGGTGACACTATGTATTTTAAATCCGTCACCACACGGACTCTAGATGGACACGGTAAGACACAAGATGAAGGTCCTTATATTGATAAATTTGATTTTAGATCATCCATACTCTTCCATCATATCTCGATGAATATTAAATAAATGTACTAATGAATAATTAATAAAATTAATGGACGACTAAGATTATTTAATCTGCTAAATATTTTATAATGTGGTCAGTATTGCATAATTCATAAATTAGCTGTTTATTCAATCTAAAACCGTACTCCAGTGACCTTAAACTTTAAACCAAATAAAAATAGTAGAATATAGAATCCAGTAAATAAAAATTTTAATTTCGCATATCTGCTGGTCTTTCTGTCTGCCTGACTCTTGATGAGCAGAATTTGGAAAGGTGAGTATTTCCGGAAAATCATTATGACGTATTTCTAGTGGTACCGGTCATTTCTTAAAATTGATAGATGTATTTTTAATACGCTTTTATTAGCTTCGCTTGTATGTATGTATGTAACGGAATATTTGAACATGATTTTGACCCAGTTAAAAACGTCTGATTAACACAAAATTTGGCATACTTATTAAGGACCGATGACAATTCAATATTTTAAACATTTTGACCCGTTATCATTAATAGAATAATAATAATAACGGTGATCAAGGTGGAACCTCGCTCTTCGATGCAATAGCTAATAGAGATGTAAATATCATATAGCTATTGCTATATTTTTTTGTGATTATTTAGCAATAGCTTTATGATATTTCAACTAAAAAATAAATAAAATTTTAAAAAAATACTAAAAAATACGCTTTTATAGAAAATCGAAACAAAAATGGAACATAAATTTTCCATTTCATGTTTCATGTTTTTTTTTAAACTATTATTTATTTCATTTAAACAGCAATATATTGTAGGTTTTCTTTTTTTAAATTTCTGGAATCATCTTTTCTGCCCGGTAATATATTTCCGTTTATTACTTAGAGACGATTTTAGTCGATGAATGACGTCAAATCGAAGGTCCGCCAATAGGTAGTACCTTGCTGATAAAAACAATAATTTATCAGCGACAATATCGTGAAACTAATGGATAATCATCGATAGTATACTATAGATAGGATGCCCTGAATTACAAATTAGAATTAGCCCTGAGGAAGAAAAATATAGCTGAAGAAAATGTTACAGTATTTTTATAATCTGTTTACCTTGAAAAAAAACTAGATAAGAAAGTGCCTGCACGCAGCCAACAGCTAAGTCTAAAATAAATCCCTTACCGCTCGCAGTTATTTTGGCTTTCGCTAAAATAAATACTCAGACACAAAACGCATATCATAGCCAAGCTATAAATAATCGCGGTAAAACACAAAATGCACTTCAATAAAAAAAATACACCGCGCCTTTTTGACACTTCACCTCACTTAAAAAAAAAACAAATTTATACACTAAAAGAAAAACAAATGTTACACTTATAAATAAATATAAAAAAAAGTTACTTTCAACACGTTTTAAATTGGAACGTATTCGAATTCTATTTATTTTATTTTTCTCTTATAAATTGCCATTCGATTTTAACGTACCGAGTGATATCGGTCGACGCGACTTCACTGCCGCGTTCGCAAACTAAACTGAGGCGCCTTTCAAACTTTTATTTTTCCGAACGAGCGCGGTACACAAGAATCTGCGTTTCTGTGAGATTGTTACCTATGTGTGCGTGTGATAGTAAGGTACCAGTATCGACAATTTATTCACGAGGTGTGTTCGATAGTTCGATATTTTGTTTTGCAAAATATTGAGGAACCCCTTATTAAACATAAATATTTAGACACTGCTGACTCAGACTTGCTCCAATTACAATAGGGAAATTAGCCAACTGTGCCAAGCTGGCCAGACTGCCATGTGTCCTTCATTCGGCTCCTAAGTAATCTAAATCCATCACCACACGGATTTAGTTTCGTAGAGTTAAAACAGTTTAAACCATAAGTTTTACTTTTAATTCTAACGGCGTTCAACATTACAAATACATATTATCATAATGTACTCTCTTATTCTTCTGTGATAAATGACCATTTAGAGTAATTAACTATTTCAATATTAGGTATAAACCTACGTTAAAATTATTTATGTAAAATTCACGAATGATAGACGAAAGCATTCAAAGAAAATACAAATAATTTCAAAAAACACTATTCTCTATTCCAATTTATAAATCAAACAAGGAGATTTAACAGTACGTATCAAAATAGTGACTGGTTTTGAACCTAACGATAACCTGAATAGTATTATGTTCATAATTAGCTAGAACATACAATTATATCGTTCTTAGGGTAGGGCAATAGGTAAACATGTATCTATGCTATCGTCTATAAGTTGCACATAAATTAAACAAATTGATAACCTTAATGTGAGTCATCTGAATCCAGCTTAAATTACACCCAGGTGCCTGAATTTACAATTTTACAGTGATTTCATTCTAAATTAACAATTTCTGGTATGTAAAAATGGGTCAAAGTGTATCAAACCCCATTCCATCCTAGGGGGGTCGTAAATGACGACTAAACGAAAGTACATGATGATTTCTTTGGTTTTCACGATTAAGACACATTGAAATTAAACACTTTTTAACGGATTTATCGCGTTTATATTACGTTTTTTAATTCCCGACGTTTCGAATGCTTTTAAGCGTTGAAGAGAAGGAAAACATGAAACGAAACCCTGTGCATGCCCGTCTGGCCATCGTGGCACAGTAGGCTAAATACCCTCCCTGTGATGGGAGGAGGCCCGACTCAACACTGCTGGGTAGTAGAGTATACGGTTAGACCAGCTGTCATTTTTTAAGCTACTGACTACATGTACCGCCTGCTGAGGGTTGTAGAATGACAGTCGAGGATCGCCGTCGGTTTAGTGGGTAGGTCGGGTCCAATTTACTGTCTTTGCGCGCCCCGGAGTCCCACATACCCCGGCCAGTCCCTAACGGACGGGTATCGATGAGGAACTCCGACAAAAAAAATGTGTTTGGTGTCGAGTTTTCCTTCTCTTACGGCTAGGTTTTCAGTCATGTACTTTCCATTGAAATTAAACACTTTTTAATTAACGGATTTATCGCCTGTATATTACATTATTTAATTCCCAACGTTTCGAATGATTTGCAGCAGTCGTGGTCACGGGAGAGACTAGATGTCAAAAAATTGATTAAATCTCAAGCAAAACACTCATCTGCAAGACCTCTGGGTACCGTGAGCGATTTCTGTGTGCTCAGGGAACGTTATCAATAACACAAAATTTTAACTGTTTCTTTGTACTTTTGAAGACAACTCTCATCTAGTCTCTCCCGCGACCACGACTGCTGCAAATCATTCGAAACGTTGGGAATTAAATAATGTAATATACACGCGATAAATCCGTTAATTAAAAAGTGTTTAATTTCAATGGAAAGTACATGACTGAAAACCTAGCCGTAAGAGAAGGAAAACTCGACACCAAACACTTTTTTTTTCGTCGGTGTTCCTCATAGTTACCCGTCCGTTGGGGACTGGCCGTTGGGGACGGTAAATTGCGACCCGACCTACCCACTAAAACCGACGGCGATCATCGACTGTCATTCTACAACCCTCAGCAGACGGTACATGTAGTCAGTAGCTTAAAAAATGACAGCTGGTCTAAGCGTATACTCTACTACTCAGCCTATAAATGTTGATACCCTACATTTATAGGCTGAGTAGTAGAGTACCTAAATACCCTCCCAGTGTTGAGTCGGGCCTCCTCCCATCACAGGGAGGGTATCGGGAGGTAGGGCTCGCACAGGGTTGCGTTTCAAGTTTTCCTTCTTTTGCACCTGGATTTTTGGCCAGGTCATTCCCTTTTGACGGCTCTTACGGCACGCTCAGGATGAAATGGGGTGCTGATACTATGTATTCTAAATCCGTCTGGCAATCACGCTAGATGGATTGCGGGTGACAGACGACTACCGTCTGCGCTCTGTGTAAGAATAAAGACACTCAAATTCATACTTGTTACCTTGTTGGTCTAGGGATTGGGTTAGTCGCCTATGGATCACGACTCACCGGTTCAATCCTAGGTTAGGGCAAGTGTCTTTGTGTAAACTTGCTGGGTCTTGCTGAGATCCCCGCGGTACAGGATATACCTAATGCCTCTTGCTCTGAGGCTGTGTCATTTGTGTTCGTGAACTATACGTTTGTAAACACCCCGTCTTGATACAACCTCTTGACTCAAACTTGATACAAACCCTGTGCCAACCCGTCTTACCAGCTTGGCAAATTAGGTCAATTTCCCTCCATGAATTTGGAGGAGGATCGACCCAGTAGTGGATCATTTATGGGCTGTAACGACGACGTAACGCCATCTCTGACCCAGCTTTATTGCAGGGGTTGCGTTTTACTATAAATAAACATCATTATGATTAGGAAAATAATATCTAGTACAAATTTAGGATTCCGTTTTAATACACACACAAACGAACAGACAAACGTTTTTTTTATGTATATAGATCAATAACTTTCCATTAAGACATTTATGAGAAAATACAGTCGTAAAATTAAAAAATGTTCCATTTTTTTCATATTATCAGTCTAACATTGATCATACCTTTAATTAATATTATCATTGGTCTTCTTTAGTAAGTTAAATAATTTATTGTAATGATTTCCATTACGAGTAAATAGTTTTTATACGGTTACAATTATTTATGTGAACACCAATTAATTTAAACAACCTTAAATACTAATAATATTTATATTTATAATAAAATAAAATCATCCGAAATATCGATAACGCTTCCTAACACTATCCCACATGAACATAGGCCCCCACACTAACGCACCCTTCAGTCAATTCTCACACATAGAAAGTTGAGCTTTGAGCTTTAGTCTGAGATTCTGATCAATCGATTTTGAACTTCATGTAGATAAGTTTAAAGAAAAATTTCAATTGACTGCAATTTCAGTGATGTAGCTTACTTGATTTTAATAAAACCATGCGATGGTTGATGTTTGTTCATGACTTGCAAGTGACGTCATTTTAAGTTTCGCTAAGGAAGTTTCCGATAGAGCTTTAATTATACGTGGGATTAATTGGATAAAATGATTGTTGACAAATAAACTGTATCAAAAATGTCGAGAACCTTAAAAATAAAAAGAATATAAAAGTAAAGTATACCTATGAGATTATCCGACAGAGGACCAAAGTCACCGACATAGCTCAGAGAATTAGCAGACTGAAGTGGCAGTGGGCTGGTCATATCTGTAGAAGAACCGGCAACCGCTGGGGTGGACGAGTTCTTGAGTGGAGACCGCGAATCGCCAAGCGTAGTGTGGGACGGCCTTCTGCTAGATGGAGCGACGATCTGCGAAAGGTTGCGGGCAGCAGCTGGATGCGTCAAGCTGAAGACAGGGCGCTATGGCGCTCTTTACGGGAGGCCTATGTCCAGCAGTGGACTAATGTGGGCTGATGATGACGATGATGGGTATACCTATACCCTCCTTCTACTTCATCCCATAAATTACCCACTACTGACTCGAGCCTCCTCCCACCAAAGGGAGGGTAATTAGCCTAGAGTGCCACGCTGGTCAGACGGGTTTCGTATCAAGTTTTCCTTCACTTGCGGCTAATTTTTCGGCCACGTCATTTCCTTTTGTCGGATCTTACGACACCCTCAGGATAAAATGAGGTGGTGACACTATGTATTCTAAATCCGTCACCATACGGACCTATATCTTAATTAACGTCAATTACAGGCAGCAGTGGACTAATGTGGGCTGATGATGATGATGACAGGCACTGCCTTCAAATGGTTGCGTATTGGTAAGTTTTCGCTCTAAAGTGTTTTACTTAATCGACTGCCTTGTTGGTCTTGAGGTTGTGCTGCCTTTGGATCACGTATTCCCGGTTCGATTCCGGGGTCGGGCACGTGTCTTTGTGTAAATCAGACGCATTTGCTGTCATTTCACAGAGTCTGGGTGTCATTTACGTTCGCAAATTTCATGTTTGTAAGCTGCACTCGCGTTACAGGCTATACATAATAAAAGGGTTACGTTTTTAGGCGCCTAGGGATGATCATAAAGCCAGACTCAAACTCAAACTCAAAATGAACTTTATTTACGTAGGTTTTATCACAAAACTCTTATAAATCGTCATATTTATAAATACCATTATCATCATCTTACGACCTTTGTCCCACGCTAGGTGGTAGTCTCCATACACACCTATCAGTCGTCATATCTACAGTCACACCTTTCATACACAATTTCTCATGTTTACAATCCATCCATCCATCTCTCTTGATCTTCCACAACGCTTACGTCCATCCACATTCATGCTGAAACTACCAACGGTTCGGAATGCTGCTCTACAGAGAAGAGCCGGCAAGAAACGCTGTAGTTTCTTTTTTCAAATCAATGGGTTTGTTTACAAAAAGCACTAAACAGCATAGTGAGAGCAAGTTCGCCAGATGAGACGAGGTGGTATGTCTGGCAGGGGTCAGCGTCGCCTATCTTCCAATAGTTGTTTTTGAAACTTCGCTATCGCGGTGTAGGACTTTTTCGTTATTCTCGCTTTTGTAGGCGATATTTCTTGATGTTATTAGTTCAGATATTTCGGGTAAATTATAAATAAATAAATAAATATCCTTGGACATTCCACACAACGCCATCTCGTCCCAAGCTAAGCAACTTAATGCTTGTGTTATGGTAACGAGATGGATGATAAACTACTTAAATACATTTTTTTTTTGTAAATACATACATATTATAGATAGAAATGACACCCAGACCCCGAGCCAGTGCCTCTGGTTTAGACAAAGACACATGCCCGACCCCGGAATCAACCCGGGACCCGTTGATCCAAAGGCGGCACATCTAACCACTAGACCAACGAGGCAGTCAAATTGTGTTAAGTATGTAGCATGCTGGTCGCTACAGTATAAAAAACAAACCATCAGATAGACTGCATCACGTTTGCTATTTGTCTGCAACGTAGTAACGTGGCCTTGAAACGCCTACACACTTTTTCTCAATAACAAAGAGATTCTTAAGTCATAAGTTATTCTAGTACCCTTATTGTCATCTTGTTCGAAATGACACAGTAGATTCAAATAGGGCAGAAGTACATGTCTGCTCCCATTTATTCTTAACTAGCGACCCGGCCCGGCTTCGCATGTATTACACATATAAACATTCCTCTTGAATCACTCTATCTATTAAAAAAAACCGCTTCAAAATCCGTTGCGTAGTTTTAAAGATTTAAGCATACATAGGGACGGACAGACAACAGTGAATTTGTTTTATACTATGTAGTGATAGTGATAGTGACGTAGCGGCTGTCAAGAATCAAATCTCATGCGGAACACTTTGCTGAGGATCATCACATGATTAAGTGCATAGTTTACGATTATGTTTCACAGCTTCATTCTTCACGATTTTACCTTTAACATAGTGTAGTAGCGGCACCTACCATAGCCTTGCACGTTATTTTAAAGTCTTTATTTATTTCTTTTTGGGTAATAAATTTTTAATGCAATGGCAACACTATCGTTCCATTGGCCACTTCCGTCAGTTCCATCTCGATGTAGCACATTCTGCGTTTACGTGCCATAGCCTTCGGACGTTCACTTCAAATAATTTCAATAGGTACTTTAAAAGTGATGGGAAAAAGAGCAACGGAGACTACGAGGGAAGCCAAGAAAATTTGGAGGTTGGAAGAAAAATTACAACGGAAGAAAAGCGTTTGGATTATTTCATCGTCTTCTGAAGACGAAGTTATTGGTGAGTCTGAGATAGAACAAGTGAGATGTACATAATTTCTATGCTACACGGTGTGTTGGTAGAAATTTTACTTGTTCATAATGCCAGTGTCGTTGACAATAAATTACCCACACGGTGTGTGCGCGTAATCGTCGAGGTTCGACGCTATAATTTGGCTGTTTATACAGGGCTAATCGTCGGTGACGATAGACCCGATGGTTGATCAAGGCGAGGTTCGCTTTCACCATTCGAGACACAGCAAGCAGAATTCCAGTGCTCCAGCGAGCAACTAGAAACCACCAGTGCGCAAAAGCCAATGGCCAATTCCCGGGCTTTCCTAAGCCCCAGACTTGGGGTTCGAGTTCACCGGCGAGTCAAATCAGATAATTATCACCGACAACGATTGCCATTGGCATTGGCGCTTTGGATGAAGATATTATAAAAATATTAGGAGATACCCCCCAGAAGACAAAATATTTTGAAAAAACGGGTGGTCGGAATAAGTAAAACAAAATAATGTGGAACAATATTTAATACTAAGTAACTGTAGTTTTGTCTTGGCGCCTTTATTGAATCTTGAAGCTAAAGCTGCTATATCTGATACGCTCTCTGAGAGTGAAGCCACGATATCGCAAAAACTAAATAAAATCAGCATAGTATTAGCATAGTATAAAGAAGAGGGAGTAGGCTATCTCCGGCCCAATTCGTGATATAATTGCCTACTGTCTTAGGGTTGTCACTTTTAGCTAAATATTAGGTCGCGATTCGCTAGCAACCGCATGAACAGCGGCATGTCGCCGCTAGATGGTACAGGCGGCAACATAGTCCAAGAGCTTGTGTTTAATTTATTTACTTAGTGCTTTATACAAGTCAGCTTTTAGATTTTTTTTTATTATGTATAATGTAGTATTTTTACACATAAAGGACCACATTTATTTTTTAATTAATACAAACATATCACAAGCAACATGCTTGGGTTGGGATTTATTTATCAAATCCTCGCAGTCAATTAAGCGCAGCCATTGAAGGCGTCTGAAATAAAAAGCACATTTAATATACATTAGGTATCTATAATAAAAAATGAATAAAGTGAATGAAATATTATCATTAAAAGAAATAAAAACAACATTAAAAACTAACGACTGTCTCTTAGACTATAATCGAATTTGTTGTTATGATTCGAACTTTGTTTTATATGTATTTGATTTACTATTAGTCAATTAGGTACTCGTACATACTTATTTTGAATTACGATTTTCTGTAAGTAGGTAGGTACTTAGTTACTATACCTACAATACTGAGAAATCGGCATAACTAAACGTAAACAAAGAAATAGCGGCAAACCAATTGCCAGATCAAAAGTACCTATTACATTCTAGTAGGAAATTAGGCCTACCTACCTACTTCCTGTGTGATAGAAAACTAATACAAACAAAAAATATGTAAGTACGTAGGTATCTCATCATCAAGTATAATTATATTATGCTAGAATAAGTGACTAACTTACCTTTCCTGTTCAATAGGTAATCTGAACAGAGACAGGTCTGGAATCGATGAATTATTAAGACACCCAAACACACAGCAATACGTTCTTCTGCGATTATCAGACATTTTGATGATGATATTGATGAATAAATTATTTAGCGGTGCCGAAAAGCCGTGACGCGCGCGCGAACCTTGTGCAGTGTTAGCCCCGACTGGCGCACTGAGAAACGGGTCGAGATTTTGTTAAAGTGTGCGTGCGTCGACACATAGATACAATAGCGCACACATACAAGCCGCGCGCGGTGCGTTTGTATGAAGATAACCTACTTCCCCTCTCTTTATACTATGGTATTAGCTGTGCTTGAATCAATACTCTCTAAGCCATTAAGTAATGCATGTAGAATGCTCTGCGATATTACGTAAATTTACGGGACGCACTCTCGGACACTTGTCGAGAAAAATACTTGTTTGGGGAAGATATAGTTATTGGCGAAATAGAACATAACAAATCAGTAAAAAGAAAAAAAAAAAACGTACGTAAAATTAACCCCAAAGCGAGTCCCAAATCACTTCATATACAAAAAAAAAAAAAAAACACCAACGTTTTGGACTACAAAGGCCAGCATTGGAAAACTCCGAACAAGTGAGAAGCAGCACGCAGACGCGGCGTGCCAACGCCAACGCCAGCGCCGGCACCGCCACCGCCACCTCCTCCACCGCGCCCGTCGGCGCACCCGTCCAGCTCACGTGTCTGCTCACCACCGCCGCCGCCGCGCCGTGGCGAACATCTCTCTCAGAGGTAAATCACGACTCACGAGGTCTGCTACGCTGGCCGATTATTTTGAGCAATTGTCCTCAATAACTAGCGATCCTTTAATTCTGTCCTAGGTTCAGGGACACAAAATCCCATTTAAGTGCATACCGCCTCCTACAAATAGTTTTAGTTCAATATATCCTAGGATAACACGGGAACATCATAACTATGTTCGATCCATGAACAAATTAATCGAGATAAAGGCTATATCACGGTGTTCAGGCGAACCGGGTGAATTCATCATCCCACATTAGTCCACTGCTGGACATATGCCTCCCCTAAAAAGCGCACATAGCGCCCCGTCTTCAGCTTGACGCATCCAGCTGCTGCCCGCAACCTTTCGCAGTGAATTCATATAATATAGTGTATTTTTAATAGATACCTAAGTAAAACGGCGAAATGGTTTTATAATATACTTGAGAAGTTAGACAAATTTATTCAAACTTATCATTTTAAAATGGAAGACTATAGAATGGCAATATAACTTGTTACTAGAGATTGTTGTATGACTTCTATAGATATCTATAGATTTGTAGAGAAATCGTACAGAAAATACTTGCGATTTAGATACAATGACAATTTTAACGAGTGCACCTGTTCAGCATTCAGCATAAATAAGGCTTATTCAGCGCCTAATGTATTTATCAAATTATTAAAACCTATTAAGGAACATCTACGATCTGAAAATCTCATATCTGTAATTTATTTTGGATGGCATCTTTTGTACACTAACAATAACGAAGGTACACATACTCCACTACGACAAAGTTATTACTCACAACATTAGACTTTGTCATAAATGTAGAAAAGAGTAGTTTTGTGCTTCAACTCAACCCGTATTATCGGTTTTATTCTTCTTCTGAAAATATGATTTTCTTACTCTAAGAAGATTATTTTATAACTACCCCAATATAAAAAAAAAAATATGTTCAAACATTTAGAAATAAAAACAGGGGTAAATTAAGGTATTTTTCTAGGCTAGTGGTATCTGCTTGTCCTGTAATGCAATATGCGTGGAAGTATGTAAGACACTTCGAGACGTTGATACAATTATTCAAATCCATTTCAAATCATTATTATTATTATAACCCGTTTATAACTATTCCCGGTATCTTGGATACCTACTGATTTTCAACGGTGATCTGATCACGTAATATTAAGAATACCTACCGCTCTCTAAAATCGGGCCAATAATATAAAATCAATGTTTACTGATTTTATATGGATTTGGCGCATATATATTGTAACAATCAGGATGCTTATGGAAGGAAGCATATACATTGGAACTTGGGGGAAGTAACATTAAATATTAACTTATTGGAGCTAAAAGCTTATTTTTTTTGGATTAGGAGTATTTTCAAAAGACAGTTTTGATTCTAAAATATTATTAAATATTAACAACACAACGCTATATCTTGTATTTAAATAGGATGGGTAGTGTGCAGTATCCACATCTCAATAACATACCCAGAGAGATATGGCAGTATATACTTTTTTAGCATCATATATAAATGCATTCGACAACATAGAAGTCTACCTACTGTCTAGAAAGAGGTTTTACGACACAGACTGGGATCTGAGTAATTATGCTTTTTCAAAAAACATAAGAATGTTTGGACGACCCGCAATAGATCCTCTTTGGCAGTAGATGCAATACAAAAAGCCCTATTTATCTATCTTGGAAATACGACACAAATGCATGGCCAGTTGATGCTTTCACCATTCCATGAAAACAGATGCAGTTTTACGCGTTATCAACCTTTTTTCGATGGTTTTAAAAGTTCTGCATAACGTCATACAAGATAAAGCGGAGGGTAAAGTTACACGACACAATCATGGTTTCCGGTATTTAAGAGGTCGTGTAAGGATGCCTTAAATTTTAAACCAAAGGTAAACCTACTGGAATCTCCTTTCAGATCAGCGCACAGTTTCTACAAAATGCTAACCTTGATTGTTTGAAAATTAACCGACAACCTTGCTAAGAAGGTCAGTAGAGCTCTTGCTATCATCTTAACACATATATATTATGCTGAATGACATTGATCATTAGGGCCTGGATTAGTTATTGCCATAAGTTTAATTATGATTACATTTGTACATCTGTATCAATTGTTATATACTTTTTAATAGAAATTACAAATCTGGATGAATGTTACTTATAGGGAACAGTTTAAAACGTCTATTACGCTTCAGGAAAGGAGTTTTGTGGTTAAGACCACCTAAAACTAAATACGACGTAACCTGGGATCCAGGTATCGTACTTAACTATTTAGCCCCTATAGGGCCCAACGAAGGATATTACATTATTAAAGAGACCTTAAAACTCTCACAAAGAATACTGTTACATTGATTGCCCACAAAACGGCACACCGGGTGCAAACATTTTAACTAATTAAAATAAAGAAAAATATATATTACATAAGAAAATGAAATAATAACTAAGTTATCTGATATCGTAAAGTCTACAAAGTTAAATGCACTAGCCTCTTTTGAGGTTACCATTTTACAATATTCGCCCAGAAATTTTGCCCTGCGAGTTGCTTTCGTGCGTATACAAAAATAACTAAAAAATTTGGTGAATATCTGTTTATTTGTTTTATAATGCCATTTAGAAAAGTTGGTCCAACAACCATTAGCCTCTGGATCAAAGATACTTTGACAAATAGTGGTGTAGATAACACGATCTTTAGTGGGCATAGCACCCGACATGCAGCTACATCAAAAGCAAATAAATTAGGAGTTAACGTAAAGAGCATTATGAAGACTGATGTATGAGAATCTTCTTCAGTTTTTTGCCAAATTTTATTACTATAAAATTTGGTTTTTTGCCAAATTTTATTACTATAAACTCGAACCAGTAAAGACTTTGCTGAATGCGTACTTGGGTGTTGATGTTAACAATAATTTGCAATATGTTTTGCTTATACTCCAGATATTAGTCATAAATATAATTTGCGCCAACTTCATTTCACTATACATTTGCGTTAAACATCCTACACTATGTTAAAGGTAAAATCGTGAAGAATGAAGCTGTGAAACATAATTGAAGATCAAACGAACTTCTTAAGTGAAGTTCGATCTAAATTATGTGAACAGCTTCATTCGAAACGATTTATAATCACCCACCACAATATAAACCCAACCCAAAGCAGTGAAATGAAGCAGTGGTTGCTTTAAACAGAATGAGCTACATCGAGATGGAACTGACGGAAGTGGCCAATGGAACGATAGTGTTGCCATTGCATTAAAAATTTATTACCCAAAAAGAAATAAATAAAGACTTTAAAATAACGTGCAAGGCTATGGTAGGTGCCGCTACTACACTATGTTAAAGGTAAAATCGTTTCGAATGAAGCTGTTCACATAATTTAGATCGAACTTCACTTAAGAAGTTCGTTTGATCTTCAATTCTACACAGACAAACATTCATTTTTAAATATAGATTTTGATGATTATTTAGACCATAAATGGCCATAACCATAACCTCCATTTATCGACTCTTACGACACCCTCAGGGTGGAATGCGGTGATGACACAGTGTATTCTAAATCCGTCACCTCACGCCCACAATTTGGATCAATTTGCTTTTAACTCAACTCAAAAGGAACTTTATTTACGCAGGTTTTATCACAAAGCTCTTACCGTCATATTTAAAGTTACCATTATCATCATCTTACGACCCCTGTCCCACGCTAGGTGGTAGTCTCCATACACACCTATCAGTCGTCATATCTACAGTCACACCTTTCATACACAATTCCTCATCCTTACAATCCATCCATCTCTATCCATCCACATTCATGCTGAAACTACCACCGGTTCGGATTGCTGCTCTACAGAGATGAGCCGGCCAGAAACTCTGTATTGAAATTAAACACTTTTTTAACGGATTTATCGCGTGTATATTACTTTATTTAATTCCTGACGTCTCGAATGCTAAGAAATCATTAAGAATCTCTGTACTTAGATGATTTTTTCAAACCATTTGTCTTAACAAAAAGCACTAAACAGCATAGTGAGAGCAAGTTCATGATCATAAAACATCAATATCAACCTGTCCTACTGTTCTTAAAATATTCACTGTAGCCGCGACCGCAAGCCTGTGGTCAAATACGTGAGGCGAATGCAATGTGTTGCACCATTGATGACCTAAGAATATCTTCAAGAACTACCTCATCTGCATTAGAAATTTATAAAAAGCTTACAGAAGATGACATAATTGTCTATGCGTAGTGGTTGCGACTCATTCTATAACGGAATAATGACTAAGGTACAGATAAATTGTTATTGTCGTTTGTCATTTCAGCCCATAAATGACCCACGACTGAGTCGGGCCTCCTCCAAATTCGTGGAGCGTACTGCGCCACGCTGGGAAGACGGGTAGGCACAGGGTTTCGTATCAAGTTTTTCTTCCCTTGCGACTAGATTTTAATGTCCTTGTCATTTTCTTTTGTCGGCTCTTACCACACCCTCAGGTTGGAATGGGGTGGTGACACTATGTATTCTAAATCAGTATCCACACGGACCAGTTAAAGATTGGCATAAAAGAATGTTACTCATCACGTGTTCTTAGAAACGTCTCATTATCAGCGAATGCAAACTTGGTAATGTGTTTACAATACTACCTACATTTACTTAGGTGCAACTTTTTTCATGTGTGTGTGCGTATTTGTGAGTCATATTATAATATAAATTATGTACTAGCCGCTAACTCATACCTGCGACTTCGTCCGCGAGGTATTTTACAATGTGGAAAACCCAGTAACTGTGGGCGTGGGGGGTGTCAATAAACGTAGCTTAAGTTACTCTTGTCGCGGGTTCGATTCCCGCACGGAAGAAATATTAGTACGACGTACAAGTATTTGTTCCGGGTCTGGGTGTTTTCTATGTATAATATGTATGTATTTACAAAAAAAAATTGTATAATTAGTTTATCATCCATTACGTTACCATAACACAAGCAATAAGTTGCTTGGCTTGGGACGAGATGGCGTTGTGTGAAATGTCCAAGGATATTTATTTATTTATTTATTATATCCGCTATCTGACACTGAAAGCCCCGTCAAAATTGATTCAACAATTTCCGAGATTAGCCGAAACAAACAGATGGACAAACATAATTTCAAAAAACATGTTGTTTTGGTCTAAGTCGTCGTCGTCATTTCAGCCCATAAATGACCCACTACTGCGTCAGGCTCCTCAAAATTCATAGTGGGTAATTAGCCTACTGTGCCACGCTGGCAAGACGGGTTGGCCCAGGGTTTGTATCAAGTTTTCCTTCTCTTGCGGCTAGGTGATATGCTTCCTGCGTTCTTTTAGTCGCCTCTTACGACACCCTCAAGATGGTATTGGTCTAAGTACCGTGTACCGTGCATCCAAATGTACTTAGTAAAAAGCGGTTATTTTAATATTTCAAACAGACACTCCATTTTTTTTTTTTTTTATAGAGTATGGATTAGTTCAAGAATAACACAACATAGCCAGCTTCAAGTTGTAGATTACTATCGACCCGCCCCGGCTTTGCACGGGTGCAATTATGCATGTATTATACATAAAAAACTTCCTCTTGAATCACTCTATCTATTAAAAAACGCTTCAAAATTCGTTGCGTAGTTTTAAAGATTTAAGCATACATAAGGATGGACAGACGACAGCGAATTTGTTTTAAACTATGTTGGTAGTGATGATGTAGTGATAGTGATGAAGAAGGCGCAAAGAATCTCAATCCTACAGATAAATTGTTTATGCAATCTCGTGAGACATTATGATACTGTATGTTACAGAAAAATTTAAGTCGGAAAGTCCTACAAAATTGTGGTACGTGCATTTTTCGCATATGTTTTATGTTACAACCAACAATGTTCTTTATATTGTCATTAAGCCACAAACTCGTAACCTAAAAAAGCCATTCGCTGTCGGTGCAGACTTAAATTGATACCAGAGTCGGTTACTACTACTTAGGATATGATACCCTACTCACCGACTTGTCCATGTGGACATTTAGAATATATAGTGTCACTATCCCAGTGATGACTTATGGAACAGAGACGTGGTCGCTCACTATGGGCTCCATCAGAAGGCTCAAAGTCACCCAAAGGGCAATGCAGAGGGCTATGCTCGGAGTTTCCCTGCGAGATCGAATCAGAAATGAGGAGATACGCAGGAAAACCAGGGTCACCGACATAGCCCACCGGATTGCCAAACTTAAGTGGCAGTGGGCAGGGCACATAGCTCGCAGGACCTACGCCCGATGGGACAGAAAAGTCCTCGAGTGGCGACCGCGTTCCGGAAGGCGCAGTGCTTGTAGGCCTCCCACACGGTGGACCAACGACCTGGTTAAGGTCGCTGGAAAGCAGTGGATGCGGGCGGCCCAGGACCGGCCTTTGTGGAAATCCTTGGGAGAGCCTATGTCCAGCAGTAGACGTCTTTTGGCTGAAATGATGATGATGACTATCCCATTCCATCCTATGGGTATCATAAGAGCAGAAATGACAAGAGTGAAATCTTAGCTATCCTAGAAGGAAATCTTGATACGAAACCGTGCACCAGACGCCCCTGTGGAAGAATGAAGCCCTGATTCAGCATCACAGTGGAATGCCTGTGGCGCCCCAAGCGTGTCGTGTGAAGGTATACGGCTGGGGTTTCAGTGGGTAGACGAGTAGTCTCCGGAGTCCCACATAATAGCCCACCCTAACCCTATGGGCACGACTCAAAAAAAGGGCACGACTTAGCGGTCATCTGTGGGCTGTGTATAGTGGCATTAGTATAGTATCGATTAAATACTTCGGACAGAGGTAGCCACGTGTGGCGGGTCGACTACCTAAATATAGCGCCCCAACCTACCCACTAAAACCAACGGTGCCCTCGACTGCCCGAAACAGGGCCACGGGTTTTCGCCCGCTTTGATGGGGAGCTCTGGGGAGCGTCCTTCTCGATGGGGATCTTTCACATGCCCGCCTGCCTGGCCGTAGCTAGAGGCGGCAACCTTAGCCCGCCTTTGCCGCGGCAGTGTAAGGCTCTCGAGGCAACTCTGAGGACAGAGGAGTCCACGGAGCCAAAAACCACCATGTCTCTGTGTGCCGCTCTTCGTCGGGCCTCTCCTCGTGGGCCCGCACGGCATGGGTGACCCAGAGCTGGTATGGCACCAACGGATCATAGAGGCACACAAGCCCCCTCACCACAACAAGGGACAATTTTTTTTATAAATAAAATATCATTGGACATTTCACACAACGCCATCTCGTCCCAAGCTAAGCAACTTAATGCTTGTGTTATGGTAACGAGATGGATGATAAACTACTTATATACATATTTTTTTTGTAAATACATATTTATTATAGATAGAAATGACACCCAGACTCCGAGCCAGTGCCTCTGGCTTAGACAAAGACACTTGCCCGACCCCGGAATCGAACCCGGGACCCGTTGATCCAAAGGCGGCACATCTAACCACTAGATAGTAAATTATCAACGCTACACAATACTAGAAGTTGCGCCATCTCAGCTGGAGGATCATGCCGGATTTAAAAAAATAAAAATGATACCTCCCAACCGCTTATACTTCCCATACTTCCCCTGGCCATCTTCATCACGTGCAGGAATACCACATGAACAGGTGCCGTTGCTGGGGGTTGGTTGGCTCGGACTTTAGAAGGTTACTATTGTTGATTAGATCTGGCTGATGTTTGGCCCTTTACAATTATTGCGCGAGTTTGCTCTCATCTGTCATAAATCCAGTCTTGTATCCAAAAATGGTGGTATAAAAAGAGCAACTACAGAGTTTCTTGCCGGCTCTTCTCTGTAGAGGTGCATTCCGAACCGGTGGTAAAAACTAAATGATAAATTATTTATACCACCGGGGTAGATGGTAAATAATAATATTTTTTTATTGTTTGACTTGTCCAAAGAGCTCTAATGAGCCAACTTGATTACATAGATGTGTTTTGATTTTGATTTGATTTTGTGGTGACGGGTTTAGAATACATAGTGTCGCCTACCCCAATTATTCCTGAGCGTGTCGTAAAAGACAAAAGAAAATGATAAAACCGAAAGTCTGGCCGCAAGACAAGGAAAACTTGAAACGAAACCCTGTGCTAACCCGTCTGGCCAGCGTGGCACAGTAGGCTAATGGCTCTACCTGTAATGGGAGGAGGCCCAACTCAGCAGTGGGTCGTTTGTGGGCTCCGGTTATCCCCTATGCCCTACCTCTCTTACCATAAGGAAAGTAGCGCCACCATCTAACTACCCAATCAATATTAATGCCACGTAACTTAACAGGACAATGTACCGAAATTGGCGGTGTGAGTTTTATACCAAGTGGATATGATTCACCGTGCGTCCCAGGCAAATTTATGGTAGATTGCTTTCCTCATTTTCTAAGGTGCATACGAAGAATGAAAAGACTTGGATACAAAGAATTTCTTGTTTCGGTTTAAAAACAAAATGGCGGTACTGCCAATTGATATGTCAAACTAATACCCCAAGAGCTGCTGATAATGTTATAAGCTCATATGACGACCTAGAAAGATTTTTTTTAAAACCTGTTCTGCACTCACTCTCAACTTTAGGGACACTTTAAAAATGTTTGGATTGTTCAAGCAATACTTCAAAATCGACAAAACGATCTGGAATTTTAATTGTTCTATTCTGTAAATGCTAAATGAAAGCATGAAACGTGTTTCATGTTGTCAGAGGTCCAGAGGTTTTATTGCAAATACTATTTTTTCTAATGCGCAGTGGCAAAACACAGCAAGCGCTCTGTCAGACTTCCTGACGAAATTACCAAATAAGTAATGTCTTTTTACTATCTTAAATTGCCTGGAGATTTTTTCCAAAATTCTCGTAATTCCCCACGAAGTTTATCCGCGCACGCAACATGGTGATAATCTAACCCAGAACAGTGCAAATGCTAGACAAATTAGTTTTAAAAAAATATATTTATTTATAAACTCTTTATTGCACACCAAAGTAAAAGATACAGAAAAATATATACTTAAAGTAAAGTGTACATTGGGCGGCCTTATCGCATACCGCGATCTCTTCCAGGCAACCTTTGTATAGATTATAATAGATAGACAATTTAAAAACTGGCGGTCAAAGTGTGCTCAAGACTATTTAAATTAACTAAACTAAATATAATACTTATATACGTGGTATAATACACTAATGATTTTATAAATTCGGCATTCGGATATCTATAGATTCAGTACGTACGTCGAGAAGACATTCGCTTCCTCTTCTTCTTTTAAAATCAGACAAATAGTAATAATAAGACTATCCCAACATTATTTTATTACATCATATGGTCACACTACAATGATTTCCCATTCAATAGCCGAATGATGACATCAACCGCACCGACACTTTCTTACTAAGTCTAGCATCTATCTAGGGTACCTGAAAATTTACATACTTGCCTACTTAAAATTAATAATACTTTCCTCCTAGACATACCCAATACGTTCTGATGAATTTATAGCTTTGAGGTTGGCGGTACGATTTACATTTAGTTAAACCGTCGTGGAAGTCGTTAACAACATTGATAGTGATTGGAATACAAATGATTACCAATAGTTTGGCTCAGGCGTTTTTAATAATAGTTCAATGTTATTTTGTGGAAGCATTGTAATGTGATGATTTTTAAAAATATTTGAAGAACTATATGTACAATCAGGCATTCTATATTTTATATTCAAACATCAAAGAGTCTTCAGAAATCTATTTGAACGGATATAGGTGTCGTCGTTCTAAACGAATGTATAATACTAAGGTGACCAACTGTACTCATTTACTGAGTTTTCAATCCCTGCACTGTAAAAGTACCTACTCATTTGTATAATTAATTTCACGTGCGCATATTTTCGGCACAATTGAGAGGCCGTAAAGTACCTGGAGAGATAGATAGATACTGCCGAGCTTTTTTTGTTTAACCTTTTTTCAAAAAAATTCTGGCCACCTTAATAATACAGCACTCGCCAATTACTGACCACGCTGGAGTCACCTGACTGGCGACCTCAACCCCAGCCAAATAACTTAACACTTGAGTGGTGTTGTGGTCTTGCACGTACAAAAAAATCTCCAGTCCAATGCAGCTGAATGATTATATTTTCCCTCTGCAGTGTCAGGCATGCTTTTACTTTTTACAATAATGGCAACACGTTATTGTAACCTCCGTTATTGCAAACGTCCATACGCGACAGCAACCCCTTTCCTTGAAATTTATACATTCTATTAATATTTTTGCTCTAAATAAAGACAAAAATGTAAGCTTCATCTCGTTTAAAAATGTGCAAAATACGGGCTGGCAGTTTCTTGGTTTCGAATACCGATTATAATGAAGAAAGATAAAACAGCTGACTGTCATTTACCGAGTTTGACATTACTTTGTTTTGAAATTGTATTTTGTTTTGGACTTTGCTCACTTTCAAAAGTCATTTTTTATTGTACTCTAGTGAAGACTGGCCACTTTCTAGTTATTTAATTGATAAAACAAAACACTACAATGACTTCGTTAATAAAAAGCTTAGCGTTAAATGGCTCGAGACGAGTTATATCCAGTAAGTAATTAACCGCATATATTCAAATAAATAATCGGTTCGTTCTTTGTGGTACTTTGTGGTAAATATGTGGTCTATTAATGAATTAAACCATTATTATTATCTACAATTGCGATATAATTTTTTCCAGATATATTTCTACGTAAATACTCGTCAAATACAGAAGTACCTAATTTTGAAACCCTGGCCATATCCGTGCCAAAGAAACATGTTTTTCACGTTGAATTAAATCGACCGAAAAAGGCTAACACATTTTCTAAAGAAATGTGGCAGTAAGTGCATTTGAATTTACATATTGTTTAAGTTTACACATTTTAGTAATGTGATGAAAAGGATAATAATCAAAACTTCATTTAATAACATCTAATCTCAGCCTACTGTGCCCCTGTGTGCTGACTCGGGCCTCCTCCAGCATTATAGAGGGAAATTATCCCAGTTTCACATACTTGCCACACGGTTTGGCACTGCATTTGTATTAAGTTTTCCTTCTCTTGAGACTGGGTTGTGCCTCACTTATCATACCTCACTTAGGTTGGTGACATTGTGTCTCCTAATAATATTATTCAGTCAATCATAATTTTACTAGCTGTCATCTGTAGTTCTCATTTGTTTTAACTTTAAATCTGGCTAGATCCTTTTTTGCTAGCCATTGTGGCTGCTTCAATAAATAATATAACTACATATTTATAAATTGCTCATAAGTCACTTTCAGATTTATGAAATTGTTTTATTTTAACAAAACCCCTGTACTTGGTATAACCAATATCCCAGGGGTAGCTTACAAACATGAAATTCACGAAGTCAAATGATACCCAGACTCAGAGCAAGTGCCTCTGGTTTACACAAAGACACATGCCTGACCCCAGAATTGAACTGGAGACCCGTGATCCAAACGACACACATCAAATTCCTAGACTTAAAAGGATTTTATGCTCTAATATTTACATTGACATATGTAGGAAAATATGAACAACTTTTGCTATGTTAATAGGAATAATTTGCCATTAAAGTTTTGAGGAAAAGTCATTATAATTTTTTTTTTTACCAGTTTGTTCTTACTTCTATACTAATATTATAAAGAGGAAAGATTTGTATGTAAATATGTTTGTAACAAATTGGCTTAAAACGTATTGGACGGATTTCAAAAAATCCTTTACCCATTGAATGCTACACTGATTAATATAGGCTAACTTTAATGGCAAGAAAAGAATAAATGGCCACCCATGCGAAGCCGGAACGTGCCTCTAGTCATGTATAAACATCTGTTTGTTTCATTTTTTGCATGGAACCAAAATATTATTATCTGTAATTAATTATATCTTTCAGAGAACTGAATGATTGCTTCAAGCATTTAAACTTGAACCCAGAATGCCGAGTCATTGTACTATCGGGACAAGGAAAGCATTTTACTGGAGGTAAGAGGATTGCACAGTAGGCTATCTACTATCTTCATGGCCACTCTGAATGTCGCCGTGGGTACGAACTTGCGCATCGTACATTTCATAACCAATACGAACGTAGCTCACTCACACTAACATGCACAGCAATGCAAGAGGCAGGTCAACAGTAGGTTAACTTTCCTCCATGCATTTGAAGGAAGCTCGACCCAGTAGTAGACCATTTATGGCCTGAAATAAGTAAGAGACTTAGTAACACGCCCTTCGTGTTTGGCGGTGCGAAGGTATGCTATAACTAACAAATTAAATTCATCATCATCATCATTTCAGCCAAAAGACGTCCACTGCTGGACATTGGCCTACCGCATCCATCGTTTTCCGGCGACCTTAACCAGGTCATCGGTCCACCGTGTGGGAGGCCTACAGGCGCTTTCCGGAACGCGGTCGCCAATCGAGGACTTTTCTCCCCCATCGGGCGTCGGTCCTACGCGCTATGTGCCACAAATTAAATTAACTTATACTTATAGCACCAACATGAAATGGTTGTTTTTTATTGGTTAAAATTTGTCGGTCGGAAGTATGTATAAGGTTTTATAAGTTACTAGCGACCCGCCCCGGCTTCGCATGGGTGCAATGATGAACATCTAAATTTATCAGTGTTTCTCTACAATATTATGCATGTATTCCACATTACAAACCTTCCTCTTGAATCACTCTATCTATTAAATAACCGCTTCAAAATCCTTTGCGTACTTTTAAAGATTCAAGCATACATAGGGACGGACAGCCGACAGCGACTCTTTGTTTTATACTATGTAGTGATAGTGATGATATGTAATGATAATAATACTACTATTCAGCCCATAGATGACCCACTACTGAGTCGGTCCTCCTCCAGTGACATAGATGGTAATTAACATACTGTGCCATGCTGGCCAGATTGGTTGGCACAGGGTTTCGTATCGAGTTTACCTAAGACATCATTATGAGTTTTCCTTCTCTTGCCGCTAGGTTATCGGCCTTGTCATTTCCTTTTATCGGCTCTTACGACACCCTCAGGAAGTAATGGGGTGGTTTGTCACCACAAAGAGTATACTTATCACTACATAGTATAAAACAAAGTCGCTGTCGGCTGTCCGTCCCTATGTATGCTTAAATCTTTAAAACTACGCAACGGATTTTAAAGCGGTTCTTTTTAATAGATAGAGTGATTCAAGAGGAAGGTTTTTAAGTACAATACATGCATAATTTCACCCGTGCGAAGCCGGGGCGGGTCGCTAGTAAGTTATACTCGTAACTAAATTATCATTTCAGGTATTGAACTAAGCAGTTTAGTCGAATTAGCTGCGCAGGCTGATGAATTGGAGGATGTCGCACGCAAGGCCCGTTATCACTACCACTTCATCAAATATGCCCAGGTAAGACATAGAACCCCTTAAGAGATGGAACGAAAACCTACGGGCAGCATCTAGATGCGTCGAGCTGAAGAGGGATTGGCGTCAAGCTGACTGGAGAAAATAATAATAAATATCATTGGACATTTCACACAACGCCATCTCGTCCCAAGCTAAGCAACTTAATGCTTGTGATATGGTAACGAGATGGATGATAAACTACTTCTATATTTTTTTTTTTTGTAAATACATACATATTATAGATAGAAAACACCCAGACCCGGTACAAATACTTGTAGGTCGTACAAATATTTCTTCCGTGCGGGGATCGAACCCGCGACATGCTGCGCAGCAGTCGATCGCTCAACCACTGCGCTAACCGTGTCGTCAAAGAAAAATAGAGTTAGAAATTTACCCGTTATGGGCGGGCCTGTAACTGGAGTCGAATTTAAGGTAGAAATTTACATAGGATGAAAGTAAAAAAAAATATCCTCATTGATCTACTCAGCCCATACATGACCCACTACTGATTTAGGCTACCTCCAGGGGCATAGCGTGCCTTGGTGGGCCCCGTATAAACAATTATTTGCGGGCCCTTATGAAGGGTAAAGATCTTTCACAAAAGATAAAAATATGTGTGCATAAAATTGATAGATAAATATTTATTCATCATAATTATCTACCATACACTTCTTCCAAATTTTTTTCAAACAATTTAAATTGAATACGTATGACACTCTCCTTGCCTTTTTTTCGGCAAACTTATTTATTAAATGATTTATAGCTGACTAGCGACCCGCCCCGGCTTCGCACGGGTGCTAAGATGACATATATAAAAACCTTCCTCTTAAATCACACTATCTATTAAAAAAAACCGCATCAGAATCCGTTGCGTAGTTTTAAAGATTTAAGCATACATAGGGACGGACAGACGACAGCGACTTTGTTTTATACTATGTAATGATGATGACTAGTTTTTCTAAAGTTTCTACCTCTATGGACAATAGTGACAGGTCTGACAGGCGTTCAGTGAAGTTTTTATTAATTTTTGCTTACGCACGTTGGGGGCCCCGAGCCCCGGGGGCCCCGTATAATTGATACGGGGGTAGCTACGCCCCTGGCTACCTCCCATCGTAGGGTGGGTAATTAGCCTACTGTGCCACGCTGGCACAGGGTTTGTTTCAAGTTTTCCTTCTCTTGTGGCTAGCTCTTCGGCCTTGTCTTTCCTTTTGTCGGCTCTTACGTCACCGTCAGGCTGGAATGGGGTGGATGCAATAAGTATTCTTAATCCGTCAAAACAGGGAAGCCTACTAATTTTTTTTTTTATTTAATATAAAACATCTGCTTCGTTTACAGGACGGGATCACAGCTTTAGAAGATTGTCTCAAGCCGGTCTTAGCAGTTGTTCATAGCGCGTGTGTCGGCGCAGGAGTCGATTTGGTAACGGCAGCGGACATTAGGTAAATCACAATAATTTAATCTGCCTAGTTGGTTTATGGTTTCGGTATGATATTGGATCACCGGTCCCCGGCTCGATTCCGGGGTCGGGCAAGCGCCTTTGTTTAAACCAGACACACTTGCTGTCAGTTTGTGAATTGCGTGTTTGTAAACAGCCCCTGCGATTCAGGATATAAATAGACCAAAAAGCTCCTTATTTTAAAAAAATACAATAGACATCCATGGCATTGTCTCAGTAAATCGCCCACTGCTAAATATAAAATATAAAAAGCAAAACTTTCTCAGATGGCAACCTAATTCCGTGACTCACGGGCGAAGGTTCCATGCATTTAACACATTTTTAACATTAAAGACGGAGGAAAGTGAGGTAAATAAGCAAAAAAAAAAGAAAAGCATAAGTACTTAAGATACATGCAAGTCAATTTCAGTGTTATTAAAAAAAAGATATATACTTAAAATATACATACAATGTCGTATAATTTAGTGAAGATGAAGAAGGCGTGACGCAACGTCGATCATAGCAATGTATCCATTATCAAGCCAAGTAAGATAATGAATTACAAAATGAATATTATTAAAGCAATAAGCACCGGCTCTCACATACACTAGCTGGGTTTTGTTGACTGGGGAAGTGTAATATTCTAACCCGTCCCCACACGGGTAAAAATGCAAAGTGGCACCACTCCATTCCATCCTAAAGAAAACCGCAAGAGTCGTCAAAAAGAAAAAGACCCAGCCGCAAGAGAAGGAAAACTTGACACGAAACAATGTGCCAACCCGTCTGTCATTTTATTTTAGTATTAATAATAATGATTTTATTGGCACACAAAGACTTAATATTAAATTTACATTTTATATTAATTTACATTTTGTATTTTTACTAGTAAACTATTCCATCATTTCAGCCAACAGACGTCTACTGCTGGACATAGGCCTCCCCCAAGGATCTCCACAAAGGCCGGTCCTGGGCTGCCCGCATCCACTGCTTTCCGGCGACCTTAACCAGGTCGTCGGTCCACCGTGTGGGAGGCCTACCAGCACTGCGCCTTTGGGTACCACCCCATATAGCTGACAAAATTAAATGACAAGGCCGGTAACCTAGGGGCAAGAGAAGAAATCTTGATACTATACCCTGTGCCAATCCGTCTGGCCAGCGTGGCACTGTATGCTTATTACCCTCCATATAACTTGAGGAAGACCGACTCAGCAATGGATAATCTATGGGCTGAGTAATCTGGATAATCTATGGAGAGATAACCGACAGTCTTTTAACCTTTCAGGTACTGCACGAAAGACGCTTGGTTCCAAGTGAAGGAAGTCGAAGTGGGATTAGCAGCTGATGTCGGAACACTACAGCGACTACCCAAGGTCATTTTTAATTATCACCACATTTCAGCCACAAGACGTCCACTGCTGGACATAGGCCTCCGCCAAGGATTTCCATGAAGGCCGGTCCTGAACCACCTGCATCCATCGCTTTTACCCTTTACCCAACCTTAACCGGGCCTCGGTCTACCGTGCGGGAGGTCTACCAGCACTGCGCTTTCCGGAGCCCTGTCGCCACTCGAGCAGTTCTGTTCCATCGGGCGTCAGTCCTGTGTTATGTGCCCTGCCTATTGCCACTTAAGTTAGTAACTGCCTCGTTGGTCTATGGGTTAGATGTGCCGCGTATGGATCAACGGATCCCGGGTTCGATTCCGGGGTCGGGCTAGTCTCCAGAGGCACTTGCTCTGAGTCTGGGTGTCATTTGTGTTCGTGAATTACATGTTTGTAAACTGCCCCCGCAATACAGGTTAAACTAGTGCAGAGCTTCAGCTTTATTAAAAAAAAACAATGTAACCCAATCAGATGCTTGTAACAGAACAGAAAATATGATAAAAAGAGTGTCCATGGAGTTTCTTGACTGTTCTTCTCCATAGGATCTACTTTTTGGAACAAGCAACTAGATTCCTAACTTCACTTTTGACCTTTCAAAAACACTTGTAAATAGCAAAAACAGGTAATAATTCTGTGCGCGATAAGTCCCGTTGAATGTTTATAGTACTTGTAAATAGGTTCAATTGTACAATACCTAGTGCAGAAGTTTCGTTTAAAAATCTAGAGACTGCCACATTAATATGCGTGGCACAAGGCTAATTTTCCTCCATTATCTAGGAGGAGGACTTGTTCAACTGTGAGTTATGTAGTTGATTTTTTATAATAAACAACACCCTTGCTCTTGGTATAACCTGTATCGCGGGGACAGTTTAGAAACATGTAATTCATGAACACAAATGACACCCAGACTCTGAACAAGTGCCTCTTCTGTATCGGGGTTGAGCACATTTCAGTGAGTTTGAGTTAATGCACTATCGTTTCAGAACTCGACATAGAACAATTTGTTTTAGCAATATACAATAATGTCCGTACCGATTACAAGAAAGGAACAGGGAAGTAAATCGCGCGCTTTTTTTACTTGCCGCCAGAGTCCCGGAGTGCAACCCGTATTTGTTTTACAAAGACACTTTGCCCGACACCGGAATCGAACCCGTGAACCCTAGACCAACAAGGCACTCAAGATGATAGTGATATTACTTTCAGATAATCGGCAACACTTCAATAGCAAGAGAACTGTGTTTCACTGGAAGGAAATTTGATGCCACTGAGGCTGGTGAAATTGGATTTGTCAGTAAGGTGCTGCCGGACAAAGACAGGTAAATATTCCTTACTCTGTCAGATTTAGAATACATGGTGTCACCACCTCATTCCATCCTGAGGGTGTCGTAAGAGCCGACTAAAGGAAATGATACGGATGAAAATCTCTGTGCAAGACAAGGAAAACTTTATATGAAACCCTGTGCCAACCTGATGCACAGTAGGTTAATCGCGCCCACCATGCAACTGGAGGTGGCCCTCTTCAACAGTGGGTCATTAAAGGCGGAGTATGTAGTAGTAATATATTTTCTTTATCTTTTTAAATAATAATAATAATAAATATCCTTGGACATTTCATACAACGCCATATCGTCCCAAGCTAAGCAACTTAATGCTTGTGTTATGGTAACGAGATGGATGATAAACTACTTATATACATATTTTTTTGTAAATACATACATATTATAGATAGAAAACACATGTAATTCACGAACAAAATGACACCCTGACTAAGAACAAGTGCCCCTAGTTTACACAGACACTTGCCTGACCCCGGAATCGAACAGGAACCCGTGCACGTCCAATCCATAGACTAACAAGCCAGTCAAAGCAGTCAAAGATTGACAGATTTTTTTTTATGTTCAAACTTCTTTCTTGTAAAAAGATATCTTCCCTACACTAGGTCGTGGTTTCAGCCCATGCCTATACCAAGTGATATTCGTATAAAAAAATACTTGTCTTTTTCAGCGCTCTAAAACATGTGTTGAGTTTAGCAGAAGACATAGCGGCCAAGAGTCCCGTTGCCGTTCAGACCACGAAGCAGAGCATGGTCTTCTCTCAGAGTAGACCAGTCAAAGATGGTCTTGAACATATTGTAAGTACTATAAACTGTTACGACGAATTCAGCATACATAGTGTTACCATCTCATTCCATCCAGGGCCGTAATAGGCAAAAAAGAGAGAGAAAGAAAAATTGATACCTTTTTTGTACGATGGCAACCCTCATGGATACTCGGCAGTGGTCTAGCAGGGTCATGGTATACTCCGGGTCGCAATAAGATGCGCGCGGTAATCATTTGGGTCCGTAGTACATAGTGTCACCATCCAATTCCATCCTGAGGGTGCTGTAATAGCCGACAAAAGGAAATTACAAGGCCGACAACCTACTACTAAACTTGACACAAACCCTGTGCCAACTCGTCTTGCCATGAATTTGGAGGAGGTCCGACTTAGTAGTGGCTAACTTACGGGCTGTAATGATGATGATGACCCACAAAAACCAACGGCGTTCTATCTCTGCCCGAAACAGGGCATGCTCAGTTCCTGATGAGCCTTGACCCGTTTTTCAGCGGGACCCATGCTGTAGTGGGGAACTCTAGATGCTCCCCAAACCCACGTGTTTCTTTGAAGCGTTTGTGGGGGGATCTGTATCCAACAGCATTATCGCCAGCCGGTCCTACCCCACCACCTCGCCGTGTGTAGGCAGTTAAAGGCTCCCAAAGCAACTCTGAGGACCGAGGAGTCCCCGGAGCGAATCGACCAGATAAAAAGCTACTCAGCCCGTAAATAAATAAATAAAATAAATAAATATCCTTGGACATTTCACACAACGCCATCTCGTCCCAAGCTAAGCAACTTAATGCTTGTGTTATGGTAACGAGATGGTTGATAAACTACTTATATACATTTTTTTTTTGTAAATACATACATATTATTGATAGAAATGACACCCAGACTCCGAGCCAGTGCCTCTGGTTTAGACAAAGACACTTGCCCGTCCCCGGAATCGAACCCGGGATCCGTTGATCCAAAGGCGGCACATATAACCACTAGACCAACGAGGCATTGCTGAGTGTGGCCTCGTCCCATAATTAGCCTACTGTGCCACGCTGGCCAGACGGGTTACCACAGGGTTTCGTCTCAAGCTTTTCCTTCTCTTGTGGTTATGCTAGCCGTCAATTCCTTTTGTCAGCTCTTACGACACCCTCAGGATGGTACGGGATGGTGACATTATGTATTCTAAATCTGTCACTACACGGACGATCTTCACTTTATCACACTTCGCGGACATTGGTTAACTATCTTCTAGGCCTCAATTCTTTTCTTTTTTTCAGCGACTTCTAAACTCTGTGATGAATCAAGGAGACGATTTGTCGAAAGCGGCCATTGCTGTCGCCACAAAGGGGACGGCGCCTGAATTCGACAATTTATAATCTGTGATTACTTTATTAAAAACTTATTTAGATTTTTTTTCCTTTTTTTTATTTTATTGCTTCGCTTCTTTGCCATGACAACGTGACAGCTCACTTATTAAAGTGTTGTGTTTATTTTTTTATTGCAGCGGGGATTTCGGTCAATTAAAAAAAACTAATTCTTCAGTAGGTACTGAGCTTTAGTTAGCTTAAAATTATAGTATTCTCTAAGTACCGAATTTCCAAAAACAGAGTGAAACAGGTAAAATCGCAGTTTCTTCTGAATTGTAAAGTAGTTCCTGTAGTGTTTTTGAGATGTCACGATATCACGGCAAAGAGGTTATTTAAATTATTAAAAACAATTGTAAGATAAATTATGCTAAAGATTTCCTATTGTTGTTTTAAATATACATTTTACTACAGTTATACATTGTTAAATAATAAATATACATATTTCTAGTAATTTAATAAAAACATAACCGCGACAAGCATTTATTTATTCACATGTCCCCAATAAAAAGTTTACTTAAACCATTAGGTAGTGTTAAGAAAACACTCTTTTGCAGTAATTATTTCTATTTTATTTCCACCTTTACAATTTTAGGTCGCTCCCTATGGGCTCTATCAGAAGGATCAAAGTAACCCAAAGGGCAATGCAGAGGGCTATGCTCGGAGTTTCCCTCCGAGATCGAATCAGAAATGAGGATGGTAGGCCTCCCACACGGTGGACCGACGACGTTTTGGTTAAGGTCGCCGGAAAACAATGGATGCGGCCGGCCCAGGACCGATTCTTGGGGGAGGCCTATGTCCAGCAGTGGACGTCCTTTGGCTGAAAATGATGATGATGATGAGTTCTCTGCACTGAATATATCACTCGAATAATAATTTAGGAGAACCGCCTCTAGTCCAAATGTCATGTCATGAACGAATATTGACAAGGAGTGGGGTGGGAACGTTATGTTCGTTCTTTTCGAGAATAAGTCAAATTAAATACTTTTTACGTATAATCTTGTACTGAAGTCAACTCACACACGAAAATAGTTCTATAGAACGAAAATCATAACAGTAAGGTGATGAATTTTATAGGGCGCTAAGTAGCTAACGCCACCTAGAAAGCGCGTTAATCTGTAATAAAAATAAAATAAAAAATTAAATAAACCCCCGACACAAGGACCTAAGCTCCCTTTAAATAGTAAAAAAATAAATTAAAAATTTAAATAAACCCCCGACACAATTAACCTTTAAAAAGTAAAAAATAAAAATAAATACTTCGCGTTGGGGGACCACTCCCACTTATTTATTACCTGACCCCTGATCCCCCAACGCGAAGTATTTATTTATATTTTTTACTTTTTAAAGGTTAATTGTGTCGGGGTTTATTTAAATTTTTAATTTAATTTTTATTTTATACTTTTTTAGGTACATACTTATTATAATGTAGATTTTGTTAAATTGCACGTGATGCGCTTTCATTTGAGACCCCACTCTATTATATTTGCAGACATTCGGTTATTCTTCCCCACTTTCACCCCTCATAACTTTTAAACGGCTCACCCGATTTTCATCAAACAGTGTCTAAGAACACTCGCCCGTAACTGACCTTTCATACAAAAAAAACTTTATTGAAATCGCTTCATCCGTTCGCGAGCTACGGTGCCACAGACAGACAGATAGACACGTGAAACTTATAAAAAAATATCGCGTTGGGCGGCTTACTTATTTATTATTTGATCCCTGGTCCCCCAACGCGATGTATTTTTTTTTATTTTTTACTTTTTAAAGGGAACTTAGGTCCTTGTGTCGGGGGTTTCATCATCATTTCAGCCAAAAGACGTCCACTGCTGGACATAGGCCTCCCCCAAAGGTTTCCACAAAGGCCGCTCCTGAGCCGCCCGCATCCATCGTTTTCCGGCGACCTTAATCAGGTCGTCGGGGATTTATTTAATTTAATTTTTATTATCTTTTTTTTATAGGTACACGCTTATTATGATGTAACTTTCACCTCTCCATAACTTTTAAACGACTCAACCGATTGTCATCAAACATGTCTAAGAACACTCGCCCGTAGCTCACCTGTCCTACAAAAAACTCTATTGAAATCGCTTCATCCGTTCGCGAGCTACGGAGCCACAGACAGACAGACACGTCAAACTTATAACGCAAAAAGAGGGGCTTTTTGCGTCGGGGGTTAAACATAACCTAGTATCAAGAAACCCGTGTGGTGACGGATTTTGAAAACATAGTGTCACCACCCCGTTCCATCCTAAGGGTGTCGTAAGATCCGACAAAAGGAAATGACAAGGCGGAAAATCTAGCCACAAGAGAAGTAAAACTTTATACGAAACCCGTCTGGCCAGTGTGGCACTGTGGGCTGATTGCCCACCCTGCGATGGGAGGAGGCCCGACTCGGGCTTGGTATGCGTGGTTTGGCCTGCGAGCTTACTTGAGCGTGTGGCCGGTTATTCCAACCGCGCTTCGTCTAAATTGTTTTTGACGACGCATGTTAAAATTAAATATGAATGATTTGTACGCAATTATTCTAGGGTATTTTTGTATTTGTTTCGTTTTTTACCAGTAAACAATAATACTTCAAAGGCTGCGTTTAAAAAACCTCTTCTGGTCACATCGTGACTTCACCAGCTCTCAAAACACTATGTGGTTTGCACAGTCCAGTTCCCGCGAGCTTACCTGCAGGTGTGGCCACTGAATGATGTTCCCGATGTTCCGCCTTTTTGTACAGTCATGACTGCACAACCTCGCCTACGCAGGCAAGATGGAGCGTGTAGCAGGGCCATTATAGACAGGGTGAGACGCGTGAGAATGTTGTCACAACATGCCTTCTAAATATTGACAAACCGAAGTGACACAAACTTCTGAACATAATTACAGTATTATGGGCACAAAAAAGTTCTGTACAATCTATTTGTAATCTAAAAAGCACGGGGCTGTAGAGATTATATTCGATAATTAAACATCCCCGTACCTACCAGTGGTCGACCATAATAATAATTTGAAATTATAGTTCTATTCTCGATTCGACCACAGACTTCACTACATAGTATAAAACAAAGTCGCTGTCGTCTGTCCGTCCCTATGTATGCTTAAATCTTCAAAACTACGCAACGGATTTTGAAGCGGTTTTTTTTAATAGATAGAGTGATTCAAGAGGAAGGTTTATATGTCAATATTGCACCCGTGCGAAGCCGGGGCGGGTCGCTAGTTAACTATAAACAAAAGAGTATACATATATACATCAATGCGTGTATGTGTGTCGGATACACACACGCATTGATGTATTGCTCTTTTTATTGATTTTTAATCAATTTTAATTATATATATGCATTTTTTTTAAATACCGTCCCTCCCTCTATAAAGAAGCTTTAAGAGTAGGAGATTTTATACACCCGTACGTCCGCACAATATTCGTAAAAAAAGGTACCTACAGTTTTAGTTTCACGTACTAATATGGATTCCGAGGTCCGATGTATTTTATTCATGAATTTTTTATCAGCGGTCCGCAAAAAAAGCATTGAACTGGTACTGTGGTACTGTCCTGCCTACAAATAAACAGAAATGTCTTATTTTTCTTTAGCAATTTTTTGTATGGATTCGAAAACAAAAGACATTGACAACTCGTAAGATTTTTATTACAAAACCGGGAACGCTTCAACGATCGATTCTAAACATTAACTTCAACGACAGAAAGCTTAAAATTGAGTGAGTGCCCTACTTCCGCATGTTCAGTGACGTCATACACAGGTAGTTGACCTCAGGGTTCAACTCAGACCTCAAGGAGACAGGACACTTCTCAAGAATTATAGGCCCATCTCGCTCTTGAGCCACGTATATAAGCTGTTTTCGAGAGTCATCACGAACCGTCTGGCAAAAAGACTTGACGACTTCCAACCACCGGAGCAGGCCGGGTTTCGGAGAGGATTTGGCACCATAGACCACATCCACACAATGCGGCAGATTATACAGAAAACCGAAGAGTATAATCGGCCGCTGTGTCTAGCATTCGTGGACTATGAGAAGGCCTTTGACTCTATCGAAACCTGGGCTGTTCTGGAATCCTTGCAGCGGTGCCAAGTTGACTGGCGATATATAGAAGCGCTGAGATGCCTTTACGCCGCTGCATCAATGACCGTCCAAGTACAGGAAGACCAGACAAGACTAATCCAATTGTGCAGAGGTGTAAGACAGGGGGATGTCATATCCCCGAAACTGTTTACAACCGCATTGGAGGACGTCTTCAAGACACTGGACTGGAAAGGACGGGGCATTAATGTTAACGGCGAGTACATCTCCCATCTGCGCTTCGCCGATGATATTGTCATCATGGCAGAATCGCTGCAGGATCTTCAACAAATGCTGGACAGCCTTGACACTGCATCCAAGCGGGTTGGTCTCGGAATGAACTTGGATAAAACCAAGGTTATGTTCAATGAACATGTCAATCCGGGGCCAATCAGCATTGATGGTACTCCACTTGAAGTTGTTTCGGAATACATCTACCTCGGGCAGTGTCTGCAGTTAGGACGAAACAACTTCGAGAAGGAGGTAGCCAGAAGGATTCAGTTGGGCTGGGCAGCATTTGGGAAGCTTCGTCAGGTCTTTTCGTCGCCCATACCGCAGAGTCTGAAGACTAAAGTCTTCAATCAGTGCGTCCTACCCGTACTAACCTACGGTGCTGAAACGTGGACACTGACGGTGCGGCTAGTCCATCAGCTGAAAGTCGCTCAGCGAGCTATGGAGCGGGCTATGCTCGGTGTCTCGCTACGAGATAGAATTCGTAATGAAGTCATCCGAGCGAGAACGCGTGTCATCGACATAGCCCATAGGATTAGCAAGCTGAAGTGGCAATGGGCTGGCCACATCTGTCGTAGAACTGACGGCCGCTGGGGCAAACGGGTGCTACAGTGGAGACCACGTACTGGCAAACGTAGGGTGGGACGCCCCCCTGCTAGATGGAGCGACGATCTGCGACGGGCAGCCGGCAGCAACTGGATGCATAGAACCGAAGACCGGGTTCAGTGGCGAGCCATGGGGGAGGCCTACGTCCAGCAGTGGACTGAAATAGGCTGATGATGATGATGATGACGCAACGGATTTTGAAGCGGTTTTTTTTAATAGATAGAGTGATTCAAGAGGAAGGTTTATATGTCAATATTGCACCCGTGCGAAGCCGGGGCGGGTCGCTAGTTAACTATAAACAAAAGAGTATACATATATACATCAATGCGTGTATGTGTGTCGGATACACACACGCATTGATGTATTGCTCTTTTTATTGATTTTTAATCAATTTTAATTATATACAGGGTGGTCAAAAAGTCGTGGATCAAACGCAACCAGCGGTTAGACGGGGTTATCAGCTGCAAAAAAATGTTCTACGGGAGGTCCCTAAGGTCAACCCCTGCAGAGTTATAATTGATTTTGTGTTTTTATGAGAAATTGTCCTTTTTTTACTAAAACTTGATAAAATTCCACAAAATCTACATCCTGTATCTTTTTAAAAAAAATCATTAGATTGGTACTGATGAGCCCTTTCGTTAGACATGCTATTTATGGTAGTTTATTGGGTGTGTTAAAGATAACATTAAGTTTTCCGAAAGACATAATTCGTAAATCAAAACTTGTTACTTACTTCGGACCCGACTGTGAAAAAAAAATACTCTACAGAAAAGTGCCACTGTATCACAATTTTTGGCGCATTTAATAGGGATTCTAAAAAGGTATTACAAATGGCTATGCGTGGCTTCGATATCTTTCAAGGACGATCTTTCGTAGCAAGGCCAGAGTTAATTCATACATAAAACTCGGTTAGGCCTACTAACCTAACCTTACCTAAGCGTGATCGTTTTCCGGACTACAGGGTCTTTATCGTCGTTTCAGCCCATAAATGACCCACTACTGAGTCGGGCCTCCTCTAAGTTCATGTTGGGAGATTAGCCTACTGTGCCACGCAGCCAAGACGGGTTGACACAGGGTTTGCTTCAAGTTTTCCTTCTGTTGCGGCTAGGTGATCTGCCTAATGCGTTCTTTTAGTCGCCTCTTACGACACCTTCAATATGGTATGGGTTGGTGACATTGTTTATTCTTTATCGTCTTCGTTTCCGCCCATAAATGACCCACTACTGTGTCGGGCCTACTCACAATTCATGGAAGGACATTAGCCTACTGTGCCACGCTGGCAAAACGGGTTGGCACAGGGTTTGCTGACCCCCCTCGACTGTGCTGCCACCTTGCTGTGGTGAGGGGGCTTGAGTGCCTCAATGATCCGTGGGGCCATACCGGCCAGGGCCTCCCATGCCAGGCGGGCCCACGGGGAGAGGTGAGACGAAGAGCGGCACCCAGCGTCGTGGCGGGTTGCGGCTCCAGGGACTCCTCTGTCCTCAGAGCTGCCTTGGGAGTCGTAAACCGCTGCGGCGCACCATGAGGTCCTCGGGTTGGCGCTCAACTTAGTTGGCCGTCAAACCGAGTCCTCACTCAACGTCCTCGGGTTGGCGCCGGCCGAGGGCTGACGGGCCTCCTCTGCGAGGCCGTATGTCGCAGAAGGGGGCTGCGGGACGGATCGCCGGTGCGCTGCGGTAGATTGGGGCTGCGGGGACTTGGGTGGATGGGGACCCTGTCCCCAGTGTCTCGCTGCGAGCCCTGGTGGGCTCCGGGGACCTGGGTAGACGGTGGACCCTGTCCTAAGGGTTTCCCTGCGGGCCCTGGACGGCTGCGGTGCGCCGGTGTCCTCTGGTTGGCGCCGGCCCGAGGGCTGACGGGCCTCCTTCTGCGGGGCCGATGTCGCAGAAGGGGGCAGCGGGGCGGGTCGCAAGGGAGGGAGCTCCGGGTGACCCGCGCCGCGGACGGAGGCGGGGGTGGAGGGGGGTCCGTGACGATGCGGGCCCCTTCTGCCCTCGCCTAGGAGGCCGGTGGTGGTTCGGGGGAGCCACCACCGACGAAAGCCTCGATGACTGAGGGCGTCCCAGTATACCGGGACGCCCTCTCTGATAGTCGCTTGCCCGCGTTGCGGGCACCACGCCGGGGCGTCACAGTAGAATGCGTTTACGCGAACTTGTGGCGCCCCAAGCGCGTCGTGTGAGGGTATGCCGCTGGGGTTTTAGTGGGTAAACGACGCTTGGGTAGACGACCCTTGTCGGAGTCCCACATAATCACCGACCTTTCCCCCGGGGTGCGGTGGTATGCATAAAGCGTTTCCCCAGCGAAAACAAAAAAAAAAAAGGGTTTGCTGACCCGGTAAGACTCCCTCCATGTACGAATTATGTACGCACATAAAGAATACAATTCTAAAAATTTTCCGTGTGGTGTCACCAGCCCATACCATATTGAGGGTGTCGTAAGAAGCGACTAAAAGAACGCATTAGGCCGATCACCTAGCCGCAACAGAAGGAAAACTTGAAGCAAACCCTGTGTCAACCCGTCTTGGCTGCGTGGCACAGTAGGCTAATCTCCCAACATGAACTTAGAGGAGGCCTGACTCGGTAGTGGGTCATTTATGGGCTGAAACGACGATAAAGACCCTGTAGTCCGGAAAACGATCACGCTTAGGTAAGGTTAGGTTAGTAGGCCTAACCGAGTTTTATGTATGAATTAACTCTGGCCTTGCTACGAAAGATCGTCCTTGAAAGATATCGAAGCCACGCATAGCCATGTGTAATACCTTTTTAGAATCCCTATTAAATGCGCCAAAAATTGTGATACAGTGGCACTTTTCTGTAGAGTATTTTTTTTTCACAGTGGGGTCCGAAGTAAGTAACAAGTTTTGATTTAAGAATTATTGCTTTCGTAAAACTTAATATTATCTTCAACACACCCAATAAACTACCATAAATAGCATGTCTAACGAAAGGGCTCATCAGTGCCAATCTATTGAAATTTTTTAAAACGATACAGGATGTAGATTTTGTGGAATTTTATCAAGTTTTAGTAAAAAAAGGACAATTTCTCATAAAAACACAAAATCAATTATAACTCTGCAGGGGTTGACCTTAGGGACCTCCCGTAGAACAATTTTTTGCTGCTGATGGCCCCATCTAACCGCTGGTTTCGTTTGATCCACGACTTTTTGACCACCCTGTATATGCATTTTTTTTAAATACCGTCCCTCCCTCTATAAAGAAGCTTTAAGAGTAGGAGATTTTATACACCCGTACGTCCGCACAATATTCGTAAAAAAAGGTACCTACAGTTTTAGTTTCACGTACTAATATGGATTCCGAGGTCCGATGTATTTTATTCATGAATTTTTTATCAGCGGTCCGCATAAAAAGCATTGAACTGGTACTGTGGTACTGTCCTGCCTACAAATAAACAGAAATGTCTTATTTTTCTTTAGCAATTTTTTGTATGGATTCGAAAACAAAAGACATTGACAACTCGTAAGATTTTTATTACAAAACCGGGAACGCTTCAACGATCGATTCTAAACATTAACTTCAACGACAGAAAGCTTAAAATTGAGTGAGTGCCCTACTTCCGCATGTTCAGTGACGTCATACACAGGTAGTTGACCTCAGGGTTGCATGGGGGTGTGGCGGTGCATTACGTAGATAGACTGCCACCCGCTAGGTGGCGTCACTGGCATGGGGTATAGTATCCTTTATCTCTAAGAGTTATTTATATCCTTGGTAGCCTCGCACCTACTTCCGCGTGGATTTTGTTATTAAACTTTAAATTCCCAGTCAGATATGGATAGCGCCTTTGGATCAACGGGTCCCAGGTTCGATACCTATTTATTCGCGGATTTGTATTTGATTAAGGCCTATTATTTTAGTTTTAGAGAAGATTCTAACTTCATGTTAGTTATGACTTGTGAGCTACAATAAAATTATTTTCTTTCTTTCTTTCTTCTTTCTATTAGTCATTTATTGCGTTAACGTGTTACGTGTTTCCCTCGACATCTGGCGAACTTGCTCTCACTATACTGTTTGCTTGCTTTTTGCTTTTTGTAAACAAGACTTAGAAAAATAGCAACTACAGAGTTTCTTGCCGGCTCTTCTCTGTAGAGCAGCATTCCGAACCGGTGGTAGTTTCAGCATGAATGTGGGTGGAGTGTGGACGCAAGGGTTGTGGGAGATCAAAAGAGATGGACGGATTGTAAGAATGAGGAATGGTATATGAAAGGTGTGAATGTAGATATGACGACTGATAGGTGTATATGGAGACTATCACCTAGCATGGGACAGGGGGTGTAAGATGATAATGGTAACTTAAAATATAACATTATAGAATAGTTTTGTGATAAAACCAACGTAAATAAAGTTCCTTTTGAGTTTGATTCCGGGGTCAGGCAAGTGTCTTTGTCTAAACCAAAGGCACTTGCTCTGAGTCTGGGTGTCATTTGTGGTCGTGAATTACATGTTTGTAAATTGCCCCTGCGATACAGGTTATACCTAGTGCATCGCGACCGGGACTCCCACATACCCCAGCCCCGTCCCTGGGCTGGGGACCTATAGAAGGTTTCCCCCACCATAAAAAAATGAGGTTTCGTTTATAAAAGAAAAAGAAAAGTCCGCGGTATAATTAAAATTGACAATTCTTATTTATTAAACAAACCCATTGATTTGAAAAAAGCAACTACAGAGTTTCTTGCCGGCTCTTCTCTGTAGAGCAGCATTCCGAACCGGTGGTAGTTTCAGCATGAATGTGGATGGACGTAAGGGTTGTGGAAGATGAAGAGAGATGGATGGATGGATTGTAAACATGAGAAATTGTGTATGAAAGGTGTGACTGTAGATATGACGACTGATAGGTGTGTATGGAGACTACCACCTAGCGTGGGACAGGGATCGTAAGATGATGATGATGATGATAATGGTAACTGTAAATATGACGATTTATAAGAGTTTTGTGATAAAACCTACGTAAATAAAGTTAATTTTGAGTTTGAGTTTATAAAATCCTGACACAAATCAATTTCAGCCATTAGGCGCCGTCCTATTGCCATCGCTCATGCGACGGCGCGATGCGATTATATCGTGCAATGAAAATATTTGTCCTATTACGGTCGTACGATGATTAATAATAATATTGTAAGTTTTATCAATCAATAATAATAATGTAAGTTTTATTCTTCCTATTTTATTCAAATTCATTGCAATAACTCTTCACTCTATTTATTCCAAACAATGGAATGAGCACGCATTTTAATTTAAGTTCTCTTCAAATATCATCTTACAATTCCATGTAATCGAACCATATGACATTTATTAGTTAACAGAATATTTGAACACACGGTCGTCCGATCAATACGATGCGTTTAAACTATTTGGTCGCATCGCATGATCGCACCACCTTCAATAGGACATTCAGTAGAAATCAGTATGTTTAATCGCACGGTCACACGATCATTTTTTGTCGGACGGACGCATCATCGCGCTAGCGATGGCAATAGGACGGCGGCATAGACGTCCACTACTGGACATAGGCCTCCCCCAAGAGGGGGGTTTGCCATAATCGCCACGGTTGGAAGGCGGGTTGGCGATCGGATGGCAGATGCTTGTCTGTCCAACGTCTGTGTTCCCTTAGTCGCCTTCTACGACACCCATGGAGACATGGGGTATTGCATTTAAAACACAATTCATAACCTCAAGTGACCGGCTGATTCTATATAATACATATTGCCTTTTATCAAGATACTTCAGATTTAATACAGTATACTTAGTGCATTTCATCTATCTGACCACTGTGGAACAGTAGGTGAATTTGGAGGTAGATGGCGACGATGATAATACGACCATGGTTTCCAATAACCGCTGACGTCTGAAACTTCTGCATTTCTAAAAAAAACACAGCACAGCCTTCCGCTCTTTTATCCTCCCAAACGAGGGAGATGTAACCTAGGTCGTCTAGGAGGCGGGGCCCACTGACGTCATAGATCGGAGTGACGTCACGGGGGCCGGAACTAAGAATAGATCTAGCTGCATCGACAAATCCCAAACCACGTTGTTGAACGCGTCACATATCGATAGATACTATATCCGTGTGGTGACGGATTTAGGCACAACAGTCACCAACATAAGGGTGGCGTAAGAGGTGACTAGAGGCACGTAAGTGGCAAGAGAAGGAAATCTTGTTACAGCCTGTCTTGCCATTGGGCATAATAGGCAGATTTCCCTCCATGAATTTGGAGGAGGCCCGACTCAGTAGTGGGTCATTTATGGGCGGAAACGATGATGATGACGACTACTATTTTAAAGTGTAAAGGTTTGTATGTTTGTAACGAAATTATGTCATAAGTTGTCATAATATTTTTTTAAACGTAGCCCCTACGTTACAGTCATGAAATTCACGAATACAAATGACAACCAGACTCAGAGCTAGTGCATCTGGTTTACACAGATACTTGCCCGTCCCCGGAATCCAACCCGGGACCCCGTGATCCAATGGCGGCGCATCCAACCCCTAGCTAGACTAACAAGCCAACGAATCACTGTGGTAGAGATGTGCGAATTTTATTTTTTTACGATAGTGTTACTTCTTTATAAATAACGCAATTTAAATCCCGACAAATCTATTCTACCACAATGTTTGTAACGAATAAACTCAAAAACTACTGGATTTACTGGGTTTTTATTATTTAACTAGCTTTTGTGCGCGGCTTCGCCCGCGTGGGCTTCGAACCCGTGCATATTTTTTATGAAACTAAAATCGGTTATTGTGACTAAACTATGACAGTTAGATATGTGCTCTCGCGGACTTTTTTTTAGATCTTTATAAGACCTACAAACCCGTAGTACATCATTTTGTTCTATTGTCAATAGTTTTTGCAGCGCACGCATAAATAGGTTTTCGATTTTACACCTTGGTTTACAAAATCGCAATTTTCATACGGATCCCTAATTCTTTTGAAAATAAAATATAGCCTATAACCTTCCTCGATAAATGGACTATCTAACACTGAAAGATTTTTTGAAATCGGACTTGTAGTTCCTGAGATTAGCGCGTTCAGACAAACAAACAAACAAACTCTGCAGCTTTATATATTAGTATAGAGTATAGATTCCTCGTGCTCGCTGGCGTAACCCGACTGAGGTATAGACTCCAGGGCGCGGAAAGGTGGTAACTTCTACCCAACCTAACAACTAAAACCAGACCGTGACCAGTTTTGGCGCAATTAAGGAACGCCACGTTCCTTAATTGCGCCAAAACTGGTCACGGTCTCTTTCCCCAACGGCGGAACTTGCTTCGCGACCATAAAGAGCTTTGGTCCGCCTTTCAGTGTCCCCCACGCTTTGATGAGGGGCTCCCAGAACTACTACTATTGGAATAATTAGTATCGATCTCGCGAGATCCCGTGTAATTTTTCGGGATCAATCCCGAAGCATAATATGACGAGATCCCGTTCGAGATTGACGGGATTGGGCAGGAAGAAAATGCGTCAAACTTTTTAGGAATTCTCCTACCAAGAATGATATGCTTCAGAATTATATTCAGCAAGAGCTTGGCAAAACAATTCAGCTGGTTGTTGACTGCTAGACACGTTGGTCTAGCCTATGCAACATGATATGGACATACAATATGATGAAGAACATGCTGATTTAGTTAGTGCAGAACATACGTTGCGTTTCATGATTCGAAAGCTAGAAGACCTAAAAACTCCTTTCTCAGAAAAGTTGGTATCTTCGATGAGCAATCATATCTCCGAGCATCGCATAAAAGAAACTGCAGGGCTGTTATTTTAAAAAAATCCTAATAATTATCAAGATGATTAGGAGCAATGGAAAGGCAACGAGAGTTTTTTAACCTCACAATCATAAACAAGCAGTTTTCATCGTATTCAGTAATGTGTTTTTTTTAACTAGACGAGATCTCGCTAATTTCAGGATCCCGCGGGATTGACATTTCAAATCCCGAGGGATCTCGACTTTACGATCTCGAGTCGGGATTGCATTCCCTATTAGTACATCAATTTCCCCATGTGGATACAGGTTCTTAAAAACCATGTTACCGCTTATTACCAGGCCATTATAATCTTGCTTACACATTGTGTTTTTTTTTAAGAAAATAATATTTCTTTCTTGACTTAAAGGTTTCTATCACATTTACTAGTATAATAATTATAAATAAATGTCCTTAAATCGCTAAATGAATGAACTTCAATAATAAATTAAAAAAAAAATCAAAAATAAATTGAGTTCGTCACGCAAATTCCAATTACGTCACGATAGACGTACATACGTCACAGAGATCGCGATTAACAAAGAAAATCAGGTAACCTACATAATGTAGGCTGCATTTACGTTCCTGCGAATGACCTGCCAAATATAGAGCAGCTATAAATAGAAATCGGGCTGGGGCCCATGCAAGCGTCGCCTATGAATGGTGCAGGCAGCCTGCATGTAGGGCACGTTGCAATCATTTGACCTATATATTTTTCAATGGGCCGCTGCATGAACGGGGATGGGCCATTGCGAGCCTTGCTTCATTCAGTAACAGTCGAACCCCCGAGGCCGGCGTGACCCAATTTCGTCAAGCGAGCGGCATTTGCCGTTTACACTCGAACGAGACACCACCAACGTCGACTTGTGTATAATTTCTAAAATATTAAACGAAGTGATATGTGAATTTAAAAAATTGGCAGACTTCGTTAATAAAAACTGCCGGCAGTTATATTTTTTAAAATTACCGCGAATATTATCATCCGGTGTGTCTATTGGCCGAGGTGGATTATACGCCGATCCCATTGGTTAAAAAGTGACGGATGAAAAAACCGGCCAATAAGAGGACATAATTTACAAAGTTGTGCGCGATCCGAACGCCACCTGTCGCGCCAGCACGCTCCGTTCCGTTCATTGAATAACCCGCCCGGACTGTCTGTTTTATTGACGCACGCGTACTGAGGCCCAACAAAGGGCCGAATTAAGACCGTCTTGCAAGTGAATCTGATGTATTTATGTCATAAAAATGGTGAAATCTGTGAAGTGGCGAGTAGAAATTAGGATATTCGACGTGTCGAATCATGACCGAGGCATCTGAAATGTAAGTGGTGTCGCCGTTATTCAGTTTTTGTGGTCCGTACTTCGCCCTGTTCCTTCTAGGTAGGGCTTTACCCCGGCCATTTTCCATAGCTCACGGACTTTGTGGTGTGATTTATGGTGATAACTCAATATTTGAGTCAGTTTATTGCGAAGAATTGACAGTTTGGACGTTATTTGCCATGTAAACATGCCTTTGGAGGAGCATAAGACCGCCGCCCTTCGGTTAACCCTGTATAGCTATAATCAATGACTTGTCATAGTTGTCGTTCATTCACAAGTAGGGAACATAATTCGGGGTCATTTGAAGCTACAAGCTGTTTCTCAATGGATCGTTTTAATTATTTAAGCGCAATTATGCGCAAACCGCGTCTTTATTACTTGCAAATAAGATCCCACTACCTAGAGATGGTTCCTGCTGTTCAAAAACAAATAAAGTGGTAAGTTTATGAAATCGCCATTACTTACAAAGCCTTCCATCTGGATAATTTGAGTTTTGAAAAATCTCATTATCCAAAATAAGGTCAATTACAGTGATAAACTTTAGTAACAGTGAACATCATCAGAACTTATCAGATGATGATCTAAACTTATTGTCTTCAACAAAAACACATTTTCTAAAATTCGCGCACCCGCGTCGCTATTGCATATTTATTCTTACCTCAACATTTGCCCCCCTTGTCAGACCATGGACCCAACTTACAATGCAATTTTCATGACAATCCTCATAAAGTTTACCCAATGAAATTAAAATGCAAACATGGAAAAATACTCAACAGGTTATTGATTAAAGTTCCTTCCATTGTATTTCCACAAGCTTCTATTTTCAATTTGTATTTAAATTGTTCCTAATTCAAATTATTGTAACCAGCCAGCTGTTAGGAGTTATTTTCTTATATCCCACTATGGAGTATTGATTACAGTCTTTTATAATACAACAAACATGGTTTCTGATGGTGCCATATTGAAAGGGTTTTTCCAGTTCTTTGTAGATTTTAGGGAAATGTGAGCTACCTAAATCAACAAGCTACAATATCTATATGCTGAATCTAGTATTATATTGTATTTATTTTTGCCACAAGAGATGGACATATTTTTAAAACCCTGTGCCACCCCGTCTTGTCACTGTAGGTAGTGCTCAGAGATGTAGGTTTTAAAAAACAACCATACTCCCAAAAATCAAGAATGGAAGCATGTAGCAGCTTGTACAGATTAACTTTAAAAATGCAGTAATTTCAAAGTTTCTTACAAGCTTTTCTGTGAAGAATTTTTCAACCCACTGGTACTTAATAATCTGTCAGAGATTAAACTACCTTTTTGTTTAAATGGAGTTTTTTTTTTAAAGTAGCTTACTATTAATTACACTCTCCGTGTGGTGACAGATTTAGAATACATTTGGTCACCACCCCCTTCCATCCTGTGAGTGTCGATGATAAATAAATAAATATCCTTGGACATTTCACACAACGCCATCTCGTCCCAAGTTAAGCAACTTAATGCTTGTGTTATGGTAACGAGATGGATGATAAACTACTTACATACAATTTTTTTTTTGTAAATACGTACATATTATAGATAGGAATGACACCCAGACTCCGAGCCAGTGCCTCTGGTTTAGACAAAGACACTTGCCCGACCCCGGAATCGAACCCGGGACCCGTTGATCCAAAGGCGGCACATCTAACCACTAGACCAATAGGAAATAACAAGGCGAAAAACCTAGCCGCAAGAGAAGGAAATTTGGCCAGCATGGCACAGTAGACTAGTTACCCTCCATGTATTTTATGGAGGCCTGACCCAGCAGTGGGTTGTGTATGAGCTGAGTAGTAGTAGCTTACAATCATCTTGAACCAAAAGCGAATGTTCGCGCATATTGTCAACCAATCGCGTGGCTTCCCTTCTCCAAAATACCACTCTCCGCCCCATGACCTTGTGGTGAATGATTTAGAAAACATAGTGTCACTACCCCATTCCATCCTGAGGGTGATCCACGAAAATGAGAAGGCTGCAACACTGGTATACTAATACTTTGCCTATAGAAGACCCGCTGCTGAGATGGGCCTCCTCCAAATAGATGGAGGGCATTTAGACTACTGTACCACAGTGGCCAGATGGGTTGGCACACGCTTTTGTATCAAGTTTTCCTTCTCTTGTGGCTAGGTAATCGGCCATGTCATTTCCTTTTGTCGGCGCTTTCGACAACCTCAGAATAGAATCAGTGGCGGATTTACAGATTTGCCGCCCGTAGGCTTTTTATGCCGCCTCTACAGTTCTTGAGACGACCTTTTTTTAGACGCGCTTAGATGTCCACTCTTTTGACGACCTTTTTTTTTAGACTTCCACTTTTTGACGACCTTTTGTAGACGTCCTAAACATGCCGCCCTAGGCTCCAGCCTACTGCTAAATCCGCCACTGGATAGAATGGGGTGGTTATGTATTCTGAATCAGTCACCACTTGTGTGTAATATCTGACCCCCGTGCTTCGGAGGACACGTAATGCGGTCGGTCCCGGCATAAAAACTGACATCTGGTCTAACCATGCAAATTCTTGACGCATATGCGTAGGTTACATTTCGAGTTGTCCTTCTCATTTTCGGCTTTGTCATTCACTTTTATCGGCTCTGGTTAGAATGGTGAATTCAAATCATTTATTTTGTTTGGGTCACGATGGACACTTACAAATGGTCAACACATCACTACATAGTATAAAACAAAGTCGCATTCTTCTGTCCGTCCCTATGTATGCATAAATCTTTAAAACTACGCAACGGATTTTGAAGCGGTTTTTTTTAATAGATAGAGTGATTCAAGGGGAAGGTTTATATGTATAACCCACCCCCGCTTTGCACGGGCGAAGCCGGGGCGGGCCACTAGTTATTCATAAAATAATATACAATAAAAACATCGACCCTCTACCACTAGTCCGGAACGCGACCACTGCTGAAAAGAACTGGCAAGAAACTCGGAGGGCTAGTCATCTTTTTATTTTCTTTGCGGTCCTGTTTCACATGTATATATGTTCAATAACACAAATAAAGAATATAAAATATTAACACTGAACAGCTTAGTCACAAGCAGCTGGTTCGTTTACATAATCAGCAATTGACGCTATGTACTGAGTGACCAGAGCACTTCGCCCAGTTAAGAAATCCCTGACTACAGTTATGGGGGGATAGGCGCTGCGACCCCTAGCCAGACATACCACCTCGTCTGGCTGGATGACATCCCTTTGCGCCTAAAAGTCCATCTATATTCATAGTGAAACTACCATATGTCTGCATTTAAATCGAAAATCACTTCATTCTTATGGATTTTATGAATACTTTTGAGTAGTCGAGTGTAGAGCTATGACTGGTTCGATGTACTGATTGTTAGACAAGAACCGGCAAGAAACTATTTGCATCCATTACTGCCCTTAGTAACCCTGTGACTGCTCTCAACATGCAGCAACTTGAAGCCAAAATTATTTGATTAATGTGTGATGCCAGTGATGACGTATGGTACAGAGACGTATTTGCTCACTAGGTCCATCAGAAGACTCAAAGCCACCCAAAGGGCAATGGAGAGGGCTATGCTCGGAGTTTCCCTGCGAGATCGAATCAGAAATGAGGAGATACGAGAGTTAGCGACATAGCCAACAGGATTGTCAAATTTAAGTGGCAGTAGGCAGGTGTAGTGTCCTTGTGGTGAAGGTTAGAATACATAGCATCACCACTCCATTCAAGGCTAAGGGTGTCGTATGAGCCGACAGAAGGAAGTGACAAGGCCGAAACCATAGTAGCAAGAGAAGGAAAACTTGAAAGGCAGTTTCTAATTACCAAACATGTACTCGTAGTAGTAGAACAAAATCGACGACCAAATTAATACGGTAATTGTCGATGTTGAATTTATTGAATTAGAAGGTTTGGACGCTGTAACTTTTTTTTTTTTAAATGAAAACTTTACACTACGTCTAACCTGTATTGCGGGGGCAGTTTACAAACATGTAATTCACGAGCACAAATGACACCCAGACTCCGAGCAAGTGCCTCTGGTTTAGACAAAGTCACTTGCCCGACCCCTGAATCGAACCCGGGACCCGTTGATCCAAAGGCGGCGTATCTAACCCCTAGACCAAGGAGTCCGGTGAACGACTGCTAATCCTCTTGACCCTGATCTTTGGTTTCGCTGAGGATATGCAGGCATACAGCTGCCCCTCGGGGTACGGTCGGCGTTTATCTGTGAGTCCGAAACACTCGGCTACCAAAAAAAACCTCAGCGTTATTTATTTTATTCATAGCCTCACACGTCACGTTTGGAACGCCACAGGTTCGCGAGGATGCATTCTAACGTAGCGCCCCAACGGGTAGCGACTATCGAAGCCCATCCTGGGTAACTGGGACGCACTCAGTCAATTACGCTTTTGTCGGCGTTACACCCTCGCGCGTCTCGTGTGGGACGCCACAGGGTCACGAGGACGCATCCTACCGTGGCTCCCCGACGGGTGGCGACTATCGAAGGCCATCCTGGGTAACTGGGACGCACTCAGTCAATTAGGCTTTTGTCAGCGGTACACCCTCGCACGTCTCGTGTGGGACACCACAGGTTCGGGAGGATTCATTCTAACGTAGCGCCCCAACGGGTAGCGACTATCGAAGCCCATCCTGGGTAACTGGGACGCACTCAGTCAATTACGCTTTTGTCGGCATTACACCCTCGCGCGTCTCGTGTGGGACGCCACAGGGTCACGAGGACGCATCCTACCGTGGCTCCCCGACGGGTGGCGAATATCGAAGGCCATCCTGGGTAACTGGGACGCACTCAGTCAATTAGGCTATTGTCAGCGGTACACCCTCGCACGTCTCGTTTGGGACACCACAGGTTCGCGAGGATGCATTCTAACGTAGCGCCCCGACGGGTTGCGCCTATCGAAGGCCATCCTGGGTAACTGATACACCCTCAGTCAATGAGACTTTAGTCGGCGGTACACCCTCGCGCATCTCGTCTGGGTCGCTTTTTTAAAATGGGGGAAACCTTTTGTACGTCCTCAACCGGGGGTGGGGCTGGGGTATGTGAGAGTCCAGGTTGCGATGCGATGGTGATTGCGACCGGTTTACCCACTAAAACCTACCACTATTTGTCTGCGGGGGCCATCTGTCGTTTGAGAAATTTCGACAGTGGCTCATTTGCGACGCCTGGCCATAACCTAACCTAGCCTATGTTTTGTCCCCAGTACATACCTGGTGCGCGTGCGAGCGCAGGTAATGTGTCGCGATGAGGGCACTGGCGGATGGGTGGCTCTGGGCGGCGGAGGGCTGGCGCACGTTATGGTCGGGAAGAGGGCGCGGCCCAACCACGCGCATGCAGGTACGTCTATTGCAGCTTCTTCAAGCGACTACACACGGGATTCTCAATTCGGTTGTTTTTTTTATTGTTTGTTACGCTTCGGAATTAAGCGGAGTCTACCAGATTTGTTTTTTTAGATTTGTATCTTTAAATTGTTTCAGTATGGGTGGTATAAAACTTGAAATACCTGAGGACCATAGATACATTTTCAAGATAGCACAAAAATTTGATTTAGAAAAATATGTTGCCAAATTATGTTGGATCTTTCGCAAATAAATATCATTAGTCCATATTAAAAATATAGTTAAGATGTTATTATCATGAAGAAATTGACATTGGAAGAAGTGGCAAATAAAAAGGGCTTATCAGTTCAGACAATGCTGGACATAGGCCTCCCCGAAGGATTTCCACAAGGTCCTGTCCTGAGCCGCGCGCATGTATCGGCTGCGATGGGGAATAATGTATATGTTTGCATACTAGTACGCTCAAATAGTTCTATTCGGTGTTCGCTCTCACTCAGTGTAATGTTTTTGAGCCCTTTATTGGTTTAATGTATTTGGTATGCATATTTTAAAAACAATATTAGCAATCTGCACACTTTCTCTATTCAAACTACGACCGCCTGATTTCAAAACGGGTTCTAAAATTAGTTCCCCATTTTATTAAACTTCAATAATAAAATATATTGTTTTTTATTAATTAAAATAAAACAAAATTCAGACTAAGGTTACCAATGGTACTAAACAACTAGCCTTAGGCCCGGTTTCCACCAAAGCGGAGAGGAGAGATGTCTTTTGAATTACCAATCAGGTTTCGTTAGTCTATTTCCACCGAAGCTAAGCCGAAGCCGGAGTGGAGATGTGGAAAAACACAACTCCTCTCCCCTCTGCTTTGGTGGAAACTGGGCCTTAGTGTGTGGGAAATTTCATACTCCTGTCTAATTTTGCTCCACGTATTAATCTATAGATGTTTCTGCTAACCACTCATTAGGCTGTGGTGACAGCAATGGCGACACTACCTCCTCGGCAGGCGGACCGACGCACGAATACTATATTCACGGCAAGCGGATCAGCGATAATATGGTAAGCTGAATTTAGAATAAGTCGCCTTACATATTCGTGGTTTATTAATAGTTCTTTCTCTCTTGCCTTTGTTCCCTATTTCATTGGATCAACACCGGTCTGCTTTTGATAACTATATCCTCGCCAAACTTTAAGGCCGGTCTGAATGTAGCCGCATTACGCTGCGCAGAACACAAAATCAGGTATCAGTGGGACGTACGCAGGGGGTGGAGGCAGGGCAGTCCCGCGCGCGCCGTCTTCCACCTGCAAGTGTCTTCGCGTCCCGTGCGTTAGTGTGAGTGTGTTGCGTTCGTATTGGTTATGAAATGTACCATGCGCAATCCGCACCGACGGCTACATTCAAAGCGGCCATAAAGTTTGGCGAGGACTGTATTTACACTCCATCAAAAGGCTCAGTCACCCGAAGGGCAATGGAGAGGAGTACTCAGCTTGGAGGAACGACGGAGGAAGTCAGATGTTACACAGGCTGTAACATTAGCCCTATAGCTTTTCGAAGTGGTAATCAATAGAAGCAGTCCCTTGTTTAGAATGTTTTTCTATCCTAACGCTATCAAGGTTTTTCTGAACCAGACTTTTAGTACAACGTACGTGTTCCAGTAAAAACTACCCAAATAGCTATCGTTATTATTATACTACAGGCTTTCCTTGTTAGGGAAATATAAAGTAATAATAAAGTACTTGTTTCCTGGTACCTGTGCTTGTTTCGCGAATTTTGAGACTTTCGTTACAGGGTGACCAACATTTCAAGAAAAAAGCGTTGATTTGTTTTTCCTAACAGATTTTAAAGCCTAAATGGTTTTTGTGACATCCGTTAATATAATATCAGTATTTACTCGGGACCTAAAACGATGAAACTAAAACTAAAAAAAACCTTAAAAATATGATTTAATAACTAAAATATATTATTAAAAGGAGTCTTTTTAGGCAAGGCTCCGAAGATACTGACAACGTTCCCCCTTTAAATAGTTAGACTGATTCTTTGTCCGAGGTAGCTGCCAGCGCTTCGGTCTCCTGTAATGTCGACTAACCTATTTGCTATTTCGTTACAAAGGCCCATAACGCTAGGACCCCACAGACCAAGGGCCTTGACACCGAATGAGACAAAATAATATCAGTTATTGAATATAGATAGCCATTTAATAATACAAAATAATTTTGGACCCTAGTTCCCAAAGTGGTCCATTTGGACCCACAGGGGTCCACGAACGTTGCCGTGACAAAAAATGCGGGGATCCACGAGGTTTACAATTGGACGTCCACGAAAATGTATTTGCTTTCGACAGTGAAAACCCAAAATGTTGACTAGACCTCACCGATCAATGTACTCGCATAATATTTTAACAAGCTCAGCGATTGTTACTTGTAAAAACTTGCAAATGTCATATGCAGTATATTACATAAGCATTATTATATATTACATAATTTATGTATTTTATTTATTGTATGTATTATATGGGTATTTATATAATTTGATTTTAAGAAATGATTTTTTTATTCCTGTGGTTATCTTTTTTAATTCCAATGTCTCTTTAATTTGCGCCTACCACGTTGTTCTCTGCATCGGCCAAAGGTTGACTAGAAAGAATGCTTAAGGCATTAAAGTTGGCCTATGTTCTACATATTGTTACAGCACAACGTTTCGAAACGAACATTTTCAATAGTAACATCTAATCTTCAGATTTATTGTTGGGTTTTGGGTATATAATAGAAGGGATAAACTTGATACGAAACCTTGTGCCTACCCGTCTGGCGGCTAATTGTCCTCCATGTAACTGGAGGAGGCCTGACTCAGCAGTGGGTCATCTATGGGTTGAGTAGTAGCAGTGGTTGTCGTCGTAAATGACCCACTAGTAGGTCGGGCCTCCTCCAAATTAATGGAGGGAAATTAGCCTACTGTGCGACGCTGGCAAGACGGGTTGGCACAGAGTTTGTATCAAGTTTTCTCTTGGGGCTAGGTGATCTGCCTCTTGCGTTTTTTTAGTCGCCTCTTACGACACCCTTAAGACTGTATAGGTTTGTGACATTGTGTATTCAGTAGTAGTAGCAACCAACAAAACTTTAAAAGTGGTCTATGAGAAAAAGTATAGGAGCCTCTGATTTTATATAATGCGGTTTGGTCTCACAGGTAGTCCTGGAGTGCACCATAAAAAAGGACTTCCAGTACAATAAAGTGATGCCGACCTTCCACCACTGGGTGACTGATGAGAAGCGGTTCGGCCTCACCTTCCAGACGGCGGCTGACGCGCGGGCCTTCGACAAGGGAGTGCGGACTGCTATTGAGGAACTGCTGCACGGTAAGCAGTCGAAGCATTACTCCTTATCTTCGTTCTTTAGCAGGACCACCACTCTCTCTTCTATGCGTCACCGCTTTAAGGAACATATTAGAGATGGACCGGTTCGGGCTTACATTCGGCAAAAGCTTTGGCAGAACTTCGGTTCAATTTTGGTAGTTCACGTTTCGGTTGATGTCTTTCAGACTCGAGAACAAAATGTTGTTTTCATCTTCTTCTTTTTATATAAATAAAACTAGCTGACCGGGCAGACGTTGTCCTGCATGGTATTCGTTTACCGACTGCAGCGCCGCCTGTCGGACTGATTTGTGAATCTAAACCATCCTGGGTGCCACTCAAACGCATACAAAAAAAAACATTCAAATCGGTGCAGCCGTTCTTGAGTTATAAAATTACAACGAAAATTTGCATTGATTTGTGTATGTGAAGACGAATGTTTGTCTGTATGTCCTTTAGAGAATCGAAAACCATGCATTTGATCATGTGATGATCATCCACGAAGATATCTAAAAAAAAAGATGTAATGTCTTTCTTAAAAATGATTTTAATGGCGTAGCAACGCGCGCAGGTTACATCTACTTAGATATAAATTATAGCTAAGTATAAAGATTAAATCGGCCCGCCAAATAAGACCAAAAATGACAAGCCCTCTGAGTTTACTGCCAGTTGTACCTAGGGTTGCCAACTTTTTTACAAGAAATAAAGTATATTCAGCTCTATGAAGAATATTTAACAGTATTTTAGTAAAATTAACAGTATTTTAGAAAAAAATACAGTATTTTATTTATTTTTATTTAAATACATATTTTTTAGAGCTACTCGCACAACTTACTAATTTATAATCTTTTTTAAAAACTTTATACGGCTCACCACAATAAAAACTGAAAATAAAATAAATGAGGAGCTCATTTTTTATTTAATTAATAGATGCTCTATTTCTACCCTCCCGCCTCTTAGCATGCATTACTGAAAAAAATGTGTGAGCGTCTAAGTATAACGCATGGTAATGCGTTTGCATTTTGTTGCTGAAAACAGTATTTTGTATACTTTATTTTTGTTCAACAGTAAAAAGTATAATTTAGTGAAAAACAGTATAATACTGTTCAAAACAGTATAGTTGGCAACTCTAGTTGCACCTCTTTTTTTACCTTGGAAATCCTCATGTATGTCCGACCGCTAAATGCCAGCTAGCCATGTGGGAGTCTGGGGCGTGGAAAGATGCGCCGAAACATTTTTTTGGAAATTATTGTTAGCATTTTATGATTAGACGACACGGTTGGCGCAGTGGTTGAGCGATCGACTGCTGCGCAGCATGTCGCGGGTTCTATTTATACCTATTCTAGCTATAATATGTATGTATTTACAAAAAAAAATGTATATAAGTAGTTTATCATCCATCTCGTTACCATAACACAAGCATTAAGTTGCTTAGCTTGGGACGAGATGGCGTTGTGTGGAATGTCCAAGGATATTTATTTATATATAAAATAAAACCTCGTTAAAAATACCAATGTGAACTAATTTATCTAATGTGCTTTCTTTTTGCCTCCCCTACCGTATACTGGATTCTTACACGGTAAGTACCTGCTGTTGCCAGCGATGACATGGCACTGAGCCTTATTAGTCTAAGAGTTGGAGGTTCCCCGATTCGATTCCGGGTTCGGGCAAATGTATTTGTGTTAACGAGAGTCGCTTGCTCTGAGGTCCTCGAGTGGCGACCCTGGTAGGTCTACACGGTGGACCGATCACCTAGTTAAGGTCGACGCTGGCGTCTCAGGACTTCGTGGAAATCCTTGGAGGAGACCTTAGTCCAGCAGTAAGGCTTATTTTGTAGCTCCTAAAACAAGGAGACGATTTTGATACAGCTTGTCTAACCGTGGTGTTTAGATATGTTTTATCAAAATCGGTGCAGCAGTTTCAAGGTATTTCTAGTGCCGTGGAAGTCATAAAATTTTCTTCGTCCTTTGGGTACAGGTCCCCAGTATAACCTGAATTGGGTATCTACCAGGGTTTATAAAGAGAGATTGTCATCTACACTCCGCGACCCCTCTAGTGGGGCAACTGGTTCACACGGTTAAGCCAGCTGTCAGTTTTCACGTCTAACCACTACCATAGATGGGTACAGGACTGCTTTTACGTGCCTTCCGAAGCACCGAGTTCAGATGGACACCCATGCTAATGATGACATGCCATGTGGTCATGGATTTAGAATACGCAGTGGCACCAACCCACACTATCCCGAGGGTGTCGGAAGACTACAGGCACGCAAACGGCAAATCACGTAGCCGCAAGAGAAGGAAAACTTGATACAAAGCTTGTGCCAACCCGTCTTGCCAGTGTGGCACAGTAGGCTAATTTCCCTCCATGAATTTGGAGGAGGCCCGACTCAGTAGTGGGTCATCCATGGGCTGAAACAACGATGATGATTGCCTTGTTGGTCTAGGGGTTGGATGCGCCGGGTAAGTGTCTTTGTGTAAACCAGAGGCACTTGCTCTGTCACCGAGTCTGGGTGTCATTTGTGCTCGTGAATTTGCGGTTATAGAACTTTATTGATCTCAAAAGAATTACATAAATTCACTTCATGAGATATTAATAATCATTTTACATCCACATTTATTAAAAATAATAAAACATTAATTAAGTAAATTTCAATCAACAATTATTATACATATAAATATTCTTTAATTTATTGCAATTGAATCATTACATTATTAATGTGGGTATTTGCAAAGCGAACAAATCATTCGAACAACTATAAAGCCAAGTGAGCCTCAACATAGCCTACGCTCGCAATTGAAGCAATCAGGGACGGATTTGGAATTTAGTGATAATAAATGTTTCAAATTTCACGTTTGTAAACTGCCCCTGCGATCCAAGTTATACCTAGGAGTTTCGTTATTAAAAAAATAACTTTTCGGCCGAGCTGCTGACTCTGACCTCCTCCAACTAAATAGAGGGTAGTTAGCCTACTGTGCCACGCTGGCCAGACGGGTTGGCACCGGGTTTCGTTTCAAATCTTCCGTCTTTTGCGACTAGGTTTTCGGCCTTTTCACTTTTTGACTGCCTCGTTGGTCTAGTTGTTAGATGTGCCGCCTTTGGATCAACGGGTCCCGGGTTCGATTCCGGGGTCGGGCAAGTGTCTTTGTCTAAACCAGAGGCACTGGCTCGGAGTCTGGGTGTCATTTCTGTCTATAATATGTATGTATTTACAAAAAAAAAAGATGGATATAAGTAGTTTATCATCCATCTCGTTACCATAACACAAGCATTAAGTTGCTTAGCTTGGGACGAGATGGCGTTGTGTGAAATGTCCAAGGATATTTATTTATTTATTTACTTCATTCTGTCGGCTCTTACGGCTGGTATGGCGCTATGTGTTCTAAATCCACACGGAAAATATTGTTAATCCATATTGAATTGTGGTCTCTTTGTCCAGGTCTGGGCGGGGCTTGGCCATCGCTTCACGCTTACAAAAAATACAACCCAGCGCCCAAAGAAGACGATGAGGACCAGAACATCTTTGAGGTAAGCATTCCCCAATCTCATTGGGATCGGCGCCAGTGTATCCTGGCGTGGAGAGTACTAACACGGTGCGATACCCAGCAGTTGAGAGACTTAATCACATTGAAACGTGTGGCGGGTCTTTCTCTACCCGTCAATGTGGAGGAGGGTGATGACTGCCACATGCGTCATGCTTGTGAAGAGGTGCCGTGCCGTGGCTAGGGGTCGATTTGCACAGACATTAAAATCTTACAATTCTTACAATTATTGACTAAATGTTTTTAATGTTTGGCCCTTGGCGACTCCTGCGCGAGTTTGCTCTCACAAATCTGTATTATCCCTTTGTAAATAAAAATGCCCATCTAAAAAAACTTGCCGGCTTTTATCTGTAGCTGTTAATTGACTGCCTCATTGGTCTAGTGGTTACATGTGCCGCCTTTGGATCAACGGGTCCCGGGTTCGATCCGGGGTCAGGCAAGTGGCTTTGTCTAAACCAGAGTCACTAGCTCTGAGTTTGGGTGTCATTTGTGTGCGTGAAAAAAGGGGGTTTCGTATTTATCATTAAAAAAATTAAAGTGAGATTCTAAGAGCCATCTATATTGTCTTCCAGTGTCTGAACTTGCCATCGGAGTCGCGGTCCAGCTCGGAGAACTCCACAGCATCACGGCGAAGAGATCTCACACAGACGCCAATTCTGCACGCCATCACTTTGCCGACGCACCCGCTTGCCGGTACGTACTCGGGGCACTCCACCCCTTACGGAGGGGGAAATGCGGTGGGCATCTAGAGCTACCTAGCAGATTTATCTATGACCCTCGTAACACAGCCTGACCATAAATTTATTAGGCTACAGTTCTCCATTATAGCTGTTATCTATACAAATAAATAAAATTGGAGTGTCTTTTTGTAATAATAAAATAAACACGTTTTCCTAAATGCGTAAATATGAATACACAGTGCATACATAGACCAAAATATATATTTTTTTAATTTTTGTCTCTGTGTTGTCCTGTCTGTCTGTCTGATTGTTCCGGCTAATCTCTGGAACGGCTGGATGGATTTTGACGGGACTTTCACTGATGGGTAGCTGATGAAATAAGGAGTAACATAGGCTCCTTTTTTTGACTAGCTTCGCCCCGCGGCGACACCCGCGTGTCACATCGCACCCGCGCGAAGCCGGAACGGTCCGCTAGTCTATCATAAGTACAGTACCAGTTTCGAATGAGCTGGTGATGTATTTTTGTTTCTTTTACAGAATCCCTCCGGCATTATGATCCTCAGTATGATGATAGGGAGGACTCTGAAACATGCTCCTACGTGCAAATCTCAGCGGTAAGTAAATCTATAGCATGCAACAAAGACTCTATTATTAAAGGGTAAATAAATAAATAAATAAATATCCTTGGACATTACACACAACGCCATCTCGTCCCAAGCTAAGCAACTTAATGCTTGTGTTATGGTAACGAGATGGATGATAAACTACTTATATACATTTTTTTTTTTTGTAAATACATACATATTATAGATAGAAATGACACCCAGACTCCGAGCCAGTGCCTCTGGTTTAGACAAAGACACTTGCCCGACCCCGGAATCGAACCCGGGACCCGTTGATCCAAAGGCGGCACATCTAACCACTAGACCAACGAGGCAGTCAAGATAGTAATAGTGACAAAAATAGATACAGTCCGCGCCAATCTTTATGGCCGGTCTGAATGTAGCCGCATTACGCTGCGCACAACACAAAACAGGTATCAGCGGGACGTACGCGGGGCGGGAGGCAGGGTACACGTCTTCTACCCACAAGCGTCACTCGCCACCCGCGTGTTGGTGTGAGTGAGCTTCGTTCGTATTGGTTATGAAATTTACCCACGGCTACATTCAGAGCGGCCATAAAGATTGGCGAGGACTGTACACTCTTTATTGCGATGGCTGCCACATGCGTCATGCTTGTGAACAGGCGCCGTTGCCGGGGGTCGGTTGGCTCGGGCATTAGAAGGTTACTATTGTTGACTAGATCTGGCTGATGACTGGCCCTTTGCGTCTATTACGCGAGTTTGCTCTCACAAATCTGTCTTACCCCGACCGTGTAACCAAAAACGGCGATCTAAAAAGAGCAACTGCAGAGTTTCTTTTCGGCTCTTCTCTGTATTATTTTATTTTTTGACTTGTCAGAAGAGCTATAATGAGCCAACTTTTTTTTTGTTTATAAAAAACTAGCGACGCGCCCCGGCTTCGCACTGGTGCAATGATGAACATCTAAATTTATCAGTGTTTCTCTACAATATTATGGATGTATTATAGATATTAAACTTCCTCTTGAATCACTCTATCTATTAAAAAAACCGCTTCAAAATCAGTTGCATAGTTTTAAAGTTTTAAGCATACATAGGGACGGACAGCGACACCGACTTTGTTTTATAATATGTAGTGATGAGTTTTGTTTTTGATTTGACATGAAGCAGACGATATGTACAGAGACATGGTCGCTCACTCTGCGCTCCATCATCCTTTGAACAGCTAGCTTTATAATATACTACGCGAACTTTGTTCCGCATTATATATATTTAAAACAAAAAGAAAGTTGGACATAGGATACCTGACATTTTTATCCCGTCCGTATAAAACCTACTTTAACAAAACGCAACTGACAGCGAAACGTTATGTTGTCTATAGTTTAATATGGTCGAAAATTTGACAATTAGAAATTTTGAATTCGACTTGTTTATATTGTTGTAATTCACATAACATCTTTATAACTTGTAGCCTATGTGTTATTCTGATGTATAAGCTATATTATTGTTAAGTTTCATTAAAATCCATTCAGTAGTTTTTACGTGAAAGAGTAACAAACATCCATCCATCCATCCATCCATACTTACAAACTTTCACGTTTATAATATTAGTAAGATAATGTGCGTTCTATTTATTGGTGACTCTCGTGGTTTAGGTCCACGAGTACACTTACCCTCAGGTGGGAGCCGGTGGGGTGGTCGGCTCGGAGAAGTCTTCGCCCAACACCAAGCCTGCCCTCGTCAAACAGAACTCAGGTAACCGACATTTAGTATAGGCCTGCCCCATAGACCGTCAGTTACGACCAACCTGTCTAGCTTGTCATCATCATCATCATCATTTCAGCCAAAGGACGTCCACTGCTGGACATAGGCCTCCCCCAAGGATTTCCACAAAGGCCGGTCCTGGGCCGCCCGCATCCACTGCTTTCCGGCGACCTTAACCAGGTCGTCGGTCCACCGTGTGGGAGACCTACCAGCACTGCGCCTTCCGGAACGCGGTCGCCACTCGAGGACTTTTCTGCCCCATCGGGCGTCGGTCCTGCGAGCTATGTGCCCTGCCCACTGCCACTTAAGTTTGACAACCCTGGTTTTCCTGCGTATCTCCTCATTTCTGATTCGATCTCGCAGGGAAACTCCGAGCATAGCCCTCTCCATTGCCCTTTGGGTGACTTTGAGCCTTCTGATGGAGCCCATAGTGAGCGACCACGTCTCAGTTCCATATGTCATCACTGGCAAAACACATTGGTTGTCATGCTCACTAAAATACTTCGAACAGTGGTCGTGACGTGTGATATGGTTGAGGAGATGGCCGCCGTTATGCTTGTGAACCGTTGCCGCTGTTTGGGGACGAATAATTTTATTTTTAACTAGCGACCCACCCCGGCTTCGCACGGGTACAATTATGCATGTATTATACTTAAAAACCTTCCTCTTGAATCCCTCTATCTATTAAAAAAACGTAGTTTTAAAGATTTAAGCATACATAGGGACGGACAGACGACAGCGACTTTGTTTTATACTATGTAGTGATTATTACATATTTTCTTTATTGTAAAGTAAGTCCGTCTATGTAAATGTTTTGCATAAAAAAAATGAAATAAGAGGCTCATGGGTTGAGCCTCTTAATTCCCCGCATGTAGCCTTATCAGGTCTGATTCGTTCGAACCTCGATGAAATAAGAAAAAGGTGAGAGATATATTTTGTGTTGGATTGTAGGTTCCATCAAGAAGAGTGGGCCTCCACCTCTGCCCGACAAGAAACCAGCCGAACTGAACTTTCAGGCACGCCTAAAATGCAGGTAATATATCAAATTGTATTATTCCAACTATAATATGGGTTTTAGTTATTATAGGTTCATTATAGTATTGACACCAAACCTTACCATCTTGAGGGTGTCGTAAAGGAAGGCAAGAGATAGCCGTAGCCGCACGTGAAGTAAAACTTGATACTAACCCTGTACCAATCCGACTTGTCAGCCTGGCACAGTAGGCTAATTTCCCTCCATGAAGTTGGAAGAGGCGCGACTCAGTAATGGTTGATTTAAGGATGACTCACACTAGACCGTGTCGGGTCCGAGCCGAGTGTCGGCCGTAGCACGGTCACAGAGCCGGTTCCGTGTCTGAAATTACTAAGACGGGCCTCGACCGGGCAATCATCGTTGCGCTGTGATACAGTATACTCGTCCGAGAAAAATCAGTGTTGTAACTAAACTACAATCATGTTCAATTTTAACGATCTGGAATTAGCGGCTATTGCGATTGCTCTGGATGACGAAAATCTGAGCCGAAGCGGGACCGAGTTGTTTCCGAGCCTTGTCCGTTGCTCGGGCGTCACTCGGTTGCCGCTCGGTATAACGTGAGCGTGTTCATATACAATATATGTAATACTAGCTTTTGCGCGCGGCTTCGCCCGCGTGGGCTTTGAACCCGTGCTTATCCATATTTTTTATGAACATAAAATCGGTTATTGTGTCTAAACTATGATAGTTAGATATGTGCTCTCGCGGACTTTTTTGTAGATTTTTATAAGACCTACAAACCCGTAGTACATTATTTTGTTCTATTGTCAATAGTTTTTGCAGCGCACGCATAAATTCTCGATTTTACACCTTGGTTTACATAATCGCAATTTTCATACGGATCCCTAATTCTTTTGAAAATAAAATATAGCCTATAACCTTCCTCGATAAATGGACTATCTAACACTGAAAGATTTTTTGAAATCGGTCTAGTAGTTCCTGAGATTAGCGCGTTCAAACAAACAAACAAACTCTGCAGCTTTATATATTAGTATAGATAGAAGATAGATAGAATATTCTTTATTGTACATGTACACAAAGTAACAAACAAAATTAAAAAGAAACTTAAACACTAACATTGTACAGCATTATATATTAGTATAATTAGTTGACCGTGCTACGGCCGACACTCGGCTCGGACCCGACACGGTCTAGCGTGAGTCATCCTTTATGGGCTGAAAAGATGAAAGTATTGTGAATAATGCCATACATTTTATGTATTTTAAACCCCATTTGATCCTGAGGATGTTGAAAGTGGTGGTCAAAGGAATGCAAGAGGCACAGTCACTTCTTTTATGAGTGAATAATGTTGGGAGTTACAATATGTAATCGGAGGGTTGAGCCAGTAACGAGTCCCCGTCCCGGTCTAGGCACTGCCAGGAGTGGTACCTGGAGAGCGCCAACCGCCGCGGCTCGTGCCGCTACGCGCCCGACTGCGCGCGCTCGTGCTTGGAGTGCGTGTCCTGCCTGTGGTGCGTGCGGGTGAGTCACTTCACCGCTTGGCACTAGGCCATTGGCAGAAAAGAAGATATTACACATTCAAAATGCAGGAGTAACCTCTAAACTAAACATGTTTGTATTGTCTAATGAAAAAATAGTATATTTCATTACAAGTGCGGAAAGGCTGTCATTGCAAAGAGTTCCGACAAATGTCTACCCGAGCCGAGGCGCAGCCGAAGGCGAGGGTTGAAAGTCGGAACAAGTTGCAATGACGGTTCCGCACGTGTACTGAACGACTATTTTTAATACAGTTGCGAAAAAATTAAGCAATTTAATAAAATAATAAAACACAATAAACTTAACTAACTAATCATTTCTGAAAAATAGCGCCAACCGTAGAATATAAGCAGACATTTATTTTTTCTTTACCCATTCTAATAGGCAAAAGCAACTATGCCCATGCAGCCAAGTCTTCAGTAGACATTTTTTATTGATATGAAATGAAAATGAAATTTAATGAGATGAAATGAAATAAAACCTAACCTAACTCATTCAACCAAATCATTAAATCTGATATTGAAACAAATTAGTACGTCATTTTTTTTTAGAAATATACGTATTTGCATGAATCATAAAAACTTCTATGATTTTTTTTTAGTAAAAACTTCATGGTTGGTTTTTCCTTATAATAGACATTATTTTGACAGTTGGGAAAGAAAACGCACTAGTGCGGGAATGGTAAAAAAAAGCACGCGTATGTAATAGCCCACTTCCCGAACGCTATACGGCCCTGCAATATGCCACTGTTTGAGCAACTGTATTAAAAAAGCTGTAAACGTTGCTTTTAGGGACATTCTGTAGTAGGTAGGTATATTTCATATCAGCATTGCAAAGTGGAAAAAAGTGGTCTCTGTATATGTCTAATTAAATTATGCCGGCTGTACACACTCGTAGAAACAGACCAGAGAGAGTGTGTACATGGTACTCTCGTCTTGTCTCGCTCTCTCGCCTCGCTTATCCTCGGTCAGTTTGCCCCCGAGTCAAAGTGATCTTCATTCTTCAAACCACCTTTTTTACGTTGGATAGGAGTACACTACTCAAAAAAAAATTGGCAAATACACACACTGCATTATGCCAGAGTTCAAAAAGAGTGGTCTAAAAAAAAAGGTTGCCTCATCCGGCCTCTACGGCAGCCAATATGCGCGCGTGACGTCAAAGCACTGTTAACTGTCAAAAGAGTTTTAGCAATACAAATGAGTACTTTCAGAGTACAGGATTTTTAAAGAGTACGGTTTGAGTTCATAACTCTGTAATTGAGTACGGATGGTCACCAAGAATCTTCAGTACAAATGAAAAATGAGTGTGTACAGGGATGCTTTCGGCCGAGACTCACGGCGAGTGTGTACAGCCGCCTTAAAACGCGTGTGTGTTCTCGTTGCAGTGTATGGTGTACCACTGCATGGCGGACTCGGAGGGGGACTTCGCGATGCACCCCTGCACGTGTGGCCCGCCAGAGCCCACCTGCACCAAGCGGTGAGCTTCGTTCCTGGCTGCTATTGCCAGGGGAAAAACCTTGGCCGCGGTTCATTCCGGGGTCGGCCAAGTGTCTTTGTGTGAACCAGAGGCACTTGCTCCGAGTCTAGATGCCATTTGTGTTCGTGAATTAAGTGTTTGCAAATTGCCCTGTCTCTGTGATGACGGATTTAGAATACACTCTCATCATCATCATTTCAGCCAAAAGATGTCCACTGCTGGACATAGGCAGCCCAAGGATTTCTACATTTCTATTGGGGGAGCCCAAGGATTTCTACAAAGGCCGGTCCTGGGCCGCCCGCATACATCGTTTTCTAGCGGCCTTAACCAGGTCATCGGTCCACCATCATAATTAATTTGACTTTTTTGCCCCATCGGGCATCGGTCCTACGCGCTATGTCACATAAGTTTCGCAATTCTGTGGGCTATGTCGGTAATCCTGGTTTTCCTGCGTATCTCCTCATTTCTGATTCGATCTCGCAGGGAAACTCCGAGCATAGCCCTCTATGTCCCTAATGAAGAGGTGCAAGTTGATTCATGGTCGTTGTCGTGTTTGGCCGCAGGTGGGCGGGCATCGCCCTGCTGAGCCTGCTGGTCCCGTGCCTGTGGTGCTACGTGCCTCTGCGATGCACGCATCGCGCGGCCAGGGCGGTCCACATCGCGGGCGGGGTACACGCCCCGGCCCGGAACTAGCTGGAGGCCGGGGTCGTGGCCAACCAGCCACGGCTCAGGCTGTGCGGCGATTTCACGGCACTCGAACTAGCCCTGTGGAAGGCGGAGGGCCCGCGACGGGGGCTGGAGTTCGTTCAGGCTTCGAGGCCCATTACCGCTGAGGGCCACAGGTCGGGACCTGATGGTACCGAAAGTGACGGCTCGGGGCCCGACGGCGAATATAGAAATGAACTATTGCCCAATACCGACGAGGGTAACGGACCACGGCCCACTAGCGCTGACGTCATCTAGTGACTAACGAGGCGTTAAAGCCATCTGACAGGATACTTGAGGACTGCGCTACTCAAAGGAACTGTGTTTGTTCTAGACTATAACTAGCACAACTTAATTCTACAGGGTGTAACAAAAACTCTATAGCCATCCGAGGGGAGGGTTAATTAAGTTATATAAAACAAGCAGTTCTGTGTTTTAAAATGTTTTTCTATCTTCAAGTAGTATGAGTTTACTGAACCTGTTTTTTATTGCAAAACATAGTGAAAACCAACCAACTAACTATCGTTATTATTCCACAATCGGAGTTCTCACAGCTCTTGTCAGCTGGTGACAAAAATTAAACAACAAATAGCTTTCTTTTCCCTTAAATTTTGTACACAGCATTTGTATTAGTATCCTATCGATGCCTTCGTTATGGAAATATGGTCTTTGTTACATCCTATATAAGGTATATAATAGCGCAACGCACAAATCGTGAACTATACGCACGATTGTGTTACTGTCCGCTGTACTGTAAGACCACTTACCAATAAGTAGGATTAACAACAAAATAGTAATCTTGGATTATTAAAATACTCACTGAATTTTAAGCGACTATTGACTGTTTCCATTATTCAGTCATTATATGGCTGTTTGGTCAAACTGATTACCATAACTCAACCATATAGAGATTAAAGTTAATTTCACAACTCACCGAACTAATTTAATATACAGCATAGTAAGTGGTCTGCCTGTTACTGTGGATTTCAATAACTTGGTTTCAATGGCTAAATATAATGACGTGACGAATGATGATGAATGACGAAGTTGTTTTAATGTACATTATAATTAATTATTGAAATTGAACACAAGTTACTTGATGTGTGTGTCACAGTATGCATAAGGTACAGCGGTATATAATGAGTAATTTAATGTGTATGTGTATTTATATTAAAGTTAACAATATGGTGTATTGAAAAACCGAACACAAATACCAGATTTAGTGAAACAATTTCAAGGAAAATAACTTTACAGTAACCTTGCCATCATAATCTGTTTTCTGTAATTTCACTAAGCCATCATATAGGTCAGTATTTAGTATGTACGGAATGCATCGAAGAGAATTCCAATTCCAAAGATTTTTTTCACTATATTAACAGTATTGAATGATTTTCAGTCAGGATCTCAGTTGATCTGATCAATTTTAAATATAAGATCCAAAATTTATTGGATACAAATTAGATCGCTTTCCATGTGATTTAAATACATCAGATTCTCGCAATGATTGAAATGTCATTTCAATTTCTACAAATAGTGGTAATTACAATGCTAATTTATTAATTTATTTTTTCAATTACATCTTTATATTAGCGTAGGGTTAAGAAAAGAATGAGAAAAGACTCAAACCTAGGTGTGTACAGTGAAGTGTTTTGAAATGAGAGGGAACATTCAAGTGCTGCAGGACATTTGCAATGATGGCAACACAGTGAATAAGGACGAAGTGGCAAAATTTTTCCGCTTTTTATAACCATTATCGAGTTTATCAGTGATGCTACTTCGGACAATTGGTGTTAGTGAATAAGTGTTCATATATATTGTGTCGACTCGCCATGGTTCTGGACCGTATATAATTAATTTGTTTAAAAATTGTGCCATACATGTACACAATATTTGAAAATACAAAATTACCATTTCTCATTTTGATTGTTGAATATTTTAGAAATGGTTAAACTCCCACAGTAACTGTTAATTGTGAAAAACTATGAAATTTTATATGAACGGGTAACATATCTGCAATTGTTATGTAATTAATCTTCTAACGCTTTTTTACATTCTAGCCTAATTTTAAATAAGCTACCTAATATGTTCAGGTTTTTATTTTTAAATATGATGTACTCAATTATTTTTGTTACATAGTTGTGTTTGTAATTTATTTATTTAAATTTAGGCTAGTTTTTTTTACTTTAGTACTAGAAAGTACACATTTTTTATTATAATTGTTTGAGACTACGGGTAGAGTTGTTAAGTTGACAACGGCATTTTTTTAAAGTTGTATTTTTTTCTATTATTGACTTTCAAATAAATTATGGTAATATTAAAAACATAAATGTGTAAATTTTAAAATGTAATGTCACTTTGAGACGGCAAATCATATTTATTGTTAGTTAAGATAGTTGACATTAATTCGTTGAATAAAAATATAATATTATCAATGTTCATGTGGTGGCAATGAGGCTGTAATTTTGCAGAAATAATACTAAACACATTAAGTTGTTTACATGAAAATGCACTTTAATTTCGAGAAATAAAGGTTGCCTTTCCAAAAATCAACTTACTGTGTGTAGCTGTATTTCTGTTTAACTATGTCCATATTTAATTTAAGTACGATTTCTTTGTATAATACATTAACAATTTTCTGTTCACCACACAAAGCTAATATTGTCTAGTCTATGGATCAGTATTTTTTCCAAAATCATTGACGTATGGTTCTGTTGGAAAAAAAATATAAAATGACCAAATGTTTTTGTATATTTATAAATAAGAAAAATTCTATCGAAAACGGTTTACGCGAATACTTGACCAAAGAGTTGCAGCACGCGTACGACAAACAATTTACTTCAAATTACAGTAATAATATTTATTGGGAATAAAAATATATAATCTCGCAGGTTTTCGTAAGAATAGGGCTCACTTATGCGAATCTCAGAGATTTTATATTTCGTCTCGCGATTACGATTACGCTATTGTACTCGCGACAACCACAGGACCGAAACTTAAAAAAAAATACAGAAAAACCAGTTCCAATTAAGCGGGAAAGTTGTGCTACAACTCTTTCTACGAGAAAACTTAAACCGCTTTCGCAAAATTAATAATTGTTACTCCGAAACAGATTTTTTTAAATATTGTATCAGATAAGGATGTATTGAATGTTTAATTATGAAAATAACATACCTATGTATTTTAACTGTTTTTTAACATCCGAATGGTTGGTATAAAAAACAACCTTAGTTATGAAGAGACTTTAATATTTACTGTAGTAAATTTTAAGCATAAATAAAAAATGGTATCAATGTTTAGTGTCTAAGAATATTGGTATTTGATTCGATAAAAACCAAAGTTATGTGAAAAGGCAACGCGCCGAGGCGTGCGCCTATTATGGTTGTTTAAACGATAAATGTATTAAAGATATGAAATAAATAATCGTAAATATCTCTGTTTTATTTGAATAATGTACATTGTATTTCTGGACCCGAAGCCATTGCATAAAGTCAATTAATTTATTTTATATAGTACACAATGATCACTTAAAAATTGTCAAAACATTAATAAAAAGGCATGTGGTCGGAAAGCGAGCACTGCTGGAAAGAACTGGCAACCCCAAAACAGCAGCAGCTGTTCACAAGTACTTAAAACGCATGTGACAGCCATCGATCTCAACCATATATAAATATTAAATTGTGATCATCAGCCTTCTGTTGGACATTGACGTACTAATAAGCAAGCGCACTGTACTCGATTGCCAGATACAAAAATATCGATATCGACTTTATAGTCACGTCACTTAGCGTTTTGAAATGTCATCGCTCCCATACATTTTTGCGTTCGGCCGGTAGATCAGATGTGAAGGATTAATTGAAATAAATAGTCAAGTTAAAAAATAAATTAAATTATTAAACATTTTTTTAAACATGGTTTTATTTACATCATGATTTCTAAAATTATAAAGGGAATAGGCATAAAATATTCACCATAGTGACAGCTCAATGGTATTTACACAAACGGTGCAACAGAATTGCTGATTTGATTCTATCAGCCACAGAAGTTCACTGCTAAACATAGGCCTTCTCACAGATCGCTCTCACAACGCACGATCTCGTGCAATCTGCATTGCATTTACAAGGTCATCCGTCCACCTAGTATGGGGTCTTCCCACGCTTCGCTTTCCCATACGTGGACGCCACATATGACTTTTATGCCCCAACGGCCATCGGGCTACGTAGTCTAACCACTACTGCAATCCTTTGATCTATGTCGGTCGCTTTGGTTCTTCAACTGATTTCCTCAATATTGGTGTAGAAACTACGAATGATACGAACGAATATTACAGTAAATAAAAAAATAAACATCCCTACTAAGTTTCCTCCGCCAGGTCTTCTCGGTTGATGAAAATATGTATCCGTTTGTTAAATGATGGTGAACGCCAGATTTTATTAATACAAAGAAGCATTGTTTTATTCCATCCAGGGTTATTGAGCTCCATAGCTCCTCCTAGGATCTTCAGCTGGTCACTCCTCCATCTAGCAGAGGGCCCTACACTACGTTTCCAGATTCGAGGTCTCCACTCAAGAAATTGTCTGCTCCAACAGTTGTCTGTTCTTCTACAGATAATATGACCAATCCACTGCCACTTTTTTTTGCCGTGATTCTACAGGGTGTCTGGCGGCAGATTTACATTTTAAAAATCGAATATTTCAAAAAGTTATAAACGGTGCGGGGGGAGGGTGGTGTCATTAGAACCACTGATCGTGCGGATTTCTCAGTCACGATGTCGCAGTGGTCGGGTGAGCATCGCGCATTCGCTATCGAAGCGTTTTTCAAGAGCCACGATTCTTACGTACTCGCTCGCCGGCAGTTTTGTTCACATTTCAATATTCGACGGATAAGCGATGGACCGAGTGTGAATTTAATTCGTTCGTGGGTGGAGAGGTTCCGCGCAACTGCTTCGGCTATGAACACACCACGGCCAGGGCCTAGTCGATCGTCAAGGACCCCGGAAAACATCGCACTGGTGGAACGGAGTTTACGTGAAAATGCACGACTTTCCATACGGAAAAGGGCAGCTTCACTGGGACTTCCAAGAGCGATTGTTCATGAAATTTTGAAAAAGGACATGAAGTTCCATCCTTTTAAAATTCAAATCATTCAAGAATTAAAAGAAAATGACTTTGTCTCACGCAAATTTTTTTGTGAAACCATGTTGGAGCGTTTTCGCACTGCGAATTCAATTTTTTGGAGTGACGAGGCTCATTTCCATCTAAACGGACACGTTAACAAGCAAAACTGTCGTTACTGGGCTCCAAGAACTCGCAATCCTCGATTGAAACACCAAAAACCATTACATTGCCCAAGGGTAACTGTTTGGTGCGCTTTATCCGCGAGTGGGATAATTGGGCCATTTTTTTTTGAAAATGCACGGGGCCACGCGACTAATGTCAGTGGTGAGAATTATCGACACATGATTTCGAATTTCTTTTTGCCGAGCCTGCGAGCTCATCCATCGTTCTCATCACACACGTGGTTTCAACAGGATGGTGCGACTGCACACACGGCCAGAGCTTCAATGGATTTGTTGCGCGAAAATTTCCCTGAAAAACTGATAAGTCGCTTTGGGGACATCCCGTGGCCACCAAGGTCCCCCGACCTAACCCCAATGGATTTTTTTTTGTGGGGCTACCTCAAAGCGCGAGTCTACACCAACAATCCGCGAACTGTTGTGGACTTAAAAGAAAATATTCGGCGAGAAATCGGCGCGATTGAACCGAGTTTACTGCAGCGTGTGGCGCGGAATACGAGGCTCCGTTTTGAACAGTGTGTGCAACAAGATGGAAGACATTTGAATGACATCATATTTAAAAAATAAAATCCGCATTATGACTCTGTATTTTAACACTTTTATTAAAACTATACGTATAAAGGTATTTATTTTATTTTATTTTGAAAACCTAAATCTGCCACCAGACACCCTGTACAAGTAACTAGTGGTTTCTAGATCTACCAATCAACATACATTGTCAAACAATTTTCAAATACACACATAACAAAAATACAAGGTCTAGTTGGTACACCTACCGTTGAATTACTTAGAAACGAAACAATCTAAAATATAATCTACATCTTTACTAATAAAATAAGGCAAATTTAAAAATAATTAAATAAAGAATGACAATCCAAGATGGCGGTTCCCGCGCGCCATTTGACGCGTTAACGCGTTCCGAAACTTGGGCGTGTGTCAAATTGTAAGTTTCGCGTTCCGTTTCTTCTAATATTGGAGTTATGTCCGTGTAGTCCGAAGTGGATGGTTGCATTTGCCCGACTAAAAATAACATAATATAAAAATTTACTGACGTTTAATAGGCGGCAAAAAACTAGAGCAATTACCGTGGCACAGTCAGTAGTCGATTTTAGTTACTTATTGGCGGAGAATACATGCGAAACCCACACCAAACCCATACGTTTCTTTGATAGCTTACGCCATCTTTCACACACCTTCCACCAGTTGCCACCAGCGTAGCTTGCTTGACTGGCAAAGGGAATTAAGAGAGGAATAGGGACAGACTTCCACCTAATAGAATACCGCCGTAATTTTTTTTATCAGTGACTGGAATGCCTTTGATCCTAGGCTTGCGTGATGGAAAGCAAAGACAGAGTCTAAGATGGAGCAGGCAACTCAAGGAAATGCCCTGTCGGGCACCGGCTCTCACATACATGCTTGGCGCCGGCCTTAGATGTGAGCTAGCCAGGAGGACCATTAGGTCCTACCACCAAGCGTGCCGGGTTTTGTTGACTCTTACACGTTATTTCCCAGCGTGCGGTGGGGAGATTTTATGTTCTGCCCCGTCCTCACACGGGGTATGTACAGCGCCATGTTAAATTTTATTTTCATCGCTATCTTATTGTCCCCAAACAACCCACTGTAGAGTCGAATGTCCTCCATATCAGCCTACTGTACCACGCAGACCTTACGGGTTTGTAATAAGTTTTCCTTCTGTTGAGGCTAGCTTGCCTCCTTTAGTCGCATTTTACGACACCCTCACGATAGTATAATCTTTTTGAAGAAAAAACTTACCTCCCGGTTCTGTGGCGAAGTGTAATATTGACGAAGGCTTGCTCCAACCCAACCTGAAATAACATGCAAACATTTTATTGTTGTTGAATTTACTGCATGTTTGCTCTAGAGATCCTTTGGTTCAAGACAAGGGCAAGCTATTAGGTTAATAATGTTTATGATTTCTCGCAGATTATCGGAGGTTTTCTAAATAGGTTCAAGGGTCTTCGGGTAATCAGCGGATATTCGTAAGAAAAGATTCCAACTAAGTGTGTACCTACCGCTATTTTAAAAATCGGTTCTAAGATTTTTCTTCCATACACATATTTCGTTCTCTTCTCTCTTTCTTACTTCTTCGTCTAATTCTATCTATCTATTATATTCGCATTATAAAATAAACCACGCTGTATATACCGGGTGATTTCCTCTACACTCCCAAAAAGAAAAGATACGGTTTTTAGATCAAATCAAAATAATTAATATTATTAAAATTACCGTCGAACTCCAAAATTTGTTATAGAAAAATATTCACAGATTGACCTCGACACCACCCGGAACCAAGAAAACGTGTGGATAATAAGTGAGTTCTCAAAATTATTTTACAGGTGATTGATGTTAAGGTCCCTTAGGGACGTTCACTGCTATTTGCTCAGATAGCATAACATACAAATTTTCTTTTGTTCCTATAAACAAAATAATCTTTTTCGACACCGATCGAAATTAGCATAGACTCTGAATCGTCTATATTAATGTGGCTACCATTTAGATAATTTACCCCGTATTCGGTTACTTACCTATTTCTAGATGTAACAATGGCTTCGTATACTGTTGACGGTGTGAGACCTCTTACTGTGTACATAGCGCTGTGTATTGGCCCTGAAGTAACAAATAACAGAAGTATAAGAGGTAGAGTTAAGAGGATGCCATTATTTTCTTTCCCAATCAAAAGTGTGCCAGTGGTTGTGAAAACTTATGAAAATGATACTGTTTTACTACTACCAAGGTAGTAAAACAGTATCATTTTCATAAGTTTTTATGTCGTTTATAAGACGGGTAAGCAATTTTTAAAGATATAGAGATACCTACCTACCTTCAACTCTCTCCCATTTTATTTGAGATCTCTCTAACCAAAAAACGTTTTTTTTTAATTATTTCATAACGAAACCTCTGTGCTAGGTATAACCTGTATGGTGGTGGCAGTTTACAAACATGAAATTCACGAACATAAGTAAAGTGCCTCTGGTTTAGACAAAGACACTTGCCTGAACCCGGAATGGAACCCGGGACCCGTTGACGTAAAGGCGGCACATCCAACCCCTAGACCAACGAGGCAGCCACATTCCCTACTTATAAGACGGCATGAAAAGATTTATTGAGTTTTAATTTTTGGGCTGCATTCTTGGATTCCGGATGCATTTTTAATTATCATCAAAATCGGGCTCGAGTAATACGCACATTTGAAAACGTCACCCTGTATATGAACTTACCATCAGTAGAATCTCCTGGTACCACGATCTTGATCCATTGGTTTGCTGGAGGGATGGTCGTGAACGCGTCTGGTTCACTTGGAGTTAGTCGACCATAGTACGGTCTAAGCCATAAGTTGTATTCTGTTTATTTATAATAAAAAAACATCACTAAAGTCACGCCCGCTTCTCGGGTCTTACATTTGTACGATTTTACACAGGTTAAAACACATTTAATTAATTAAATAAAGTGTAGCAATATAAGTAGTAACAAATGTATACTCAAGAATATCTAAAACTCACCTCAGATGGTTTCGGCATCTTAAAAGCAAGTTAAGTTACAAGAAAAATTTACAAGAGGCAACCCTAGCTTCATAAGTATTATTCATAGATCATTCACGGAGGATGAGTAACATTGCGGGGTCGGGGGAAGGCCGTGAGGCACGCAGGGATGCCACAAAAACTAACATCAATCAATCAAACATTGATTTTCATATATTGGTACATAATTCTAAAACTAAAATACTTTAATCCTGCCAATATTATCTCAGTGAAATGTTACTGTGTATATTGAACGCATCGATAGTACACAAGTTTTTTTTTTAATTGACTAGATGATTAACAACCTAAAACCCGAAACAATACCATGGTAAACCTATTTGACAGGTTATCAATTCTCACGAATTGAACCCATTTATCTCAATTCATCGTGAATAACCATTTATCTCTGTAGTTTGTTTCTGCTTTTTATCCTAATAACCTGTATTTGTCTCAAAGTGTCCCGTCTTATATATGTAGCATTTATCTTGTGTCCTTTGTGTGACGTCTGTGTTTTCGTTATAGGGAAATTCAGTCTTTTCGTATCAAAATTCAAAATCATTTATATCTCTGTCCCATCAATTTGGTCACGACTATCATACTTGACATTGGCGGAATCGCGTTCAGCGGCCTATCGCCATAATCGAAGAAGAAGAAGAAGAAGAACCCATGTTTTGTAAAATAAATTTGGTCCAGAAAAAACGGCGTTATTGTCCCTCGCGAGTGGAAGAAAGAAAACTACCTACGCTAAGCTGTGACTGACAGACGTGAAGGCATTTCATCTATTTCACAAAATTGAGTCTTATGCTGATCTATTCTTACCTATGATAGAAGAGTAGGAGTCGACTTCCCAAATCAAGTTGAAACCCGTAGACGTAGCTTTGTTTAACGCTGCGTCCACTTTAAAAGATGCTACGTTGGGCACTCCTAAAGAAAATGTTGATACAAATTAAAAAATAGCTCTGGTGAAGTCGATTCTAGGTCCAGATCACGACATATCTTAGCTAGCAGTTTATGCTACAGAAAGAAGAGGAATAAATTATAGATAGGCAAAAGTATTAAATACTTGTTTCTATCCTACACCTAAAATACTATGTGTAATCCTCTGGGACACAAAGCCATCGATCCCGGCTGTCTTTTTTTGTGACATTCGATAACTGCCAGTCTGGCTGTCCCAATAGATGGGTCGTGGAGCGGAAAGCAGAAGAATCAATTTAATTTTAATTATATTTTACAACATTCGTTTTAGGTAGAGTCGTTTCAGCAATTCTCAACTCACCGGTAAGCTTAAAAGAGATGTCAGCCATGCCCAACTTGTTCTCGGCGCGAAAAGTGTAGTTACCGAAGTCTGATTGGCGGACAGATCGAAATATCAACTGATGTACATTGTCCGACACCATCATGACTAGCCTGGATAAAAAAAAAGTATTAACCATTTTTCAAGTCAATAGAAAGCTGCAAAATCACGCTTAGTAAAATTTGGCTTACTTACCTGTCATCTGTCCTCACAGGCTGCCCTTCTCGATACCAGGCTGTTCTGGGAGGGGGCAGAGCAAATTCCACTTTGGCTGCCAGCACCGCACGTAAACCTATGGCTGTGTGTACGTATGTACGTTCTGAAGTCACCACTGGAGCGTCTGGAGGCGAAACAATTATTCTCGTTATAGTATAGTTCTCTGGGAGCCTCCAGAAAAGTCTCCTTACAAGGGTCTTATTTCTATTTGTGGTAGCTACATGTTTGTACAATTCACTAGTAGAGGCCTTAGAATAGGCCCCTGAAGTACTCTCACCTACTAATGTTGAAGTGAAATAAAATATTGTTGTTATGGTACGGCAGACGGCTAGTTATTTTTAAAAACGTAGCTTTCGGATGATATTAAGGCTTTGTCAAATATTGGTATTCACTAATAAGCAGTACAGCAGTTGTGATAGGTACGTTTACAGAGTCAGAAGCTTTATAAAAATTATGTCCAAACACCTAGCCACAAAGAAGGAACACTTGATACGAAGCCCTGTGCCCGTCTGGCCAGCGTGTCACAGTAGGCTAATAACCCTGCCTCGTTGGTCTAGTGGTCAGATGTGCCGCCTGTGGATCAACGGGTCCCGGGTTCGATTCCGGGGTCGGGCCAGTGTCTTTGTCTAAACCAGAGGCACTGGCTCGGAGTCTGGGTGTCATTTCTATCTATAATATGTATGTATTTACAAAAAAAAATGTATATAAGTAGTTTATCATCCATCTCGTTACCATAACACAAGCATTAAGTTGCTTAACTTGGGACGAGATGGCGTTGTGTGAAATGTCCAAGGATATTTATTTATTTATTTATTTATAACCCTCCATTTAACTGAACATCTATGGGCTAGCCGGACTCACCAGTGGGTCATCTAGGTGGATAGTAGTAGTAGAAAATTTACAGTGTCATTAATGTCTTATAATAAACATTTTTATTTAATTCCTAAATAAAGAACAAAGCATCAATAAAATGTGAATAATGATTTTCCTGAATGCAATAGAGATCCCGAATATCCGATAATTACTACGATTCTTTTTGATCGTAGTAATTATCGTTTTTTAAACTTACCTTGAATAATAACATTGATGACACCCCTAGCTGATTCTCCAACGCCATTGTTGGCGATGCATTCATACGCGCCCGCCAGGAGTCGATGCTCAGCCCTAAACTTTATGCGGTTTCTGTGTTCCAGCAAGGCCATAAACTGACCCTAGGTAAAATAAGAAGACAATTTAAGAATGCATGCTAAGAATTACTTACCAACTGTTGATATGATATTTTAATTCCATAAACAAAAGTCAAATTTGACAAACAACTTTGTGTGATTGTAATTAAAAAAATACAAGTATAAGTAAAGATAAACAAATTGTGCTAGTCCATGTGGTGACGGATTTAGAATACGTAATGTCACCAACCTATATCATGAATGTCGTAAAGGAAAGGAAGAGGCAGATCACCTACCCGCAAGAGAAGGGAAACTTAATACAAACCATGTACCCATCAACGTGGTACAGTAGGCTAATTTTAATTATGAAATTGAGCAAGGCGCAAAGGAGATTATTGTGTCTTAGCCTCACAATGAATTTAACCAGCATAAGACAAAAATATCTAATATATAAAATTCTCGTGTCACAGTTTTAGATGCCAAACTCCTCCGAAACGGCTTGACCGATTTTGATGAAATTTTGTGAGCATATTGAGTAGGTATGAGAATAGGACAACATCTATTTTTCATCCCACTAAATTTTAAGGGGGGGGGTCAAAAAAAAAGTTTATTTTTTAGAGAAAATTTCTTGCTTTTATTTTTTTAGATTCCGCATAAAAAAATACAAACAACCCTAAATTTTCACCCCTCTACGATCAACCCCTTTTTAATTACATGGCAAAACAATGTTGTATAGATAGATTGAGTCATCACGATATCTCTGGAACCATAAGACCTAGAGGGTTGCGCGGGGAAGGGGGATGCGCGGGGGATAGTTAATTATTTGGCAAAACAACGTTTGCCGGGACAGCTAGTAATCATATAAAACCCTTAAACATGTTGTAATTTCGACCAACGCACCGCCACACATGCTTAATACGCTGTTGCAAAATTTGTCAAGACAGAATTATCATAAACAATAGATAAATCAAAAATTTAACGTACATTCTTCTTCCAATCCACAATAGGTGGAGGGGTCCCAGTGGTTTCACACCCGATATCAACATATTCCCCCTTGCGAACTTCTAAAAACCCATCTTCAGGAATGGTCCTCACTGTAGGTGAATCTAAAACAATCGTATAAAATGTAAACATTGAAACTTAAATAGACGCTACCTTCAATTTCTCAAGTACACTAGAATCGCCTACCAGTATAATTGGGCTAACTATAACTCTCTGCCCACCGACACTCAAACTCAGAAGGAACTTTATTTACTAGGTATGTTTTATCACAAAACTCTTGTAAAACGTCACATTTGAAATTGCCATTATCATCTTTCTTGTCCCACGCTAGGTGGTCTCCATACACTCCTATCGGTTGTCATATCTACATTCATATCTACATTCACACCTTACATACACATTTCCCTATTCTTACAATCCATCCATCTCTTTTGGTCGTCGAGTCCACCCACATTCATACTCAAACTACCACCGGTTATAAAGAAGAGCCGGCTTTAAACTCTGTTGTTGCTTTTTTTTTCAAACTAAAGGTCTTGTTAACAAAAAAACACAAAACAGCATAGTGAGAGCAAGTTCGCCAGATGAGAGATATATGATGCGTTGTAACCAATAGGTCTTGACCACTTATTAGGACTATCAGCACTAGTTTGGGGAGGCTAGCAGTATTAGAACCTGAATTACTCCCGCGGCGAATGGATTCTATGTACTCTCTGATTATATTAAACCAAGAGATCTTTGAGATCCAAGGTGGCGACAATCATGGTCGTAATCATCATCGCATAATTCCACTGATGGACATAAGCCTCTCCCAAATTTCGCTGTACTTAGTCTGCCAATCCACGTCGAACGCAACCGGCAATCGTGTGTGTTACAGGCGTTTCTGCACACCCTAAAATACTCATGAAGGTAGGTACGACACTTACACTGTACTTCAATTGAATGCGTTTGCCGAATTGGTCCCCATGGGTCTGGTCGAATTACCTGCAAAGGGAACCAAATTGAAAGTCGTATTATTTTTTATTCATCTAAAACACATATAAAATTTAAAAAAAAACATACCAACCTAAAATTATTTTAAAGAGATTAGTATAATCACTAGAATTATAAAAATAGAATTTCGGCAAGAGCACTGTCATCGGGTAAGGTGCTAAATAGCATTGCCACGTTGTATGACAATGCTAATTTGCTGGGCGAAGTAATAACCAGCCTACTGGACACCGGTTATAGTTAACAGACGTCTGGACAATTCTTTATAAAATAATTTGAATTCCGTGCCTTACGGACCAAAAGCTTCCACCCCAAGCGGAAATAAATGCTAAAAACGAAACCAAGAATTCAATGGTTACACCGCCCATTCTAACCCGAGGGTGTTGTAAGACACGAAAGAAGAAAATGACAAGGCAGAATACCTAGCCGCAAGTGGAATTCGTGTAAGTAGAGGAGGCCCGACTGAGCAATGGGTTTTGACAGACTCCGATAAAAGGTATAAATATCAACAAAAGACCGTCCGTAACAAAAGAGTTGCTTCAATTGATTAATTGCATAATTGCTTCTATTACGAGTTTAGAGCCGGTTGTACTGGCTAGTGATGTGAGTAATATGTAAAAAAATATCGATATTTTGTCATTATTTTAGACGAAATGGGATGATATTCCACTAGGCACCAAAGCCCTGATGATTGAAGTCGGAGATTTCTTGTATGCGAGAATTTCTCTGTAAACTTCGTTATCGCGATGTAGGATTTTTTGTATTTCTCGGTATTTAGGTGTCATTCATTTAGTTCAAACTTTTGAGTAAATAATGTAGCATTCTGTTATAACCTCACAATTTATTTATTTTTATATATTTATTTACTATCAATGTACAAATTAGGTACACAAGGCGGACTTAATACCATGCGGCATTCTCTGTCAACCTTCGGGTTAAAAAGAGAGAGAGTATGTGGGGTACAAAAAGAAATATCATCATCATCATCATTTCAGCCAAAAGACGTCCACTGCTGGACATAGGCCTCCCCCAAGGATCTCCACAAAGGCCGGTCCTGGGCCGCCCGCATCCACTGCTTTCCGGCGACCTTAACCAGGTCGTCGGTCCACCGTGTGGGAGGCCTACCAGCACTGCGCCTGCCGGAACGCGGTCGCCACTCGAGGACTTTTCTGCCCCATCGGGCGTCGGTCCTGCGAGCTATGTGCCCTGCCCACTGCCACTTAAGTTTGGCAATCCGGTGGGCTATGTCGGTGACCCTGGTTTTCCTGCGTATCTCCTCATTTCTGATTCGATCTTGCAGGGAAACTCCGAGCATAGCCCTCTCCATTGCCCTTTGGGTGACTTTGAGCCTTCTGATGGAGCCCATAGTGAGCGACCACGTCTCTGTTCCATATGTCATCACTGGCAACACACATTGGTTGAAGACTTTTGTCTTCAGACACTGCGGTATTGTGGACGAGAAGATCTTTCGCAGCTTCCCGAACGCTGCCCAGCCGAGTTGGATCCGACGATTGACCTCTTTCTCGAAGTTGGACTTACCTAACTGGACAGTGTGTCCCAGGTAAATGTAATGGTCAACAACTTCGAGGGTAGAACCTCCGATGTTAACAGGAGTGGCTTGGATATGGATATTAGACATGATTTTCGTCTTCTCCATATTCATCTTAAGGCCGACTCGTTCGGAGGCTCGACAGAGGTCATCGAGCATCGTATTGAGGCCCTCCATGGTCTCAGCCATTACAACTATGTCGTCAGCGAATCGAAGGTGAGTGATGTACTCGCCGTTCACGTTAATGCCCAGCCCTTTCCAGTCCAGAACCTTGAAAACATCTTCCAGTGCAGCGGAGAACAGTTTCGGAGAGATAACGTCTCCCTGTCTAACACCTCGCTGCAACTGGATCGGTTTCGAGGTCTGGTCCTGGAGTCGGACTGACATGGTGGCGTTTTCATACAAGCACTTCAACACTTCGATGTACCGATAGTCGACTTGGCACCTCTGGAGAGCCTGCAATACTGCCCACGTCTCGATCGAATCGAAGGCTTTCTCGTAGTCCACGAACGCCAGACAAAGGGGCAGGTTATACTCCTCGGTCTTCTGTATAACCTGCCGTAGCGTTAAAATATGGTCTACGGTACTGAAGCCTTTTCGGAAACCGGCTTGTTCGGGAGGCTGGGAAGCGTCGAGCCTGCATGCGAGACGATTCGTGATGACCCTCGAGAACAACTTGTAGACATGGCTCAGAAGTGAGATGGGTCTGTAGTTCTTCAATAAGGTGTTATCTCCCTTCTTGAAGAACAGCACCACGACACTTCTGTTCCATGCCTTTGGCGTTCGTCCTTCGAGTATGACAGAATTGAATAACTTCTGAAGGGCCCTAAGGATCGGTTCTCCACCCGCCTTCAGAAGTTCTGCGGTAATTCCGTCATCACCCGCCGCCTTGTTGTTCTTAAGTTGCTCGAGAGCCATCCCGATCTCACACAGGCTTCAAAAGAAATATACTATCTAGAAATACAATTGTATTTTTTATCGATATATCGAGTTTATCGCGACGTCCCATCCCTAGTGGCCGGTTACAATTAGTTAAGATCAAAGGGCGGACGTCTTACCATCCCGATCGTTTTAACTTAAACGCTTGCCACACAAAAGGACAATTTCACTATTGACTGTGTTATAGACAGTTGATAAAAAGTCCAAGTATTCTTCAATATCGCAGCTTTTAAGTAACCCATTGCTGACACGAGCCTCTTCCAAGTTCATGGAGAGAAATTAGGCTAATATACAACGCTGGGCAGACGGCTTAGTAACATACTACATACTAACTTTCCTGCGCCATCGATCCCAGTATCGCCCTTACAATTGAATGGGATGGTGTAGTGAGACAAACTTATAACACCTCTAAATTTCATCGGAGTTTAAAAAAATACGTAAATACATTGTCCGTGTGGATTGACGGATTTAGAATACACAATGTCACCAACCCACACTATCCTGAGGGTGTCGTAAGAGGTGACTAAAGGATCGTAAGTGGCAGATCACCAAGCCGTATGAGAAGGAAAACTTGATACAAACCCTGTGCCAACCCGTCCCCATAATTTCCCTCCTGAAACAACGACGTAAATACATACCTCGCAAGTATAGTCAGCAGTATCAGAAGATTCCAAAGCATCGAGTTGCAGACTGTAGTTTGCATGCATTCGGACCCTGGGAGGCAGTAGGTGGTGCTTATCATGATTGTCCCCAAGAAGGTGCTCATCTTTATACCAGCGCACGCGCAGCTTTCCGGCTAGGAAGGAAATTATAAATAATCACTACATAGTATAAAACAAAGTCGCTGTGATTCAAGAGGAAGGTTTATATAATGTATAATACATGCATAATGGCACCCGTGCGAAGCCGGGGCGGGTCGCTAGTATATAATAAATAAATAAATATCCTTGGACATTTCACACAACGCCATATCGTCCCAAGCTAAGCAACTTAATGCTTGTGTTATGGTAACGAGATGGATGGTAAACTACTTAAATACCTTTTTTTGTAAATAAATACATATTATAGATAGAAAACACCCAGACCCGGAACAAATACTTGTAGGTCGTAATATTTCTTCCGTGCGGTAATCGAACACGCGACATGCTGCGCAGCAATCGACTAGTTTAGAGAAAATCAAAAACTGTTACATTTATTTGTTGGCCTAGGGGTTGGATGTGCCGCCTTTAGATAATATCACAGGTTCGATTCCGTGTTCGTGCAAATGTCACTTGCTTTGAGTCTGGGTGTCATTAGTGTTCATGAATTTAATGTTTGTAAATTGCCCCCGTGATACAGAGAGTAATTAGAGCAGGGTATTCGTAAATTTTCGGAGTAAGAATACTACCACCCCATATCTTCCCGTGGGTGTCGTAGAAGGCGACTAAGGGACAACAGACGTTGGGCAGCAGCGACGCTCTGTTCAAAACACACCATCCATCACTGCGATCGCCAACCCGCCTGCCAAGCGTGGCGATTATGGCAAACCCCCCCATAAATGAATGGATACCGACGACCTGGTTAAGATCGCCGGAAAGCAGTGGATGCGGGCGGCCCAGGACCGGCCTTTGTGGAAATCCTTGGGGGAGGCCTATGTCCAGCAGTGGACGTCCTTTGGCTGAAATGATGATGATGATGATGATGATGATTCGTAAATTTTATAAAAGTAGTGCCAACCCTTCTGGCCGGCTTGGCACGCCGGCCGGCTTGGTAGGCTTATTAAATAAATAAATATCCTTGGACATTTCACACAACGCCATCTCGTCCCAAGCTAAGCAACTTAATGCTTGTGTTATGGTAACGAGATGGATGATAAACTACTTATAAACATTTTTTCAAACTCAAATAATAAGGCCGAAAGCCTAACCGCAAGATTCAAAACTCTGATTGTCGCACCGTGCCATTGATTGTAGATTTTGACATTTTTAGTCATCATAGTGCAATAACATACATAAAAACGGGTAAGTTTACCTACTTAAAAAACTTAACACTTCAGAACTATCACAATCATTTATTATTATCACTATCACTACATATTAAAAAACAAAGTCGCTGTCGTCTGTCCGTCCGTATGTATGCTTAAATCTTTAAAACTACGGAACAGATTTTGTAGCGGTTTTTTAAAAGATAGAGTGATTCTAGAGGAATGTTTAATGTATAATATAGTAGAGAAACCCAGCGCGAATCCGGGGCGGGTGGCTAGTGTATTATATTACTTCCTCTCCTACGCAGCGCCGGTCTACCCTCCATCCGTCTTACGAATTTTCGACCAGGTCACGTGTCCTGACGCGAGTTTGACATTTTATACCCAAATTTTATACTTCAAAAATAAACAAAATAGTGAAAGTACTTCTAATAACTCCTTCAACTTCAAATTTATATTACGTTCTTGTGATGCCTTATCCACGAAGTCTTTTCTATTATCATTGTCTAGCGAACAAAGCTAAGTGGCAGGAAGGGAATGGAGATCCAAATCTTTGTATCCCAATTGCGGCCTATTGATGCCCGTTGGCTGACCCCCGCCGTTAAGACCCTATTCAGAACATCGTAAAAGTGCGTTAGAAAACTTATGTCTGGTATATGTATAATAAAATTGTAATTGGACAATGTTTACATTTTCGTTAAAGGTAGGTGATGAAATCAACACTAGCTTTGCCGTACTGCTTCGGTCATGTAGCTAACTTTTGAAAGTAACATATTTTATTTCACACCCCTATCTACCGTTATAACGTTCACAACTCCTATCCATCCAAAGGTTGTCTGGAAGAAATCGTCTAGTGCGATAATACCGCCCATTTTACATTTCTTTGTTAATTTTTTTTCTTCTCCTGTTCTAAAATGCCTATATATGACAGTCTTGTCAAATTTAGCTATAAAACGCATAATGTAACATTATATTTAGTTTAACTCCAGAAAAAAATTGAAAATTCAACCTCTCTACCAAATTAATTTAGATAAATGACGTGTCACGTTGTTAGTCCGCGTTGGACTTCTAAAGTACTTAACTTGCAACTTAAAGTTCTAAATTTGCATACCGTGTGCAGTTTGATCCAACTTGAAAGACAGCATAGCTTATATCTCAATTTATAGTCTTTATTTTTTCAATTTAAGTAAGCTCCAAACGATTCTATCAGGTGGCGTTATCTGTTGACTGGATTAAGTTGTATGTTAAAAGTTAAATAAATGTATGCTGTATGTAATCACTACATATTATAAAACAAAGTCGCTGTCGTCTGTCCGTCCCTATGTATGCTTAGATTCAAGAGGAAGGTTTATATGTATAATACATGCATAATTGCACCCGTGCAAAGCCGGGGCGGGTCGCTAGTATGTAATATATCTAAAACTTTAGCCACAGCAAGGCGTGGCCCGGTCTGTTAATAATTATATATATTTCTTCTTGTAGTTTAACACGGCTTGTGTAATAAAGTTAATATGTTACATTATTATATTCGGAACACTTATACATATAGTTATACTAGTGGCCCGCCCCGGCTTCGCCCGTGCAAAGCGGGGGTGTGTTATACATATAAACCTTCCTCGTGAACCACTCTATCTAATAAAGAAAACCGCTTCAAAATCCGTTGCGTAGTTTTAAAGATTTAAGCATACATAGGGACGGACAGAAAACATCGACTTTGTTTTATACTATGTAGTGATAACCAATTTAATAAAATTACTTCGTTCAAATTGTTCAAATATTAGTTCGCGTTGTAATACCGACATAATAAGTTTGGATGCGGTAATTGTATGTTGTTAACAAACTATGGTTCACAAAATATGTATTAGTTAAGGTGCATTAACTAATACATATTTTTGTTTAATCATTTTTGACTACCGACCAGCCCTTAGTTCCCACGGGTAGTAGCGAATACGTGTACAGTTTATATTTCTTTTTTGAACCTTTACAAAATAGAATTATCTTAGCACAAATATGACCCGCTACTGAGTCGGGCCTCCTCCCTTTACATAGTGGCAAGACGAGTTGGCACAGAGTTTCGTATCAAGTTTTCCTTCTCTTACTGTTATCGGTCTCGTTATTTCCGTTTGTCGGATTTTTGAGCATTATATGCCCTCCGAAGCACAGACCGTGAATATACATAAGCACCAATTTATTTGAATAAAAAATACAATCATAACATTCTTCCTATAATAAATAGGTACATCGTATTCTTGATCACGACCCTAAAATATTGACTATCGTGATAAGAATGTTATCAACTTTATTTAGCCGTTGTTAAAGACTATATTCAACTGTTTTATGGGCCGATTTGTAATAATTTGATACACTTTTATTATGCTAATAGGATCATAAGCTTCGTCTTGGGCCTTAAATGACCCACTTGCCTCCACCATTTGTAAGTATATCCGTGTGGTGACGGATTTAGAAAACATAGTGTCACCACCCCATTCCATCCTGAGGGTGACCTAAGAGACGACACTATGCCACCCGTCTGGCTAGCGAGGCACAGTAGGCTAAATGCCCTCCATGTAATGGGAGGCGGCCTGACTCAGCGTTGGCTCTTGTCTAGGCTGAGTGGTAGTTGTGCAATGGTAGCCTTTAGGCACGTCCATAGACAACATACCTACCCCGCTGACCGGACGAATCGGCATAAATAAATAAATATCCTTGGACATTTCACACAACGCCATGTCGTCCCAAGCTAAGCAACTTAATGCTTGTGTTATGGTAACGAGATGGATGATAAACTAATTATATAATTTTTTTTTTGTAAATACATACATATTATAGATAGAAATGACACCCAGACTCCGAGCCAGTGCCTCTGGTTTAGACAAAGACACTTGCCCGACCTCGGAATCGAACCCGGGACCCGTTGATCCAAAGGCAGCACATCTGACCACTAGACCAACGAGGCAGGCATAAGGTTTTATATATATTCTGCCTAGGGGCTGTCCATTATTCACGTGATGTCTTTTTAACATTTTCTAACCCCTCCGTCCCCCTTGGTGATACGCGGTGAGGTGTAAAATACTCCCCACCGCCCATTAAAAATCACGTGTATTTTTTTGTACCTTCAAAGAATCTTACACTCTTACAGTACACGCGGCTTTGCGGTTTAGAAATCACGCGTGTGACGAAAAAATAAAGACACAAAGAAAAAAAAATACCATCATCATCATCATCATCATTTCAGCCAAAGGACGTCCACTGCTGGACATAGGCCTCCCCCAAGGATTTCCACAAAGGCCGGTCCTGGGCCGCCCGCATCCACTGCTTTCCGGCGATCTTAACCAGGTCGTCGGTCCACCGTGTGGGAGGCCTACCAGCACTGCGCCTTCCGGAACGCGGTCGCCACTCGAGGACTTTTCTGCCCCATCGGGCGTCGGTCCTGCGAGCTATGTGCCCTGCCCACTGCCACTTAAGTTTGGCAATCCGGTGGGCTATGTCGGTGACCCTGGTTTTCCTGCGTATCTCCTCATTTCTGATTCGATCACGCAGGGAAACTCCGAGCATAGCCCTCTCCATTGCCCTTTGGGTGACTTTGAGCCTAAAAAAAATATACCTCTTGTATATTTCGCTTGTGAGATTTCGTGATTTTTTCCCAACATATCCCCTCCCCCCTTTCGAAACTCACTCGAGGCAACTACAAAAACTAGATAGGGGGCTGTGATTAATGGACAGCCCCCTATCTAGTTTTTGTAGTTGCCGCGTACAATACCCTCAGGCTGAAATGGGTTGGTGACTTATGTATTCTAAATTCGCCACCCCAAGTACAGGATTATTAGTCTTAAATTCTACACTGATGACGTGTGGTGTGTCGTTAGTATTTCAATTAATTCGATGGATTAATCGGTTAGCGAGACAGGACCATACTCAGACACCATATGAGTGAAGTAAATAAAAAAAACAAATGCTGGGAACTGTCGACTCAGAAAGACAAAAACAAAATGGACGACATGTGTCCTCTTTGAAGGGTAATTATTTATTCGTTTTGGATTGATCGTCCATCAGCCTACAAATGACTAGCTACTGGGCTTGGCCTCCTCCAATTTGGAGAGGAATTGCTGGCTAGTTTAGATTATAAAAAAAACGGACATACATATAAATGTCCGTGTGGTGACGGATTTAGAAACATGGTGACACCACCCCATTCCATCCTGAGGGTGTCGTAAATGCCAAAAAAAGGAAGCGACAAGGCCAAAAACCTAGCCGCACGAGAAGGAAAACTTGATACGAAAACATGTGCCGTCCGTCCGCCAATCCGTCTGGCCAGCGTGGCACAGTAGGCTAATTGCCCTCCTGTGATGGGAGGAAGCCGGACACAAATAAACAGACTCGTGAACCTTTTATCAGACTAGCGGCCCGTCCCGGCTTCGCACGGGTGCGATGTTAACCGCGGGGAGTCCTCGGGGCGAAGCTAGTCAAAAAAAGTACTCCTTATATCATCAAAAAAGTACTCCTTATAGCCTAAGTTACTCCTTATATCATCAGCTACCTACCAGTGAAAGTCCCGTCAAAATCGGTCCAGCCGTTCCAGAGTTAGCCGGAACAAACAGACTAACATTTAAAAAATGTTATTTTGGTTTATCTATGTACTGTGTATACTTACGCATTTAGTAAAAAGTGGTTATGCTATTATTACAAACAGACACTTCAATTTTATTTATTTGTGTATAGATTGATGACTGCGTTGTTGGTCTTGGATCACGAGTCCCCGGTCGATTCCGGAGTCGGGCAAGTGTCTTTGTATAAACCAGAGGCCCTTGCTTCGTGTGTGGGTGTTCGATCGCTTACCTGTCTCGTCGACGTAGCAAGGTAGTAAAACAGTATCATTTTCATATGTTTTCACAACCACTGGCACACTTCTGAATGGGTTTTCACTTTTCACTATGTTTTGTGTCAATAATATTAGTACTGGATATAATAATCCTACCATATTGTTCTATTTTCAGAAACTATGTTTTTTTAAACTTAAATTATTTTTATTCTACATAAAAAAGTAGGTAGTTCTTATTTTTTTAATACTGTAGAATAATTCGGATATATACGTTACAAGCACAAATTAATCAAATAATTGTAATCAAATATTTAATTATTTTACGTCGACCAATGATTTTCGTTTTAAACCACTTTAATAATTTTATTAAAAGTAAAATGAATGATCTAGAAATTGTAATTTTAGTTAATTATAAATGCGCAATGATAAAAACTTTCCAATTGTTTAATTCAATAAATGATTTTTTTAAACGATTTTATATGAAATTCCCGCATTTTTAGCCTTTTTTTATTATTGTCGAACAGAACAACACGTGACTTTATGGCCAGAATTACAAAAAGACCGCGTCGAATTAAGTTAGGTCGATGTAACTGATCCCTGTAGATACTAACAGGACGGATGTACAAACTGTGACTAAAGCATATTTTACTGTTTTTTTGTCGTATTGTTTACATTACACAGATAGGATGTTAAAAATATAGGATTCGCGGTCTGCTGGGCATGTTGTGGCAAGTTTGCACTGATTAAAAATTATTTATATTGATATTTTTGACTTACTGAACAAAGGAATTGTACATCTCGTATTTCTTAAATAAATTCGTAAATTTATTTATTTATCAACAATATACGTAAGTAATTATTATTACTGAATAGATATACCCGAATTTAAAGTATTAAATTCAACCGACTATTAAAATCTTTTGGTTACTTATTTATGATCGATTTTAAAGTGTTTTTTTTTTATAATTTTAACGCGCGTGTCTTGTAGGGAATCAGGAACGGAACTGTCATCGCTTGCGCATGCTCGGAGCAATGTTGAGATGATTGGCTGTAAATCTTGGGGCACAATAGTCTTACTTAACATCATCACTATCAATACATAGTATAAAACAAAGTCGCTGTCGTCTGTCCGTCTCTATGTATGCCTATATCTTTAAAACTACGCAACGGATTTTGAAGCGGTATTTTATAATAGATAGAGTTATTCAATAGCAAGGTCTTGTTGTATAATATATGCATAATTGCACCCGTGCGAAGCTGGGGCAGGCCGCTAGTATTACATATTTCTCTCTTAGTTATTTCTAAGCTTTTTTCCAATCCGATGATCTTAAGAGTCACCTATATCTAGGGACAAGAGAAAGAAAATTATAACAACCTTGTTTTAAAACTTGGAAGAGGCTGACTCAACAATAGGTCTTCTAAGGCGTACGACGAGGATGATAGAATTGCGAATTTGCGACAAAAAAGGTATTTTGAAGGTTAATATCGGAACCATTGTTCCATTTAGCCCAGTGGATAGTGAGACATACAGTTGATCTGCAGGCTAAGCAACATCTATATCAGTTGTTGGATGGATCACCATCATTTCAATTTATGACCTCCTCCATGCTTTGGAGGAAACGGAAAGCTGCCGATCCCGGCTGATATTTGAATCAATATGGCAGTATCAAGTCTAATATTCGCTCTCAGTGTGTCTCCCACCTAACAGGCATGGGCTCAATTAAGATCCACCTTAATTTAGTAGAACTGGTGATAAAGTGGTTTCGAAAAGACAACTATTGTCTTATGAGTTACAATCACATTTCTAATCGACATGATTATTTGTCATTGTCACATATATGCTGCGCGCTGCGAGGAAAAATTTCTGGGTTAGGATTTTTAAATGCTATTTATTAAAAATAAAAATATTATTTAATCATGACCATAGATAGATACAATACTATTTAGGTTGTATTTAGGTATGTATTGATGTCTTGGTGCTGAAACTGCAACATATTTTTCTTGAGCAAATAAACAATAGTTTTTAGTTTTTTTTATTATTTTTAACTAGCTGTTACCCGCGACTATTGTTAGGGTTCAGTTCGCAAAGCTTACGATAACTTATTAATTCTTTGTTTCCCGCGAAAAACACTCAATTTTATTCATGCAAATTTTATTCAATTCAATTTCTCAATTTTATTCATATTTATTCATGCAAATGCACTTAGTAAAAAGCGGTTATTTGAATACTATAGTATAATATGCATAATTTAATAATACATAATGTAATGTCAAAAATACATAATGTCAAAAATTATCTTAATTTCGCCATAATTTTATGAGCCGCTTTAGCCAATGGACAGAACAATTTTGTGTCTGCTCCGGTATTGCTGTCATGATATATTTTTTAGCCATTCTTGTATAGTTTCATTACGTAGGATAAATTTCGCTATTTTTATTGCGAATAGCCTTGTTTATAGAACACAGGAGTTTAATATTCATGCATGACATATTTATCGCCTTCTCAACACATTAGCTGCTTATTTATCCCACGTGAGGCCTGTCAGTAGGTATTATTCTATCACATTAGTATAGTATTTTTTTGTTCAATATCGTAAAAGCTTTAATACGTGAGTTGGGGCTCAGTATCTTAGCATAAATAACGCATTTTCATTATAGTAATAAAAATATTACTAAGCATTCGACTGACATCGTAGGCGGAAACCAGTTAAATATAGACGTAAAATCATGACTTTCACAATATTCCCGCCAACGCCATTATCCAGAGACAATTTAAAAATAAAAGATATAACCCGCCATAGGCGTCTGTCTGTATAGGGCAATTAAATCGATTGAATCGTTAAAATGCACCTGCATTGATTTCATTCATCGAAAATCGATAAAGCGGCGGCTCTACAAATGAAGTTGAATTTGGGAAGCGTTCTAAATTATATTGTAAACATCAATTAAATTTGGGGTAAGTTTTATTGTAATCTGTGCTTTATTACCAAAGAATAATGTTCAATTTTCTTTGAAGTAAATTAATGTTGTTATATTTTTAATGGCTTTTTCGAAGTGTTAAGCTCGCACGCACTCATTAGCAATGAGTAGCTATTTAATTAGTGAACCAAAGGAAATTAGAGTTTACCTTTATTAAAGCAGCCCATAAATTGACCACTACTGTGTGGAACTTCCTCTAATTTGAAAGAGGGGAATTAGCATGCTGTCACATTGGACGATAGGTACATGATTAACATTATTTCTTGAGGTTTTATTAGTCATCCCAGATCAGTTCTATTGTCGTAACACCCCAACTAAGAAACATGTTGACAGCACTATATATTGTAAATCCAGCAGCAGCACGGGCTAAGATCCTACGTCTCTTCCAAACCATTGCCAAGCGAGGAAGTGGCAGAAGGCAGTTGGCACGAGTCCAACATTCGTGGTAGGTTTAGCGGTATCCGGGTCGCAGCTACCAGATTTCCAAATACCATACCCCAGCTCATGTCCCGCCAGCTGGGCAATTGTCAATGATTCCCCGCGAATGAAAAAAAAACTATATCCTAATGTGTGGGGAACTGGGAACGCCCAAGTGCTCATCATTTTTTTCATTAACCTAAAAGACCCGAGAACTAGTCAAATTTATTATAGGCAATAACAATAATCTACGTTGACGGTAACTTTAATAATATCTCCGTGGGTGTTGATATTTCAGTATAATATCTTAATATTCCATTAATATCTGAAGCGAGATTATCATATTTTCGAAATAATATTGTGATACATTCGTTATAACAATCACTGATTAGAATATATTACGATACTAAGAATGTGTTTTGTATTTTATTCGATTACCTTCATGTGTGGCACGGGCTCTTCTAGCGATGCATATTTTGTTCACAAACACAACCCTATTTCGTGGGTTCTAAGTTTTGACGGGAATTTTACAAAAAAGTTGTCCCTCCAGATTAAAACATTTCGATGCGCGTGCAGTAGAGCAAGCAAGAGCCCAGGGCCGCCAGACGTTACCTAATTTCTGAGTAACAAAATGTATCGTACAGAGTAGTACCGGCTTAGTGTATACAGTATACTCTGAAGGTATACCTGCCCAAGCTAGCAAGTATACTCTGCTGAAGGTATTCCTGCTAGCTTGGGCCGGGCGGCAGCGGCGGCCAATTTACAGATACGTACCAGGTGCTAAAGGTACATAAAAACATCGCGAGATTTTAAATATGTCTGGGGGATATTTGGCCCCTACAATTTGTCTGCTGATTGCAAATAGTGTTGACATAGACATTTCCAAAATATAATGTATAAAAATCAAGACTCCCGGATGGCGGATGGAATGGGTTGGTGTATCTTAGCTTTAAACTTGAATTGGCTCATTCGTTGGTCCTGCTATTGTGAGAGGTTATCAAGACTAAGTGATCAATTCATCATTCGCCGTCCGCTGCCGTATTATCAAATAATTATGGGCAATACAGCGCTACAATATTAAATTACAGAGCATAATGGAAAATACCTATTATAATTCTTGTGCCTTGTTATTTAATCTGTTTTCGTAAATATAATCTGTAAATCTCAGAAAACTATTATCAAAAAGAAATTAACTCTTTCATAAAATTCAAGATTTTTTAAGCGGCCCATTTCAACTTATGGATGTTTAAGCTATACCGTAGTGGAAAATCTTTGGAATGGAACCGTACGATCAAAAACAGGAAACGCAGGTATTTTATAGGCAGTGTGAAACACAACATATTTAAATTATTTAACAAATTAGAGTGACCAATGACCATTATTTTCATTTGGCAACCCAACCAGTCACAAAATGTCCGAAAGTTGCCAAAAAGATGATATATTGCCGCCTAGTGCAAAAAAATCCAAAATTGAGCATGAAATCGAAAACGGTGTGAGTGATAATCAGTTAGAACTGAAAGACTTTATCCTAGAGAAAGTACTAAATAGCAATACAAATAGGAAAACAGTTTGTGTGCAAGGAAAATTTAAAGACAAAAGTGGCGTGGCTCTAGTCGTATTCGAAAAAAATGCTTTCAAGCAAGAAGATTTGAATGATACAGGCTACTTCTCAGTAGATACGGAGTTGAAAACATTCTTTCAAAACGATATTTATGGAAACTACGAGTGTTACCCCCGCTCTTCTCTAAATGGTGAGTTTGCGCGCTTTCCTCTTTCGAGATTTCAAGGTTAGAAGGTGCCTTTGTCATAATCCAAGAAATACATTAGTCATTCATTCGGCTGGCGTCGTTCTTACAATTTCTTGGCTACACAGTTTTGTTCTAAAATGGTGAGTCTTTATTTGTATGACATTTTTATTACTTTTTTTTCTACTTGAGAGTTTAAATATCACATTTTATCGCACCAGCTGTGAGTTTTGACCATGATGAAAGCTTAATCGTCGTAATTACGTAGATAATTACGTTAGCATTTCTATGAAAATAAATTATTATTATTGTTTTGTTCTAATATTTGGTTTTGTAATTATGTAGATGCATACTTGGCTATCCTGCTATAATTTTTGCAAGAAAAACGAAAGTGAAAATGTAATGAACCATCATTATTTATTGTGTCATAGTTGTCATGTTAGTATTTTTCTTACACCTTTAGGTAACTCCAAGGTTCTATTCAATCTGTGTAATAAAATTTTAGACTTATTTAATAGAATTACTTTATAAATAACTAGTGGCCCGCCCCAGCTTCGCCCGTGCAAAGCGGGGGTGTGTTATACATATAAACCTTCCTCATGAACCACTCTATCTAATAAAAAAAACCGCTTCGAAATCCGTTGTGTAGTTTTAAAGATTTAAGCATACATAGGGACGGACAGAAAACATCGACTTTGTTTTATACTATGTAGTGATTTACAACTATTTAAAATATTGTACATCTTTGTACAGTAACTTTCATTATGAATTTGTCTAGTTGAGTTGATGTTTCTTATGGTTATGGTATGTGTAAGTTTTTAAACCTATATTCTCAGTCTACTGGACAAATATCCCTCTCAAAAAGAAAAAAAGGCCCATAGACATATTAGAGTTACATATTACATTGTTATATTATTCTGCTTTCTTAATGTATGTAAACACTACACCCCTACATGTTTTATTTCAATGTTTACACTCCCGAGCCTGCTGGAAGAGATTGCTTTAGAAATAAGCTGTGCCTTTGTACAAATGTGTCCTATATTTCCATGTATTCAACTTATATTTTGTATGTGTACATAAATTGCTAAATAAATAAACAAGGAAAAAATTTTGGTTCGCAGGTGTGAAGACTACAATTGTGTATCCTGCTACGGAGAAGCATATTGCAAAGTATAGTCAGCAGCAAGTGCATATTGTATTTGAGACTCCAGATCTGTACAAGACTCTGACGTTGCCACATATTGAAAAAGAGCAGTTTACGTTGCAGGTCAGCAAAGTTTTTCAATTCTTGTTTAACAACTACTGTAATTTGGATCTGGAGTTGTTACTATTAGAGCTACCAGTAGAGAGTCAGTCTCACTCAGTATAGTGACGCATTTAGAGTACACTGGCACCATCATATATGTGCTGAACACCCGGACTGGCAAATTTAAAAGCCTCAATTCTTGTTATAGTGTTTGAAATTGTTCATTGTTTTTATTATTTTCAGTGGGTGTACAATATACTAGAAGGTAAGAGTGAACAGGATAGAATAGTTCACAACAATTCATCAGAACAGACCGGCTTTGTGCTACTCCCGGATTTGAAGTGGGACGGACTCACCAAGGAAACATTGTACTTTCTTGCAATAGTTCGGCAGCGGGGATTGAAGTCTTTGAGAGACTTGGACAATACCCATTTGTCTTTGCTGAAGACTATCCGTGACGAAGGAAAGGTAATATATGATATATAGGAATATTATGACAAACAGCCTGGATGATACTCTGAATTTTTTTTTTCTCTGGGTATTATCTGCGATCAGTCTTAGACTATGAGCAAATGAGTTCCGTGATGCTTGTAGTGTAGAGTGTGGCTTCCATTGATGCCATCTACTCGTAGGTGTTACGGCTTTACTGCCGGTCTTCTAGTGCCATGATACTGTGGTGCTTCAAGTGGAGCACGTAGTCTCATTGTGTCAACTGACGAGCTAGCACATTTGTGTGGATGGCTAGCCGTTCTTTATATTTCCCTGCTACATTCCGAATCTCCTCATTCACTGTTGGAATGGCTAGTTGTTGGTGGACTTCAGTGTTTGTAGTGAACCATGAAGCATTGGCTATTGTACATAGTATTTTGTTTTGTTGACGCTGTAAGGTGGCTATATTGGAGTTGCTTGTGCTTCCCCAGAGCTGTATCCCATACATCCAAACGGGCTTCAATATTACTTTGTATATCTTATAGCTCTTGAGCTTGTTGATGATGTTGTGATTCTCTGAATATGTGAATACTTTTTTCTTTTTTCAAACAAAATCCTTATAGTTCACAATTCATTTATTCACACATGAATAGAGTAATTACAACTTGCACAAGCCAGTCTTGCCGGGGCAGTTAATAAACACTTACACAAATGATACCCAGTCTCGTAACAAGTGCATCTGGTTTATATCAAAACACTTGCCTGTCTCCAGAATCAAATCTGAGACCCTTGTGGGTCTTGTGGGAGGTTGGTTTAATAGTAGGTGTTTATTGGTTACTTTTCGCCCTTAAGTACACTTTTTTATTAGTTTTTTTTTCCTTTTGTGTATGTAACAAACAAATGGTCACAGAATACCAAAATTTGCCTTCCGACAAATATCTTTGTTCACTTATTTCCTTAAATAGTTTTAAGCCGAACTATGGACCCGATTCTGATAAAATTTCTATGTTACTAAACTGAAGGTCATACCAATAAATCGGTTTAATATTGACAGAGCTATGCAGTCACACACATACAATTACGATACGATAGAGAAACTTTACCTTTCATTGTTCTGTCTGTCTGTAGATATAATAGCATATTTTGTATGACAGGAACTTTTTCCTATTTCATTGGAGATGACTGAATGACAGGGTTTCATATTAAGTTGTACTTCTCTTTGCCGGCTCTTAGGACACTCTTTGGACGGAATGGGGTGGCGACACTAAATCCGGCGTATTCTAAATCCTTCACCACACTATCATGTACTGTCTATCAACTAACTGTAAGTTACGCGAAATTACCGTACCCATCTAGTAAAACCAACCAATTGTTAGATTCTCACACTATTATAGCAGCGGAAACTTTGAAGCATAGAGATGAGATCTTATGCGGTGGTCATTTAATGATTTCTATTAAAAAATGTTACAGAAAAAGATTTTGGAAAAATACGGCGTGCCAGGCAGTCAGTTGAGGACATATTTCCACTACCAGCCGTCCTTCTACCACCTTCACGTCCACTTCACCTATCTCCGCCACGAGGCGCCTGGTATCCATGCAGAGAAGGCACACCTCCTGGAAACTGTCATCGACAACATAGAAATGATGCCAACATATTACCAAAAAGCAACTCTACCATTCACTGTCCGAGAGATGGACAAAATCTTTGATATCTACGAAACAAATGGCCATGTGCAAAGAATCAAGCCTCTAGATTTGATCAATAAATAAAATTATTGGACAATACGGCTCTTTGAAGAAGAGGTTGTGTAACAGATTGTATCCAAGAGCCTAGTATAATTATTTACCAAATAGATACTCGTATAAGAATATTCAATAATTAATCAAATTGTACATAATAAGTCAAAATGTTGATCAAAGACATTTTCATTGAACTCCGGTCACGGTTGAGAAGTTGCAACGTTTTCATTACTACCGGTGTAGATTTCACGAAGAACTGTAACCTCAAAGTTAATATACAGGCCAATTGTATTGTACTCAACTATTATAAGGATAGTGATTGCTATTCGAAGAGGAGAGATAGTTTGTCATCAATAGAAAGTCTGTCAGATTGCTACTCCGAAGATGAATCTGACAGTTGTGTCATACCAATCAGACAGTACTGTCGTATTATACCAAACTCGATGTCCTGTCTCAAAATTGACAAGAATACTATATCGTTTAGGATTCTAACAGAGCCAACAAATGGTGGTAATTTTTATGCTGAATTATTAACAGCAAACGGTTTAGATACTGCTAAAAAGTGCAACGGTTTGAAATTAAATGTAAAAGGTGATGAGAATATGAAGATTATGTGCGCTAATTGCTCCAACACTGTATCAAATGATTACATAAAGTTTGACAGAACTTTGGAGTTGCCTACGTCAAACTTGGATATGTCAGAATGGTTTTGTCATGGACACAGCCATGGAAGCGAAACACCTGATATTGAAATAAAACCAAACAAAAATGACTTCCTGTATCGTTTAACTTATTTTATGGTTAACACCAGTTTGTTGTCTGATAAAACAAATAAGTTCAACGCTAAACGAGATATCTATCACTGCAATAGATGCCTTGCTTGGCTTGGCATGAAACAGAATGATTCGGTGAAGTTGTTTAATTCAGAAGTTAAAATGTTGCAGGATGCCCAAGAATATTATGTATTCACTCATAAAATTGCTCAACAAATACATACAGATGACTTTGTTTACACAATTGAATCAATGACCAGAGAATTTAATCTCGGACTGCAGTATACGGTTCTATGCAAAATTGTCCTCGAATGTAAAATTACAGCAGCAAAGAAGCAGTATTTGTTAATTTGGATAATGGATAAAGAGTTACAAGTGTTGAGAGATAGCCGTGAAAATATTTTGGATGATAAAGTAGAACTGCAATCAAGTGTTGTGACAAAGATTTTGTTTAAGGTGGAGTTTTGTATGAATGATGAGGTCGAAGCTTGGCTTTCTGACCCCGCAGTGGTCTCTACAGATATATCAAAGAACATGTTCTCCAATGGCTTGGAACATTTGCAGAAAATGTCGCAGAAAGTTCCAGAGTACTTTCGTAATACCAATGGGTATTGTGTTACGTATCTGAAAGTTTAATTAAATATTTGCAACGGTTGTTGGCTTTCATTTTACGATGCCGTGTATAAGTTTTATCTCGTGACATATACAGTTTTAACAAAACTCTTCGAAAAACCATTCATAGTGAGATCATAGCGTTCTCTGTAAATTGTATTAATACATATTCAATTCTGATTGAGCAGTCGTTGTTTTACTAAATCAATTTATCCATTTACTATCGGAAATTTGAATGCTACTTTATCACTGATTAATATAGGCCGTTTTAATTGCAAGCAAAAAATATGTCCACCCGTGCGAAGCCGGGACGGGCCGCTAGTTTCGATTATGGACATCCATCCATTAGAATAATTATTCACTAATTACTCTAGTTAGTTAATTACACTAGTCGGTCTTGATGTATTATAGTGTTTTTGTTATACTCTGTAGATTCTGGCCTTAGTTTATTAGAGTTACAATCGCAAATTTGTTCAAGATATTAGGTATTGGCGCTTTTTTAAATTTTCTTATACCTGAGTGGCGGGGGGGACATCTTCATCATAGCCAAAAATGGCATGAGTGAGCGACCTGCGACTCAGTCAGTGTAGATTCGGTGCACTTGCTCATCGCAACGTTCCTCATAACCACAATTTTAGCAAAAGGCCCGTAGAAATAAGCTTAAAGAATTTACGACAGAGAGATTATCAAGATTGCAGGACATAGACAATAATAAATATTTTGTAAGAAAAACATTTTAATTCCCAACAAAGTACCTACAGTTATTATATTAAGGAATGATAAATATTCACGTTAAATCACATCAGTTCATTAAATTGGGTTAGAGTTTTAAGAATTCAAATCAGGGACGTATAAAATAAGGCGGACGGACTGTATGTGTGAGTTGTGAGTTCGAAATTGTTATGTTTAACATCCTAAATGCTGAGTATTTTTTTATAATGTCTTTTGCTCTGAGAGGTTCTTGAAATTTCCTCTAATTTCGAGATGTGGTGAAAACGATTCTAAATTAAAAAAAATGCTTTCATTACCAAAAAAAATTTTGTGATATATTTATGTGGCCTAACTATAATTATAATTTTGAAAAAGTATTAACCAACCAACCAAAGTAAATAACCATGTCTTGGTAGATTGCTAATTTACCTTTTATGCATAAGTAACAACACGCCGGAGTCCTCCTTTAGTTGTATTTATGTCATCCGCATCAAAATGTATACTGCAAATGACACTGTATTTGTTTGGAATCCAATCATTTTCACCATTACAATTTCTAATAATTTGAATTCAATCATTTCTCCATACTTCATTTAAAACCATAATTTACAAATTGATTTTATATAATAAACGAAAAATTGCCCATATTTCGGTTAATTTGCACACGTGAATATTGGCAACACTGAACTTAAAATTAATTGTTTTGTTCTAGCAAATGCAAATTGATTTTGATGTATATAATATGGAAATAAGTGATTGAATTATTCATTTACGTATGAAACGTGATACCTGGATTATTTTTCTTTCGGTCACTACGGTTTTTACACCATTTTACCACGCAAGACATGATTTATATTTTTTCGCCGCATATTGCGTCTCGATGCATCTATGTCCGAGGGCGACGCGAGTAATGGCCGACTAATGTGTGAAAGTGTGCGTGCGTACTGGCGACTGGCGTGTACATACAGCTGAGCTGGCCGACTATGATGTCACAGTTGTTAGTTAGCACTGTCCGACTTTTTTTTTATACGTCCATGATTCAAATGTAACTATTACGACATGATAGATAGTCGAGGCATATTGAGGAAAAAGCTTTGCGTACATCATATTGAACAAAATAAATAAACGCAATCAATGGCATACTGTGTAGGACATTAAAGATAAACAACAACAATCACAAATTATTACATAGTATCAGCTTAGCAGGGTACATATTCTTAACATAGGACTTTAGCCATAGGACCTTTTAATCAGCTTTGTTTTTTGTCAGGATTTATTTTCATAGATTACTTAATACATACGAAGTATTCCAAAGAATACAAAAATCTCAAAAAACTCCAACCAGTAATCGTAACATACACCTTAATTTGGGTGCTTTATACTTCTCAGGCATTTTCACGAATAGTGCAAAATTACATAAATATTTCGTACCTACTATTATATCTGTTTGGTTAATAAAGTAATTAAAAGATCCATATATTGTTAATGCCTCGGAAGTATGAGCTAATTTGGAATCAAGCTAACTAGGAATACCATTGATCTATAATCTTAATTAGTATCTTATTAAAGTTGCTTATTTATGTATAGTTTCAATAAACTTATTTACCTAACTACAGTCCGCGCCAATCTTTATGGCCGGTCTGAATGTAGGTGGGTACGAACTTGCGAATCGTACATTTCATAAGCAAATTAACCAATACGAACGTAGCACACTAACACGCGGGTGGTGAGGACGCTTGCGGGAGGAAAACGGCGCGCGCGGGCGTGCCCTGCTTCCCAGCCCCACGTACGTCCCACTGATACCTGACGTTGTGTTGTGGGCAGCGTAATGCGGCTACATTCAGACCGGCCATAAAGATTGGCGCGGACTGCACCTTGCCTTTTTCCCAATTTAATTGGGATTGGCGCTAGTTTAACATAATCATTTATATAAATAATAGCATGGGACAAAGGCCGAAACATGTTGGTGATTTTAAATATGATGATTCATAAAAGTTTGGTGATAAAACCTACGTAAATATAGTTCTTTTAATGTCTGAGAACAATGTTAAACCAGCTGTAAATCCAATCCAACATCATTTATATAAAAAAAAAACTTTATCACCAATAAGTTAGGCAGGAACTTAACAGTTAAAAGCATAACAATTTTAGGCAGCTCCTCTAAAAGCAATGCCTTTTAAAATTTAATAGTCTTAACACATAACACCAAAATTATACCAGAATCATGTTTAAATAATAATTACAGATAACTTTCAAATCATAACTGTAGTGTATGATCGCTCATAATATCTGCTCTATGTCATGTGAGGTAGTGTTGCGTAGCTGGGCAATGGTTGTGACTACCATACTGTAGTTGAAGTACCAAAATAATGCAAACAATACTGCAAAGAGAACATCTGATTGGGTTTATTAAGGTGCATCATCATTAACCATGGAGGAAATAAGTCTACTGTGTCACACTGGCCAGATAAGTTGGCACAGGGTTATTGACAAGATTTCATATGCCATAATTTTACAAAATCACTAACTTATATTATGGTAATGTGAAATTTTAAACAATTAAAATGGATAAATATAATACTTTAACTGACTTTTGTTATTGTTTCAGCCCATGAATGGCCCAATACTGAGTCGGACCTCCTCCAAATTCATGGAGGGAAATTAGCCTACTGTGCCATGCTGGCAAGATGGGTTGGCACAGGGTTTGTATTATGTTTTCCTTTGTGGCTAGGTGATCTGCCTCTTGCATTCTCTTAGTCACCTCTTACGACAACCTTGGGATGGTATGGGTTGGTGACACTGCATATTCTAAATCTGACAAACAAAGAATACCAACAAAGAATCATCAATACCCATGCCAGTATTGTCGATGCTATATTATTTCTGTGCAGCTTTCTTCAAAGTAAATTTCTACAAATCAAAAGTCTTACTTATCATGCTCAAAATTCTTAATGCATATATTTCACCTGCTCAAAAGAACAAATTCCAAAGTGCTTTCAAAATCAAATAAAGTTTACTTACTGTTCCTTGTGATGTCAATTAATAACTGATCATATTTTGTTTTATTATCTTAGGAATATTTCCTATATTGTTATTACCATAGCTGTAAATTATTCATCTTATCAATTTGATCTCAAATAATGCAGATAGCAGATACTTTAGAACAGGTACAACCTTATTATTATTGAGTTGGTAGGTATAATTTATTATAGAATTACATTACTTGATCTTGAGGCCTTACCTAATTTGTTTGCTCAAGAAAGTTTTCTTATCTTGCAGAGTAAAATTGTAGTATGCATCTAATTAAAACAGTAATTGACTTTTTTTTTTCACCTAGATTATTTGACTATTTCACACTATAAGCATAGATTTTTTTATTGTTTTAAAGGTTATTTTACTTTCATGTTTACCAACATTTTTAAAAAGGATACGTACTACGATCTTCTCCCAGGTGTCTACCATGTACAATTCAGTTGCCAACAGGTACCTCACGTACCAATAACTAATAAATTGTTGCACTTTTTTGACGAACTCCATCTTTAAGCTGATATTGTACCGAAATTGAGTACAAAACTACAAAGCAGTTCACTGTACAGTGAACTACAGTGTTGTAATCAACTAGAAATTGTGATGAAATTTGAAGGATACTCGTTGGTTATCTGGACGCTATAAATTAATAAACAAGTTATCAACGATAATTAGCCTAACAAGTTGTGTGTTGAAACATTAGGCTGCTGGGTTGACTGAACTTGACTGACTGACTCGAAGTTCGAACGGCGGACACCGACAAATGATCATCACATCAAATTCATCAAACTACGATTTATTGACATTAAGGTCAACGCACAGTATCGGACGCGTCTGTTGAGTACGCTTCGTTTCACAAATACCATAGTAGGCCTCGGCTATGGCTTCTTTAGAATATTCAGAAATTGATCAACTGTCACATGTGAATAATATGGTCATTCTACTTTTTAGTACGATAGCGTGGTAATAATTTACGGGTCATATACACTAGCGTATCTAAAATACGGAATAAACTTAACGGACGTCCGATAAAGTGATCGCATTTTTACGTTGAACTGTCGCTTACTGAATGTTATGCATTTATCTTGCAAAACACCAAATCAGCATTTATCAATCACATAAATGGCTAAGCCTTTTCGCGTTACTTTAAAATAAAAACTTTTACACAAGAATTTATTATTCTTGTGTAAGAATAAGTGAGAACAACTTGTAGACATGGCTTAGAAGTGAGATGGGTCTGTAGATCTTGAATAAGGTGTCATCTCCCTTCTTGAAGAACAGCACCACCACACTTCTGTTCCATGCCTTTGGCGTTCGTCCTTCGACTATGACCGAATTAAACAAGTTCTGAAGGGCCCTAAGGATCGGTTCTCCACCCGCCTTCAGAAGTTCTGCGGTAATTCCGTCATCGCCCGCCGCCTTGTTGTTCATAAGTTGCTTGAGAGCCATCCCGATCTCGTACAGGTTGACGTCCGGGTTGTCTTCTGTGTAGTGCCGGGATAATCTAGTTCGTGTGTCGTTTGCTAGATTAATGACGGGTTCCTGTGTAGACGAGTACAGCTGTCCATAAAAACTCTCAACCTCACCTAAAATCTCGGAATTCGACGTAACGATCCTGCCATTATCAGTCTTCAGTCTGACGAGCTGGCTTTGCCCATTAGACAGATCCCTATCGAAAGCTTAGGAGCCCCTGTTGCATTCAATAGGCTCTTCAACACGATTCGTTGAATCGCCGTTTATCACGCTTCAGGGACTTTGAGATCTGTCTATTGAGCCTCCGATACTTTTCGTCGCATCGACTGAAGACTGCAGGAACATTTTCCGTCGTTCTTTCATGAGATTCAGGGTGTCCGAGAGCCTTCTGGCTGCGTTCTGGCGTTAGATGTTGTAAATAAAGTTATATCAAAAAGGAACCAAGTAATACGAGTCTTACACGATTACGCCTATTTTAATATGTAAACTAGAACCAACCCGCATGGTTCTACTTATTTTATCAAATTTTGATGAGAAAAATAGACATGCATGGGACCATGTGGTATGGGTCTTTATGAAAAAGAGATTTATTAGGCAATTGCTGATAATGTGGGTTGATAACTTTGTCGTAGAAATGTTTTGTTCTGTCAAAATTGTCAGATCATTTTGATCTTTACAGGGTCGATAGAAAGCTCATTTTTGAAACCTTCTGTGTACTTATCTCGATTTTAGCAATAGTGTGGATTGGTTCCTGTTTGCATAAGTAGGTCCAATTCACTCTATCTTTATAAATATAGCCCTTGCGTTATTCTGATGTTTAAGCTACAATATTGTAGCGTTTCATCAAAATATATTTAATATTTTTGCGTGAAAGAGTAACAAACATACATCCATATAAACTTTCACGTATATAATACTAGCGACCCGCCCCGGCTTCGCTCGGGTGCAATGATGAACAAGTAAATTTATCAGTGTTTCTCTACAACATTATGCATGTATTCTACTTAAAAAGCTCCCTCTTGAATCACTATCTATTAAAAAAAACTGCTTCAAAATCCGTTGCGTAGTTTTAAAGATTTAAGTATACATAGGGACGGACCGACGACAGCGACTTTGTTTTATAATATGTAGTGATTAGTTTATGTAGGAACATTGAGAGGGTACACATTTTAGCCTCACCACGAAAGTGAAAACACAAATAATTTAAAATTACTTTTTAATTCATTCGGTTAATAGTACAATTTAGGTTTACTTAAAACTAAAATAAAATTGGTATCAGCCATTTTAACCTATGCAAGACAATCTATCAAAACGAATCTATACAGTCGTATTAGGTACACTCGATTTATAGTAATCACAATTTTGTACTTAATATAAGTTGGTATTTTCATTATTTTTGCATTGCTTAAAATAATGGCTATAAAGCATAACGCCATTTTGAGTGTAAGCCGCCATTTTTAGACCAGAAATCATTTCATCAAAACGGCAGTGAAATACGCATAATTTTACTAAATCTATCTAAGATTTAAACTATTCGGTAACATTAATTTGCACCACTCTGTGTAAAAAATAATTTATTAGATACATTTGAAAATAAATTCATGCAGTGTCGTAAATTTGACCTTTGATCGACAGAAAGTATTTTATTTTTCATCACAGCAATACAAACATTTCCACACAGTATTTAATGTAGTAAGTACAGATATAAATTCATTTTGTATATAAAAATAAATGGCAATCGGTATGTTTCATTTTACTGAAAAGCGGCCATACGTGACGGAGTCTAAATTTCACAAAATAAGTAGATGATTTCATCAAACACACAACACATTTCACAAGCTGCCATAGTAAGATATGCACCACAACAATTTAACTTGTAAAAGCACAATTATTAATATTATGTAGATTGTATTCGAGGGATACATAAAAATAATTGACATTATAATTACATAGGTATATAAGTGTAGCCAAAAGAACTTAGTAATAGGGTTGCCCTGTTTATCAGGGTCGTAACAGCCGTTTTCAATAACGTATAATTACTTTTAAATTCCAGATACTACACTTACACTAAATATGGTTTAAAAGCAAGAAGAAGGGTCGAGTACGTGAAATCGTCTATGATAAGGGTAACATTTTGTTTTGATTTAAAATGGCGGCACTCCCGCCATAACACTTCGCAATACATACATTTTTTTAAAAATTTCATTTCCTTATTAGGCTATAGAGGTTTTAATCCCGATAATTAATGCATCATTTTTTAATAAAATTTTACCTTTGCGTTATTATATGTGTTCTAAATAGCCATTCACTGTAGACTGATTAAAAAACGTATTTACGTCAACTCATAGCTACCTACAACAACATTTTATCACAAGTAAGATTATTGACAACGGCTAATCCATCAGTCTTATACAAGGCACCGATTGCATTCGACAATTGTATAACATTATAAAAAAATAGCCGCCATTTTGTTAACTTATGCATAATTTTAATTGGCACTTCATTGGGCATGGTCATTGCCAGACGGTGTCTGCAAAAATTGGTCCAAGGAAAAATTAATAACAGACATGTCTGTGCAATATTGACGATCAGTGGCGTATTTACCCTATAGCAGTGGGCTATTAAGCCACGATGTATACTGCCCCAATCGAGGGGAGTGAAACCCGTGACCTAGGAAAGGCAGATTTTCCCGGTCGAATTTAAATCATCGTTATCATGAAATCTGTGCCACGCTGGCAGACGGGTTGGTACAGGGTTTCCTGTCAATCCCTAATAATCGGAGCGGCCCGCTTTGGAGTGTGGGGCTCCATTAGCTTTATAAGAGGCGGGCCATGGCCAGGGTCACGGAGCATGCATGGGACTGAATCCCGTGGCCCTGGTTTGGGCAGTCGAGGCTCGCTGTCGGTTTTGGTGGGTAGGGCGGGGCGCAATTGACCATCCCTACGAGTCCCATATACCCCGGCCAAGTCAAGATTTCCTTCTCTTGCGCCTAAGTTATCGGCCTTGGCGTTTGCTTTGGTAAGCTCTAACGACACCCTCAGGATGGACAGGGGTGGTGACCCTATGTATTTTAAATCCACACGGACTAAACACTAATAAACCGACATGTACTATGTTTTAGCAATGTTTTAGTATCATCATAATCTTCTGAACCCACAAACTGTCCTCTTTTGATTCAGGGTTGCAAACTTACTAAATCACGAATGCCAGTGCCAACACGCCTGGCCAGTGTGGCACAGTATGCCTTCCACGTAATCTGAGGAGGCCCGATTCAGCAGTGCGTCATATATGTGGTGACGACACGGTTGGCGCAGTGGTTGAGCGATCGGCTGCTGCGCATCATGTCGCGGGTTCGATTCCCGCACGGAAGAAATATTTGTACGACCTACAAGTATTTGTTCCGGGTCTGGGTGTTTTCTATCTATAAATATGTATGTATTTACCAAACAAATTAATGTATATAAGTAGTTTATCATCAATCTCGTTACCATAACACAAGCATTAAGTTGCTTAGCTTGGAACGAGATGGCGTTGTGTGAAATGTCCAAGGATGTCCAAGGATATATCGGCTGAGTAAGATTAGTAGTATTTATATTATATATATCTAAGTAATATTATTTCTTCCACGCCTAATTGAGGGACATTAAATGATATCGAAATTCTATACGAAATCGTGAAACAAATTGGAACACCCAAAACCTGCCGTTCTGTATTTCAGCCCGCTGGTAAATACGCCACTGCATTTAAATATAATAAAATATGTATATTCCATTAAATATCTTGTATAACCTATAAATACTGAAAATGTTATTTAAATATAAATATATGATACTTACAATAAAAGCATGCATAATCTTTTACAACATACGCCTCTGTACTTAGATTAAGTTTATTATTGACTTAGTAATACGAACCTGGATCTAGGTCCTGCAAAGTTTACTGTAGTTTGTGACATTGATTTTTATCCTACCGTCAAAACTAAATCCTGAACGGAAAGCAGCACAATTTTTTTTAAATTAATATTTTTTTAGCATATCCTCGAATTAACTAACATGCAATTCCTTGTCCACATTATCCATGGAAAGTTATTTTATCAAATGCAAATTAACTTGTAGGAATGGTAGAAATGCCACTTGATAACTGGCAACATATTGCAGCCACCATTGTACATATTAAATCTGTAATATCTACGATTTTAATAAAATAAAGTAAATTGGTTTCTATTATTTTAGGTCACTATTTGGAAAAGTAAATTGGAGTCACCAACTTTAATATAATCGAAAAAATACTTGGCTACTAGTCGAAAAGTCTTCGAAGCCAGCTAGATCCTCCACGATAAATAAACTTAACTCTCTTGATCATGATATAAGATGACTTCTAAGAGTTGAAAGTGTCGCGTTTGACCAAAGGGTCTTTCGGCTCGACAGAGTAATGCAAGTGTCTTAAAAGCGGATACGCCCGAACTGGGTAGTTTTAAAGAAAAAGAAAGTGTCTTAAAAGGACTCGTAGCCAATATGATCTCGTGATAAAAACCTAGACATAGTATTTTTATTTGATCGTGAATACAGAGTCCTTTAGTTGACAGGCATATAGCCTAGTATTGTCAGCAGTGAAAAAATATTCCAAAAATGGTAGTTTCTCGTTCATTCCAAATAGTCGGTGTACCCTTGGGCGCCAGTGAAGATGACGTCAATCCAGATCCTAGCTGCTTCACCGGAAGGTGCCATCAGGTAGTACCGGCGTTGTCTAGTTTTCACGATGAACGTGGTCAGCGGATTCGGAGATTTCGACGTGTTCCCGTGGTCTAGGTACACTTCTTCAATCACCTGGTAACATAAAAGAAAGGGACCTGAATGCCATATTAGCTTAGGGTCACCCATGCCAGGCGAGCTGCGGGCCACCACGGGGGACGGTCCAACACAGCCAATAATGGCGATCGATATGCATCCTCCACCAACAGCGGGAGCGGAGAGGCGGCCAGGGTATTCGAAAGGATGTCCAACACAAAAAGGGTTTTATTTCAGGTGGTGGTACTGAGGCATGGTACACTGCTTTCTCATGCACCTGTGCTGCTGTAGCGAGGTTTAGTGGGTTGCATATACATATATAATATAAGATCTAAACGTTTAATTTATAATAAACTAGTGGCCCGCCCCGGCTTCGCCCGTGCACTGCGGGGGTGGCTTATACTTAAAAACCTTCCCCTTGAATCACGCTATCTATTAAATAAAACCGCTTCACAATCCGTTGCGTAGTTTTAAAGATTTATGCATACATAGGGACGGACAGAAGAATACGACTTTGTTTTATACTATGTAGTGATGATGTCTATGAGATTACTATAAAAGCGACTGATTTTGACTCTCGTAAACTGAAATTCATAGATTGATTAAATCTACTAAAATGGTAGAAATTTACTTACTTGGAAGTAGGCCCCTCCCCTGGGTTTCTTTTCACTCTTGTCCCAGTAGTAGACGAACGTTTTCGTTTCCCTGTCGAAAACGAACCACCTGGCACACACCAAAATAACTGTGTTATTTTTTTAAAAGTAAACAATGGGAGAACTAAATGACGCCTTATTGTCTAGATGTTGAATAGCATCACGAAGCCCCGGTTTGAATCCGAGTTCAAGTGCAAGTGTTTCTGTGTAAACCAGAGATAATTGCTCTGGATCTGGGAAAACTATCGTCATCATCCAAAAGACGACCACTGCTGGACATAGGCCTCCCCCAAGGATTTCTCCGGAACCCTCAAACTCAAAAGGAACTTTATTTACGTAGGTTTTATCACAAAACTCTTATAAATCGTCATATTTAAAGTTACCGTTATCATCTTACGACCCATGTCCCACCTAGGTGGGAGTCTCCATACACACCTATCATTCGTCATATCTACAGTCACACCTTTCATACACAATGCCTCATTCTTACAATCCATCCATCTCTTTTGATATCCGATAACTGTCCGTAAGCATCGTTTTCAGGCGACCTTAACCAGGTACACCATTTGGGAGGTCTAGTAGCACTGCGATTTCCAGTACGCCGTCGCCACTCGAGAAATTTCTGCCCCATCGGGCGTCAGTCTTGACAGCTATGTACCCTGCCCATTGCCACTTAAGATAGGCATTTCTCCAGAATGGCTCAGGTTCGCCTGCGTATCTCCTCATTTCTAATACGATCCCGCAGTGAGACTCCGAGCCTATGCTCTCGCTATCCCTCTCCATTGCCCTTTGGGTGACTTTGAGCCTTATGATGGAGCTACGGGGTCGTCGACCACGTCTCTGTACGTAACAGAAAATATGATAAAAAGAGTGTCCATGGAGTTTCTTGCCTGTTCTTCTCCATAGGATCTACTTTTTGGAACAAGCAACTAGATTCCTAACTTCACTTTTCACCTTTCAAAAACACCTGTAAATAGGTTAAATTGAAAAAAAGGATTTGAGTTTGAGTATCTTCTGTTTCATGTCAAATCTTGATGTGCACAATATTTGCCAGGCCGCGGTTTGACCTGGTGTGCTGACCCTTGACGAAACGACAAGCAGTAATAAGTAATGACACATACCTCTTGGACCACGTGTGAAACTTCGCGCCGAGCTTATGCAGGTACCCTCGACAGCAGGTCGAGCTCACAGTCACGTGTGGACATAACTCGATCTGGTGGCCTGCGGGCACAAAACGGGCCGATGTTCACATCAAATATATTTATATATTCATCTATACATACAAATAAATAAAATTGGAGTGTTTTTTGTAACAATAAAATAGCCACTTTTTACTAAATTACGCATTTAGAAATATAGATTATTTAAATATATTTGTAAATAGACCAAAATAACTTGTTTTTTAAATTTTTGTCTGTCTGTCCGTCTTTTTGGTCCGGCTAAACTCTGGAACGGCTGGACCGATTTTGACGGGACTGATAGGTAGCTGATGATATAAGGAGTAACTTATGCTACTTTTTTTGACTAGCTTCGCCCCGCGACGTCACCCGCGGGTAACACCGCACCCGTGCGAAGCCGGGACGGGCCGCTAGTTATATTACTGGTAGATCACCCTGTATATACTCACCGGCTGACTCGACGTGTCTCCGCAGGTCGAAATCATCTCTATCAACGGGCAGATACCTCGTGAGAGGTCTCTGCGCCTCGCTGTAGGGGGCGACGCCACGGCGGCTGCGACGCGGCGCGTTGCTGAGTGACACTGCAAACAAAACGACGGGAATTAAATCTATACAAATTACAAATAAATAACGGATTTATAATACATAGTGTCACCACCCCATTACCATCCTGAGCGTGTCGTAGGAGCCGACAAAAGAAAACGACAAAGCCGATAACCTAGCCGCAAGAGAAGGAAAAATCGATACAAAACCCTGTGCCAACCCGTCTGGCCAGTGTGGCACAGTAGGCTTATAACCCTCTATGTAACTGGAGGAGGCCCGACTCAGTAGTGGGATCATCTGTGTAGTAGTAGTAGCTGAGTAATAATAGAAAATATATAAAATTGCGTGTGTCCGTTTGTAATATTAAAATAACCGTTTTTTTACTAAGTGTATTTGGATGTATGAACGGTACATACACCGAAACAATTTTTTTAATACAGTTGCTCAAAAAGTGGCATACCTATTGCAGGGCCGTATAGCGTTCGGGAAGTGGGCTATTACACACGCGTGCTTTTTTTACCATTCCCGCACTAGTGCGTTTTCTTTCCCAACTGTCAAAATAATGTCTATTAGAAGGAAAAACCAATCATGAAGTTTTTATGATTCTTGCAAATACGTATATTTCTAAAAAGAAACTACGTACTAATTTGTTTTAATATCAGATTTAATGGTTTAATTGAATGAGTTTCATTTCATCTAATTAAATTTCATTTCATATCAATAAAAAAATTCTACTGAAGACTTGGCTGTATGGGCATTGTTCCTTTTGCCTACCAGAATGGGTGAAGAAAAAAAATCTCTGCTTATATTCTACAGTCGGCGCCATTCATTTATTGTGTTTTTATTATTTTATTAAATTGCTTCATTTTTTCGCAACTGTATTAAAAATAGTCGTTCAGTACACGTGCGGAACCGTCATTGCAACTTGTTCCGACTTTCAACCCTCGCCTTCGGCTGCGCCTCGGCTCGGGTAGACATTTGTCGGAACTCGTTGTAATGACAGCCTTTCCGCACTTGTAATGAATTATACTATTTTTTACAAATTTGCGTCTGTCTGTTTGTTTCGGCGCCTATTGAACACTTACTCAATCCAGTCAACAGATATCGCTTCTGTTAGAATAGTTTAGAGCTAACATATAATTGTGACTGTCAAATAATAGACAAATAAATTGCAATTAAATAATATTGCGACTATAAATTGAGATGTAAGCTATCCTATCTTTCAAGTTATATCAAAATGCATACGATGTGAAAATTTGATTAAATTCGGTTAAGTGGTTTAGGAGTCCATCGCGGACAAACAACGTGACGCGTAATCTATACAAACAAAAAAATTGGAGTGTCTGTTGATAATAATAAAATAAACACTTTTTACTAAATGCGTAAGTGTGTATACACAGAACATAAACCGAAAAAACATTTGTTTAAAGTTGTGTCTGTCTGTTTGTTCCGGCTAATCTCTGGAACGACTGGACCGATTTTGACGGGACTTTCACTGATAGATAGCTGACTATATAAGGAGTAACTTAGGCTACTTTTTTTTATTAGCTTCGCCCCGCGGTGTCGCCCGCGGGTAACATCGCTCCCCTGTAAAGCCGGGACGGGCCGCTAGTTTATATGACTGCCTCGTTGGTCTAGTGGTTAGATGTGCCGCCTTTGGATCAACGGGTCCCGGGTTCGATTCCGGGGTCGGGCAAGTGTCTTTGTCTAAACCAGAGGCACTGGCTCGGAGTCTGGGTGTCATTTCTATCTATAATATGTATGTATTTACGAAAAAAAAATGTATATAAGTAGTTTATCATCCATCTCGTTACCATAACACAAGCATTAAGTTGCTTAGCTTGGGACGAGATGGCGTTGTGTGAAATGTCCAAGGATATATATTAAGAAGATTACTCAGCAGTAGGTCATTTATCATTTTATGGCTATAGGATCTTCGTTTCACCCTGTATACTCACATATATTATCCCTACTGAAGTCCGACGCATGGCTGAGAGGTCGACTGTCATCGCTGCGTTTATCGTCTTCCGTCGATTCCGTTCGAGAGTTTCTCACTTGAAGCTGTGGACAATAAAATTCTCGTAAATATAAACACATAAACACGTAAATATAAACTCGTAAATATAACACACAGAACTTTCTTCCGCTCCGACGTCAATGACTGAACCACCGAACTGGTGACAGTTTCAGCATGACTGGAGCAAGGGTTGTGGGAGATTGAGAGATATGAATGGATTGTGAATGAATGAAAGAATGAGGAATTGTGTATGAAAGGTGTGAATGTAAATATGACGACTGATAGGTGTGTGTGGAGACTAGCGCGGGACAGGGGCCGTAAGATGATATTGGTAATTTTAAATATGACGATTTATATGAGTTTAGTGATAAAACCAATGTAAATAGCGTTTCTTTCGAGTATTATTAAGTTTATTCTTACAAGACAACACAGAATACTACTGTGGTGGAACTAAGGTGGGATGTGGGAGGGCATTACAGCCCCCCCTCATAATCGGAGGGGCCCGCCTCAGAGCATGGGGTTCCAATAAGAGTCGGACCAAGGCCCCCCAGGGTCACGGAGCATGCTCTCTGCAATGGGAGTGAATCCCGTGGCCCTGGCTTGGGCAGTCAAGGATCGCCATCGGTTTTAGTGGGTAAGTCGGGGCGCAATTTACCGTCTCTACGCGCCCCGAAGTCCCGCATACCCCAGCCATTTCCCAACGGCCGGGTATCCATGAGGATCTCCGACGTAAAAAAAAGGGTTCAGGGTTTCCGTGTTGCGGCTAGATTGTCATTTCCTTTTGTCGACTCTTACGACACCCACAGGATGGAATGGGCCACTTAAGGCCAATACCAGGGAATTCGCCACGAGGATATTCCACGAAAAAATGACAGTTTGAAATAAAAACTGCTTTTCCAGGTGTTTTTTTTATACTCACAATAACAGGCTTTTGAGCGCACCCGCTACCCCACTGCGAATTTTTCACCAGCGTCAACCACACTGACATCATTAACACAGTACTTTAATATAGACCACTATATCACTTATTTACACATTATTGGACAACAATTTAAAATAAATTAATTCAAAATAAGTTCGTCAATTAATCTGAAAGAAGATGGGCGTTAGTGACGTACGCGTATTGTGTTAAACGAGAAGTTTCTCGAGGAGCGAGATTTTGGGATCATTTTTGAAATTCTCAACTTCTAATGCATGTTATGTATACGTTATCATCAATCGTTAGGACCGAAACGGTGAGTCATATCATCGTAGGCTAATTTCTAGAGGAGGCCCGAATAAGTGGACCACGGATCCCCGATTCGTTTCCCGGGTCGGGCAAATATCTTTGTGAAAACCAGAGGTACTTGCTCCGCGATTCACAGGTTTCGTTTAAAAATACTTTGGGCTGGGGTCATTATGAAGAGAAACCTAGTGTGCCATCATATAATAATGGCGGTTATGACTTTTGTTATGTAACATAAACTACCATTTTTGTACGCATAGTGATAGTACGTAAGCATTTTATCGATATTTGAGAAACAGTCTCGATATTCGCGCCCTTCTCTAATCCCACACGAGAATTTGTTCCATGCAAGTTTTGCGTTTTATCTGGACAATTAATTCACGCGTGGAATTTCTATGACGTAACAGATCCGTTTAAAAATAAACTTTCAAAACAGTTCGTGCAGTTGTATTGAACTTGTCGTGTTTTTGTTGACGATATTTATTTTGGGACGCCGCTGGAGCGTAGATCTTGTGTTCGTGGGATTCTTGATCCCGCGTATTAATTAGGAATAATTAACACGTTATGTTCTTTTCAGGAAGCCAACCATTTTATATCGAGTTACAAATAAGGTTTTTTTTTCAACGGATGTCTTCTAAAAAGATATTCTCGATTCGGTGTTTTTTTTTTAAGTTTTGACGTACCGCATAAATCTTCATTTTTAAACGGAATTGTTTTTTTTTTGGTGTTGGTTCCAGCTTTGTAATAGAGACATGTTATAAAAATCGGTGCAGTAGATTATTAAGACATTTCAAACCAAGGTATTACTATAAATATTTATCCATATTTTCTGATTATTATTACTCAGCCCATAAACGACCCACTGTTGGGTCGGGCCTTCTCCAACTACATGGAGGTTAATTAGCCTACTGTGCCACGCTGGCCAGATAGGTTATCACAGGGTTTCTTATCAGCGCGGTTCTGCATCAGATCCCACAATGCCGCAACAGGACGCAAGTTGGAGCACTCCGGGGATGTTTAGTGGGTAGGCCCCCACTCTGGGGGAGAGGCCATAAAGGATTTTACCCAGGGCGAAAAAAAAAAAAAGGTGTTTCGTATCAAGTTTTCCTTCTATTACGGCTAGGATATCGGCCTTGTCATTTCCTTTAGTCGGATCTTACGACACCCTCAGGATGGAATGGGGTGGTGACTCTTTTACTACTACTCCTCAGCCCATAAACGACCCACCACCGAGGCGGGCCTCCTCAAATAAAGGGAATTATCCTACTGTGCCACGCTGGCAACACGGGTTGGCAAGGCTAGTTTTTCGACCTTGTCATTTCCTTTTGTCAGCTCTTACTATACCCTCAGGATGGAATGGGATGTATTCTAAATCCGTCACCACACGGCAGTCAGCATACATACATACATAAAGTCACGCCTTTTTCCCGCAGGGGTAGGCAGAGATCACATCCTTCCACTTGCTACGATCCTGGCTCACAACTCTCGATTCTTCCACTTTCATCAACCTCTTCATGCATGCTCGTCGGTTTAGGGTGCTTCAGACCTGACCTTTCTTTAGAACATCACCTATTTGGTCATGGAATGTCCTTCTTGGCCTGCCCCTTCCAACGTTCCCATTCACACTTCCGCTATATATTTCTTTCGTAAGTCTACTTTCACTCATCCTCTCAATATGAACAAACCATCTAAGCATACCTTTCTCAATTCTAGTCACCTAGAAATTTGATAAATCAGACTGGTGCAGATCCCTGTAAATCTGGGAGAATCGCAATCCAACACACGCCTGGCGTGACGCCAGTACGCGCCGCTCTACGAAATTTATTATCATTTTATCGCAAACTTTACGATTATTGAACTGTAGTGACATCTTCGTGTTTTTTTTTGTTGCTCTCCACTTGGCATTGACCTCAACACCTCGGGACTGGGGCGTAGGCGAATTATTTTGACCTCATTTTCTGGCCTTACATCGACGGTCATAATAAATAAAATAAATATCCTTAGACATTTCACAAAACGCCATCCCGTCCCAAGCTAAGCAACTTAATGCTTGTGTTATGGTAACGAGATAGATGATAAACTACTTATATACATATTTTTTTGTAAATACCTACATATTATAGATAGAAAACACCCAGACCTGGAACAAATACTGGTAGGTCGTACAAATATTTCTTCCGTGCGTGAATCGAACCCGCGACCTGCTGCGCAGCAGTCGATCGCTCAACCACTGCGCCAACCGTGTTGTATTATTCGTCGTTTTACGATTCTGAATCGTTCCGTGTAGGGACTGAACCTAACCCCTCGATAAGATGACTGCCTTGTTGATCTAGGGGTTGGATGTGACGCCTTTGGATCACGGGGTCGAGACCCGAGGGTTCGATTCCGGGGCCGGGCAAGTGCCTTTGTGTAAACCAGAGGCACTTTCTCTGGGTGTCATTTTGTGTTCGTAAATTTCATGTTCATTTCATTGTCAGGTTGTACCTATATCGCAGATACGAAAAAAGCCACCGTAGAAGGCAACCTTATAAAGAAACCCGTCTGACTAAATAACTTCGGACAGTGGTCGCGACATGTGGCGGGTCGACCACTTCCTTTTGATAAGGTTGAGGAAATCGATGCGTTATGCTTGGGCACCGGTGCCGCCGTTTGGGGTTGGTCAGCTCACGAATTATTATTTCATTTTTATTTTTTTTAAATTAAAATTCATCATTGTACATGGCAAGAAAAGACAAGCCCACAGATTTTTCTCCGCCAAGTCTTTTCGGTTGGTGCATTATACCGGTAGTGTGTTGAAGATTCTAAACGCCTTAATTGGTTTTTAAAGCATTTTTCTACTCTACTTAAAGTCATTATTTCTCTATGTAGTAGGTATGGAGTACGTCTAACTCAGTGACCCAATAAAAATTGACCTAAATAATGACTCGAGCTCCAATTGACTACAGCCACGTGTTAATTGTATACAAAAACCGTCCTACTCTTTCTTACGCCAGATTCAACGGTGTGCATAATAGGTTTCCAAGTTTCAACAATGGCTTTCTACAAACAAACCGCCTCAATACATCATCCCACCTTTGGGGCGTACCAGTGTGAGTTGTTTGACGTCACGAATAACTCTAGTACCGTAACTTATCTAGGACTTTTTACCCAGCAGATGCTCCAACTGTACAGAACCTTTATTTTTTTTTGTTCTTGTCCCGTGTTTAAATCCTTCATAGATTATCACAAATCACTATGTTGAAATCCCACATATTCGTACTAAGCGATTCGCTTCTTCGTTCCTGATGCGTACTGCTAAGGAACGGAATTCGCTTCCTACGTCTGTATTTCCAAGTAAATATGGCTTGGGTGACTACAAGTCTAGAGTGAATAGGCTTTTACTGTCCCAGCGGGTTACACCGTCGGCCTCATCGCCACTTACCATCAGGTGAGATGGAGGTCAACCGCTGGTCAGTCAGTAATAAAAATATATATTCCCGCCAGACTAGGTATGACCAGCAGGGGGAGTGTGGGAGTCCCCTCCGCCTCTGTGAGGAGACGGAGGCATACCCACAAAACGACCCCGGGGGGTACCATACCCCGCTTGCTGCCCTGTGGGCCCTGAATATCTCCACGGGGAAACTGTACAGAACCTGACAAAACGATACTTCTAGGAGCTTGGTAAGTTTATGCTCATGAGACCTTGATTTACAATGAGTTTGGATTTAGAATACATAATGTCACCACCCCATTGGTCAACACCACATCAAGAGCCAACAAAAGGAAATGAGAAAGCCGATAACCTAGAAGTAAAAGAAGAAAAAATTGAAACGACACCCTGTGCCAACCTGGCTGACCAGCGAGACACAGTAGGCAATTAGCCTCCAAGTAACGCCCGACAGTAATAGGTCATGTATGGGCTGTCATGTAGTTGTATTGAGCCAGATTGTCAGCAAAACCAAATAATATGTAGTTTTACCGTACTGGTTACAAAATAAAACGAAATCGCTACATTCCAAAACAACTTCTACGGCTTAAAAAAGACACCCACCTTTTATAACAGTTGTTTTATCATAATACGGCTAGCATTTCCTATAATTTTATCTTAAGATGATTAAGACACTTTTGTTTTAATTAAGAAAAGAATATCAACATTGCTGTAATATCCTTATCCTGAACGGAAGTTCAGGAAAAGGATATTCGATCATGATACATTCGCAACGACTCCCCGGGTTCTTTATACAGCGAGTGTGTTTAAAATTAAATTTCTTTTGCCAGGAAATCGACGGCATATATCGTATAAGCGCGCGATATGCCTAATCTCGCATATAACAGGCAGAATAACGCATCTCTGTGAATGTCTATCGCAAATTCACCCACCGAAGCGTTTTACAGCCGATCATTTATTTAATGGTTACTCTTTTGCAGATGAAATGTGTATTTCTAATACATCGTGAGTTATAGTTGATAAACGCCTGTTTTACGACGGAATCTTGCTGTTACGATGTTTTGATGAATTACCATAGGATTTATTAGAAGGTTTTAGGTGTTCTGATCGCGAGCTTCGAAAATAATCTGGGATTCGCACTAGGCGTATAATATTTCGGGAAAGATAGAGAAGTGCACATTAGGCGGTAAGGCTCACTTATTTAAATTTTGCCCAGTATTCATCCATCTTCACTACATAGTATAAAACAAAGTCGCTGTCGTCTGTCCCTATGTATGCTTAAATCTTTAAAATTACGCAACGGATTTTGAAGCGGTTTTTTAATAGATAGATCGATTCAAGAGGAAGCTTTTTAAGTATAATACATGCATAATAGCACCCGTGCGAAGCCGGGGCGGGTCGCTAGTCTATATAAATAAAAATGAATTGCTGTTCGTTAGTCTCGCTAAAACTCGACAACGGCTAGACCTATTTGGCTAATTTTGGTCTTGAAATATTCGTGGAAGTCCAGGGAAGATTTAAAAGGTGAGAAAATATGAAAAAACTTTTTTTTTCAATACGCATTATTTTTACTTTAACTACGAGTTACCCAGTTAAGGATTTTGAAACATTCTTGAATTATCTTTCACGTTTTTTATTTATTGATTCTGAGGCGGAACGAAGTTTGTCGGGTCAGCTAGTTAAAGATATACGAGTATAATCAGCTGCTGCATTATTCGTCAACATCACTTGCCTAAAGGAAATATCCGTGTAGTAACGGATTTAGAATACATACAGTCACCACTCCATTAAATCCTGAGGGTGTCAAAAGACAAACAGAAATGACAAAGCCAATAACTTAGCCGCAAGAGAAGGAACACTTGATACAAACCCTGTGCCAACAATTTCTATATTTCTTCTCTTCGCGATGAAAGGAAATGTAGCCGCATTTCCTTCTATCATTTCACCCTATATTCAATCGAGCCTCGCCCATATTCGTAGAGGGAAATTAGCCTACTGTACCACACTGGCTAGACGGATTGGAACAGGGTTTGTATCAAGTTCTCTTGCGGCAAGATTATCTACCTCTTGCGTTCGGTGACGGATTTAGAATACATAGTGTCAGCACCCCACTCCATCCTGAGGGTGTCGTAAGAGACGACAAACGGAAGTGACAAGTCCTGAACTGTCTGGCCAGCGTGGCACAGTAGGCTAGTTACCCTCCCTGTGATGGGAGGCCCGACTCAGTAGTGGGTCATTTATGGGATGAGTCAGCAGTGGGTCATTTATGGGCCGAGTTGTAGCAATTGATTTGTGACAAACCCAACCTTGTCCCACGCACGTTTGTAACAAACGCTTGAATATTGTTGTGTTTTCGCGCCAATGACGCATTGGACTAAACGCAATTCTTGCGGGGAGCCGTCAATTTTTTCACCGAGCACTTATAAATCTTAAAAATTTACGAGTCTCGAGTCTCGTATATTGGTGTAACTTTTGTGCACGTTTCTACTCAATTATTTTTAATTTTATATCACTAGCGAGACGGTCAAACATACATCCCGCCTGACAGTTTTAGGCGCAAATGGATGATCATCATCCAGCCAGATGAGGTGATATGCCTATTCTCCGATAAATGCAGTCTGATTTCTTAACCGTGCGAATTGCTCTGTAAACTTTGCTATCGCGATGTATAGTTTGTTTTTTGGTAATTCTCGCATTTGCAGGCATTGTTAATTGGTGCTGATATTTCATATTTTTCGTGTGATTTGTGTAAATTGTGCATGTAGCATACTGGTCGCCACATAGTCATTGGTAAAGACCTTGTTGTTGCTCCGGTACCTATGAAATATGCTGATGTAAATTCGTCACCAAAGAAAGATTGAATTCAATTTAATAACCGTAGTTTATTTCAAATGCGGTCAGTTATTCTTCTTCTCCAATTTTACAACTACACTATTATCAGACAATGCATCCTCTATGCATTTGTTCGGTTAATAAATTCTCTATATATTCGGAGCTCGATCGAATCGAATTTCGAATTTCAAACATTTAAATAAGGAATTTTGCACAGAAAAACAAACACGTCAAACATTTCCCACCAAAACTTCAACGACCTTAAACACTAATTTTATGAACGTATTTTTTAATCGGCCCAGGCTTCTCTTCTAAGAAGCCACGCGGTTAGCGTCCGGCGGTATACTGACAATTTTAGGTAGACAAAATTAAAAAAGTTTATTTTAGCCATGTCGAAGCGCGTGGGCGTGAATGGGATGTAAATTATTGTTTTATTATTTAACACTTGATGTACTGCAATTATGGGTTTGTGAATTAGATCCGTATAAATAAATGACTGGTATTGTTTTTTAATAAAAACGATTACACTACATATCTATAACCTGCATCGCGGGGGATTTTTACAAACAGATAATTCACGAACAAAAGATAGCCAGATTCACAGCAAGTTCCTCTGGTGTTCTTACCTTTGGGGACTACCCGGGGTATGTGATTCCAGGGTGCGGAAGGATGGTAGATAATTCTACCCACTAAAACGACCGGCGTTCCTCGACTGTCGAGTCGCGGGATGCGCTCACCTTGCGCCCTCTAGGGTAACAAGGCGTTGTTTCTTTGATGTGAAAATTTTGGACTATCTAATACAATAGTCTGTCTTCACAGTATCACTAACCCGGTCCGTTCCCATAGGAGCCGATTAAATACGGCGAATGAAATAGGCAGAAAATCTAACAGCAACGACAAATCTATACTAATATATAAAGCTGCAGAGTTTGTTTGTTTGTTTGTTTTTTGAACGCGCTAATCTTAGGAACTACTGGTCCGATTTCAAAAATTCTTTCAGTGTTACGTAGTCTACTTATCGAGGAAGGTTATAGGCTATATTTTATTTTCAAAGGAATTAGGGATCCGTATGAAAATTGCGATTTTGTAACCCAAGGTGTAAAATCGAAAACCTATTTATGCGTGCGCTGCAAAAACTATTGACAATAGAACAAAATGAAGTACTACGAGTTTGTAGGTCTTATTAAAATCTACAAAAAAGTCTGCGAGAGCTATCATAGTTTAGTCACAATAACCACTTTTATATTCATAAAAAAATGCATAGAGATAAGCACGGGTTCGAAGTCCACGCGAGCGAAGCCGCGCCTTAAAGCTAGTAAACTTATAAAACCCAGTAACTAATCGTTTGGCCAGCGTGGCAGTGTAAGAGCCCTAATTTATATTGGCATTTTATGGTAAAAATCTCTAAGCATACAATTAAAAAGCGAAAAAAGTATTTGTTGTTTGTCTATGGCACCACACTCTTTTAGGACACCCTTGACCACGCGTACATCAAAATATGTTGTCAGTAGCTACTGCCAAAATGTTGAATTTAGAATCAGTATTTTAAAAACAATTTACGAATGTAGATAATGTTTACACAAAAAAGTGACATTTTCAAATTACTTCGCATTTCATTTGACATTGAGATTTGTTTCTTTTAATCACACACGACCGTTTGGTATGGCATTTGACGAATTTGAGCACTTGTAATGATTAACAATGGGCGGCTGCCGAAAATTATGTCAGGGGAGAATTTCAGCCATTTTTAATCCCACTTAAACAACAATTATTATTTAAAGCGTTGGTCTGCTCTCTTACTTCATCATTTCGGCCTATAGAAGTCTTACTGCTGTGATGAAAGCCTTTATCAATAACGATTTTTATAAGAAGTAGCCCAACTATTGGGCCGGTCCTCCTCCATTTTCATAGAGGGAAAAGTTAATTCTTCATTACGATGTTTACTTTCTCTTGTCAGATTATCTTTCTTTTGCGTTACTTTAGTTATCTCTTACGACACGCTCTGGGTGGAATGTGATGATGAAATTTACCATCACATCACTACAAATTATAAAACAAAGTCGCTGTCGTCTGTCCGTCCCTATTTAAGCTTAAATATTTAAAACTACGTAACGGATTTGAAGCGGTTTGTGTTATCTATTAAAACAGTGTAAGTGATTCAAGAGGAAGGTTTATATATATAATATATCCATAATATAGTAGAGAAACACTGATAAATCTAGAGGTTCATCATTGCACCCGTGCGAAGCCGGGGCGGGTCGCTAGTAGAATATAATAGAATATAAACACATAAACACTTACCTCGTTTTTCTTCATCGTGCTTACCAAGTAATATGTTTAAAAATTGTTGTAAGGTTCAAATAATTACTGAGTCTATTGGTATATTTAAAAGATTTAGCGACAATTTACTAACTTTTGTTACTGTAAAATTGGCACTTAGGGCATGGATATTAAATTATAATCACTGTTTATCATCATCATCATCATCATTTCAGCCAAAGGACGTCCACTGCTGGACATAGGCCTCCCCCAAGGATTTCCACAAAGGCCGGTCCTGGGCCGCCCGCATCCACTGCTTTCCGGCGATCTTAACCAGGTCGTCGGTCCACCGTGTGGGAGGCCTACCAGCACTGCGCCTTCCGGAACGCGGTCGCCACTCGAGGACTTTTCTGCCCCATCGGGCGTCGGTCCTGCGAGCTATGTGCCCTGCCCACTGCCACTTAAGTTTGGCAATCCGGTGGGCTATGTCGGTGACCCTGGTTTTCCTGCGTATCTCCTCATTTCTGATTCGATCTCGCAGGGAAACTCCGAGCATAGCCCTCTCCATTGCCCTTTGGGTGACTTTGAGCCTTCTGATGGAGCCCATAGTGAGCGACCACGTCTCTGTTCCATATGTCATCACTGGCAACACACATTGGTTGAAGACTTTTGTCTTCAGACACTGCGGTATTGTGGACGAGAAGATCTTTCGCAGCTTCCCGAACGCTGCCCAGCCGAGTTGGATCCGACGATTGACCTCTTTCTCGAAGTTGGACTTACCTAACTGGACAGTGTGTCCCAGGTAAATGTAATGGTCAACAACTTCGAGGGTAGAACCTCCGATGTTAACAGGAGTGGCTTGAACATGGATATTAGACATGATCTTCGTCTTCTCCATGTTCATCTTAAGGCCGACTCGTTCGGAGGCTCCACAGAGGCCATCGAGCATCGTAGTGAGGCCCTCCATGGTCTCAGCCATTACGACTATGTCGTCAGCGAATCGAAGGTGAGTGATGTACTCGCCGTTCACGTTAATGCCCAGCCCTTTCCAGTCCAGAACCTTGAAAACATCTTCCAGTGCAGCGGAGAACAGTTTCGGAGAGATAACGTCTCCCTGTCTAACACCTCGCTGCAACTGGATCGGTTTCGAGGTCTGGTCCTGGAGTCGGACTGACATGGTGGCGTTTTCATACAAGCACTTCAACACTTCGATGTACCGATAGTCGACTTGGCACCTCTGGAGAGCCTGCAATACTGCCCACGTCTCGATCGAATCGAAGGCTTTCTCGTAGTCCACGAACGCCAGACAAAGTGGCAGGTTATACTCCTCGGTCTTCTGTATAACCTGCCGTAGCGTTAAAATATGGTCTACGGTACTGAAGCCTTTTCGGAAACCGGCTTGTTCGGGAGGCTGGGAATCGTCAAGCCTGCACGCGAGTCGATTCGTGATGACCCTCGAGAACAACTTGTAGACATGGCTCAGAAGTGAGATGGGTCTGTAGTTCTTCAATAAGGTGTTATCTCCCTTCTTGAAGAACAGCACCACCACACTTCTGTTCCATGCCTTTGGCGTTCGTCCTTCGAGTATGACGGAATTGAATAACTTCTGAAGGGCCCTAAGGATCGGTTCTCCACCCGCCTTCAGAAGTTCTGCGGTAATTCCGTCATCACCCGCCGCCTTGTTGTTTTTAAGTTGCTCGAGAGCCATCCCGATCTCACACAGGCTGACGTCCGGGAGGTCTTCTGTGTAGTGCCGGGTTAATCTAGCTCGTGGGTCGTCTGCTAGATTTATGACGGGTTCCTGTGTAGACTTGTACAGTTGTCCATAGAAACTCTCGACCTCACCCAAAATCTCGGACTTCGACGTGACGATCCTGCCGTCATCAGTCTTCAGCCTGACGAGCTGGCTTTGCCCAATAGACAGATCCCTGGCAAAAACCTTGGAGCCCCTGTTACGTTCAATAGCCTCTTCAACACGATTCGTGTTGAATCGGCGTATATCACGCTTCAGGGACTTTGATATCTGTCTATTGAGCATCCGAAGCTGCGTCGCATCATCTGTAGACTGCAGAACCATTTTCCGTCGCTCGTCCATGAGATTTAGGGTGAGGTCCGAGAGCTTTTTGGCCGTTTTCAGGCGTTGGGTCTCACAGAACTTCGACCCAACTTTGCGGACAGTCTCCACGAACCCGTCATTATAATCGTCCACGTCAACGCCTAGGCTTATAAAGCGGTTTTGCAGTTCGAGCTGAAAGCTCTCCGGGTTTTGAATTTGAACTGGCACGGGACGCAGCGTAGACCTCACCAGGCGCGACCTTTCAAGCTTAACGTCGATATTCAATGTGCCTCGTACTAAGCGGTGATCGCTTCCGGTTTTGACCATATTGATCACGGAGACATCATTGAATATGTGCTTTTCCGTCGACATGATGAAGTCTATCTCGTTTTTTGTGGTGCCATCCGGACTCAACCAGGTCCATTTCCTCTGTTCTGGTTTTTTGTAAAAGGAATTCATCATATAGAGTCCCTCCTTCTCCAGAAAACCAGCCAAAGTCTGGCCCCGTTGGTTCCGGTGTCCAAACCCAAATTGCCCCACTTGCAGCTCATCTCCGCTCCGCTTGCCCAGTTTCGCGTTAAAATCCCCCATGACAACGGTGTAGTGCGTTCTAGAGCCATGTATCGCCGAGGAAATGTCCTCATACATTGTCTCCACCGCTTCGTCGGGGTGTGCCGAGGTCGGTGCGTATACCTGTATGACCTTCAGCGAATAACGCTTGGTTATTCTGAGTATAAGGTACGCCACCCTGGTCGACACACTCTCGATTTTAACAACGTTGTTCACAAGGGACTTGTGGACGATAAACCCAACACCACCTTGGGACTGTTGCTCGCCCTCCCGGAAGTAGAGCAAGTTGCCGGATTTGAGGGTTATCGTGTCCTCTCCCTCTCTTCGGACTTCAGACAATCCCACTATATCCCATCGCAACTTGCTCAACTCTTCCTCGAGTTCTACGATCTTCTCGTCAGTCCGCAGTGTCCGTGTGTTATATGTTGCCAGGTGCAGCCGTCGTTTTTTGTGGTAGCCGGATCTCTGACGGAGATTGTTCGCACCCCCTGCCCCACCGTTACCTTGGCTGCTACCGTGGCCGAAGGAATAGTGGGGCTGCCGGGGACTGGGGGCCGTTTTCCTGTTTGTATCCATTCATTTATGGGGGGGGTTTGCCATAATCGCCACGCTTGGCAGGCGGGTTGGCGATCGCAGTGATGGATGGTGTGTTTTGAACAGAGCGTCGCTGCTGCCCAACGTCTGTTGTCCCTTAGTCGCCTTCTACGACACCCACGGGAAGATATGGGGTGGTAGTATTCTTACTCCGCTACCACACAGATCACTGTTTATACTTCATTGTAACTTTTAGTATTTCTTTTGGCGTTTACACTGGCAACTGACACGGCACGGACTACCGAAGATATTTACAAAAGCGATAGTAGGTATTAATTCGGTTTGCAACAATTTCGCGATAAAAGATAAGATAGAAGAAAAAATTCGGAATTATAGTATTGATTGCTCTGTTTATTTTAATATGTCACGTAGAGATTTTAATTTGAAATATAAAACAAAGGGTTTCACTCCGGGAGTGCCGGCAGAAGTGAAAACTTGAATAATTTGGCACGAATTTCTTTATTTATTAGTATAAAAGTACTAACATTTATGTGGTTAAATACAATATTTATTTATTGCGCTATCGTAAACACAAATGAAACTTTATCTATACTAATGCTATAAAGAAGAAAGATGTGTATGTATGTTTGTAAGGAATTGGGCAAAAAGTACTGGATCGATTTTAAAAACTTTCATCATTTGAATGATACAATATCACTGATCAATATATGTCATTTTAACTGTAAGAAAAAATAACTTTGCTCCGGCACGGGCCGCCAGTATAAAAAAAAACTGATTCTACGCCAAGCCGGCGGTCTAACCTCCCTCCGTCTTACGAATTTTCGATCACGTAACGTGTCCGAGTCCGTCACGCGAGTTTGACATTTTATACCAATCCCAAGAAAAGTGCTCAACGCCGCTAAAGAAGTATTCACTTCAAAAAAAGTTTATTTAATTATTTTATTTTAAGGAATCTCTACAGCTTTTTTTAGATGTTACATGTGCATTTGTACATTACAGTAATCTAAGCCAATTACAGAGTTCCACGACAATGCAATATGAAGTAAGTATTAAAATTGAAACTTTCAAAGATACATGGAAAATAAAATAGACCCTAATCCTATGAAACAATAACTGAAATAAAATAAAAATTGATCGAATGATGACGTGTCTTGTGGCATATCATGTGACTACCCCTTACAAACGCAACGCACGCATTGTTTCCCAAGAATGCGATCTACGCAAACTGGAGAAATGACACGCTGTTCGACACCCACGTATGTCTTTATTAAGAATTCCCATTCATAACAGTTGTAGCTACCCGCTGCGAAACCAAACATCGTGTCAGTAATAAATTTCAGATTGGATTAGTAAGACACAAACAAGATTAATGGCGTTAATTTCATATGTGATTTACTCGCACATCTTTTTAAACAGTCCTCAGTATTTTTTACTGCTCTTTTGTTATTTACTGTGTGAGGTACATTAATAACAATAAGGGTCATCATTTTACCCCATAAATGAAATGACCCATTCGGTACGTCATTTTGAAGAATCAAGGAAATACATTACTGATTCTCATTTGATGAATGTTCTATTATTTATGTATAGTAATACATATTAAAAAGAGGAAAGATCTGTATGTACGTTAATTGGCTCAAAAAGACCTGGACCGATTTTAAAAACTCTTTCACCATTTGAATGTTATATTATATAATTTGAATGCCCGTAGCCGGGACGGGCCACTAGTAATTTATGATTTAGATGTCTCTACCCGAGTCTACCCCAATCCACCGAAAAAACGTGGACTAAAGTAAATGACCGAGCAGAAAATTTAAGATAAAGACTAAGACTGAAACTTAGTAGCAAGAAAAGGCAATCTTGATACGAAATCCCGTGGCAACCAGTGTTGTCAGTGCGGCACAGTGGGTTAATTTCACTCAATGAATTTGGAGGAGGCCCGCCTCAATAGTGGGTAATTGATGGGCTGAAATGATAGTCTTTAAGCACAGTAAACGCGTGTGGCCGCCATCTTAAGGTGAATGTTCCAGGGTAGCCCGCGAAATTCAAATTTCGCGGGCTACCCTGGAGCATCCACCTTAAGCACAGTCAACGCGTGTGGCCGCCATCTTAAACAAACGAGATTTAAAACTGCTCCACGCGTCCGCAAAACATTAAAAATGATTATAATGAAAATTTTGACAGACTGCCACTTTGTTAAATATTAAATGAATGGTAACAGGAAACCACTTTATCGTGTCCGCTCTACGATCAAAGGCGACAGCGAGAAAATAAAGATGCGCACCAATTTATTGGGACAGAAACGGTCGTGTCAATGATACAAAACTACATATTTCCTTTGGAATAAATCCCTACTAAAATTATAATTTTGAAAGCATTATACCTACTAATATTTGTATGTTCGTAAAGAATAAACTGCAAGACTCATTCAGCCCATGAATGACCCACTACTGCGTGGGCCTCCTCCAAATTCATGGAGGTAAATTAGCCTAAGGTGCCACACCGGAAAGACGGGTTTGTATCAAGTTTTCTTTCGCTTGCAGGTTTTTGGCCTTTCGGTTTTTACGTCACCCACGACACCCCGATGGGTTGGGGTAGCGACACCATGTACTCTAAACCTGATGGTCCTCTCGGCTAGCTACCACCCTCAAGTCCGGCGCCAAGCAATTTTACTGTGTTTCGTCGTGTGTATGTAAGAGCCGATGCCCGACAAGGCATTTCCTCGAATTGTCTGCTCCATCTTAGACCCTGGCGTTGCTTTCCATCACGCAAGCCTAGGCTCAAAGGCATTCAAGTCGGTGATAAAAAAAGGTATTATAGAAAAGATGACACCCACTCAAAAACTGCTTCGCCGGCAAATGGATTGCGCACTGCCCGATAGATTAAAGCCGAACGTCCACCACCAGCTTAAGGTGGATGCTCCAGGGTAGCCCGCGAAATTCAAATTTTCTTACGTTTTTTGCAATTTGCAGGGCAGTGCTAGGTTATATGATGATGAACATTTGATTCGCGGCTGTAAGACGTATGTAGTTACAGAGTTATAGTCATCAAACTCATCAATACAACCCTCCAAGCTCACAAAGGTGCAAGAATGACTTTGACGTTGAAAAAGTTTTTCTTGCACCTTTATGAGCTTGGAGGGTTGTATTGATGATTTTGATGATTATAATTCTATAACTACATACGTCTTACAGCCGCAAATAACATTATATTCAACATACAACCTAGCACTGACCTGCAAATTGCAAAAAAACGTAAGAAAAATTGAATTTCGCGGGCTACCCTGGAGCATCCACCTTAAATAAGTTAGTTTAGCTTGCATAGTTGAGCCAGTATTTCATACATGTTAGTTCACCGTCGGTGGACGCACATGATATGAAAAACTGGCTCAACTATACAAGCTAAACTAAACTAACTTATTTTAGCTGGCGGTGGACGTTCGACTTAAGACTCCGATAACATAGTGAACCACAAAATTCATCTAAGGATTTCTAAATGTGTTTAGAAGGAAGTTTTAATTTAGTCCATCCTGTCTTCGTGGCTTTATGCTTAGGAAATGGTCGTTTGTCTTCGTAGTAAAGAGTCTATTTTAAGTTATTTTAGTTTGTGGACTTTGTTTTTCTATTTGTAATTACGGGGAGCGACGAGAAAATTCTTTATTATAATATAGGGTTGTCAATTTTACTCGTTCGAATTAATTCAATTTAAAACTAAACTATTATATTACAGGGCTCAAACCGAAAGGGAGACTCCCAGTTGATTAAGTTCCGGAGTCCTACATAACCCCACCCCCGAAAGGAGGCAGTATGCAATAAGGATAAATACCAATATGCGCTATAGGCTAATTACCCTCCATGTCATTGGAGAAGGACCAAATCAGCATGGGAAGCATGCTCCACGACTCTGGGGGCCTTGGCCCGACTAGCTTACGGCAGTCCATGCTCCGAGGCGAGCCCCTACAACCGGCGGCGGCGCATCCAACGTCTAGACTAGAGGTGGGCAAACTTTGTTAACAGGGGGCCACAAAGTTTAAGAAATTCTAAAGCAACGCCGGAAAAAATGAATTTTGTGTTATAGCTTTTAGCCATAATGGACCCTCGGCAGGCCGGATTAGACACTTGGGGGGCCACAGTGTGTCCCGCGGGCCGTACTTTGCCCATCACTGCCCTAGACCAAAGGCAGTCGTACTAAGAAAAGATATGATAATTAAACATTTTGTTGCTGTCGACCGTATACCGAAGGTTTATATATTTCTGGGTTTGTATTAACAGTGGAACCCGGAAACTTAATTAAAGATACAGAAATACATTTTAAACTCACCTCTTCAATGGAGGACGACGCGAGTCCGGAACTGAAACAATGAAAACACATCATTAACATTTTTTCCACACTTGAGTAAACCTTGGATAGGGTTGTGTTACTTTTTGTTCTAGACCCATTCCGCTCTGAGGGTTCCTTATGAGCCGACTAAACGAAGTAACACTAACAGAGTTCATGACGAGTGCGAGCTCTGCCCCGCCATTACTATTTTTTATTACACGTGGTTTATCCGTGCTTGTGGGGACGGATATTAGTATACATAGTGTCACCACCCCATTCCATTATGAGGGCGTCGTAAGATCCGACAAATTAAATGACAAGGCCGATAACCTAACATCGGAAGGAAAACTTGATACAAAACCCAGGGCCTACCCGTCTGGCCAGCGTGGCATGGTGGTCTAATTGCCCTCCACGTAACTGGAGGAGGCCTGGCTCAGTGGTAGGTCATTCATGGGCTGAATAGTAGTGTTTTGTCAACCCAAAACAACCCGCCGTGCGCCGACACCCGCCCTCACGGCGGACCACGGGTACCTCGTACGTTTCTAGTGTTTTGTCAACCTAACGTAACCTAGTAAGGACATGTACCTCTCTCGCGAATTTCAAGTCAAACTCCAAGGTGTTTAAAAAAACAAACGGGGTTTTTAGGCAAGTTTTATATCACCGAGTTGACCGCTAGTAAATGTCTGTCAACACCAAACATAATTTAAATCAAACATTTCAATATTACTTATCAGAGACAGACAAATAAAGCCACAAAGTATTGCGAGGTCAGATACCAATAACAAATAAATATCCTTGGACATTTCACACAACGCCATCTCGTCTCAAGCTAAGCAACTTAATGCTTGTGTTATGGTAACGAGATGGATGATAAACTACTTATATACATTTTTTTTTGTAAATACATACATGTTATAGATAGAAATGACACCCAGACTCCGAGCCAGTGCCTCTGGTTTAGACAAAGACACTTGCCCGACCCCGGAATCGAACCCGGGACCCGTTGATCCAAAGGCGGCACATCTAACCACTAGACCAACGAGGCAGTCAATATGTTATAACTGACATCGTTTGATTGTTTTGTGTTATATCTACTACTAATATTCAGCCCATAAATGACCCGCTGCTGAGTCAGGCCCTGGAGGGTAATTAGCCCACTGTGCCACGCTGGCCAGACGGATTGGCACAGGGTTTGTAACAAATTTCCTTCTCTTACGGCTAGGTTATCGGCCTTGTCATTTCCTTTTGACGGCTCTTAACGACACCCTCGGGATGGAATGGGGTGGTGGCACTAGGTATTCTAAATCAATTTTACAGAGTGTACCAAAAGGAGCAGTTTAGCGACTATATCTTTTGATGTGTTGTAAGAGAGAGAAACACACCTTTTTGTTATCAAATTGTCGGTCCCTAAAGTGTGTCAATTATTTGATATCGTGCCCTATGCATACGTAAAATTTAATTTACGTTGTTATCAATTTAAACTGGTACGACAAATGGTTGTTTATTTTTCGCTTGTAGGAGACACCTTTGTATGCGTGTGGCACCGAGGATGGTTTAAATTCACAAATCAGCCCGACAGATGGCGCTGCAGTCGGTAAACGAATATCATGTAGGACAACGTCTGCCCGGTCAGCTAGTCTTTTGATAAAAAGCTATTACTTTACACTATTTTTAATCCTTGGGGGAGGCCTATGTCCAGCAGTGGACGTCCTTTGGCTGAAATGATGATGATGATATTTAGTGTAAATATTTTTATAAGTTTTGTAAATGGTACCTATCCGTATGAGATCAACCTGGTTTATAAGTTTAACAAACATTTAAAAACACACGACACCGAATTGCGAACCTCACCCTTTTAAGTTAGTTGAAAAGGGGTAGAAAGGGATAGCATGAGAGAAAGGGACTTCTTCTATTATTCTCTATTATATTCTGTATCTACTCACCAACAAAGCATCGGACATTTCGGTTTCTTTTCCTTAACTTTTGACATTTTTACACACACGCATATATTAGTCAATTGCACCAAACACTAGCACCTTACAAAATATATAATGAAGACGGCAGATACTTCACTTCGCTGTAAGTATTCACATACCTTTACAAATAATATGTTAATTTGAAAGTGATTAAAGTAGACCTCGGGTTTTAATTTGATAGCAACGCCATCTATTGTCAAATCATTTCTAAAAGATTTGTAAGTCAGACACGCAAAAGGCAGTAACTAATTTTAATAAAATAAATAGCCGACCCGGCAAATTCGTACCGCCTCAAAATCAATAAATAAAAACACTGAATGATAATTGCAAAACATAACTGGAAAAAAAAATGCGATTTTTTTCGCCTTTTCTCGTCGTTCCCTGGACTTAAAATTAGCCAAACCCGTTGTCGAGTTTTAGCGAGACTAACGAACAGCAATTAATTTTTATTTTTAAAGATAGAAGATAGATTAGGTTTACGTAAATAATCTCAACCTGTCAAAGTCAATTCCATACATTTGTCTTTCCATTCTACCAAAGCGACAGTCACGTGATTAGCCCCCCAGAGCGTATACGCTAGCTAGCAATTGCTTAGAATTGTGTATGAAGTTTGACTGCCTCTTTGGTCTAGGGGTTAGATGTGCCGCTTATGGACCACAAGGTCCCGGGTTCTATTCCAGGGCCGGGCAGGTGTCTTTGCGTAAACCAGAGGCATTTGCTCTGAGTCTGGGTGTTATTTGTGTTCGTGAATTTCATGTTTGTAAACTGCCCCCGCGATTCCTACTGCAGGGGACACATTCAGGGGGCAAATAAAATAGCGAACACAAATTGCCATGTGAATTGTCAGTATTTTATTTAAAACACAAGTTGGTATTAGTGTTACATGTTGTACTTCTCTTTGACAAATATTGTATACGCCCAATACGCGAATAAAATATCTAATAAATAAATATCCTTGGACATTTCACACAACGCCATCTCGTCCCAAGCTAAGCAACTTAATGCTTGTGTTATGGTAACGAGATGGATGATAAACTACTTATATACATTTTTTTTGTAAATACATACATATTATAGATAGAAATGACACCCAGACTCCGAGCCAGTGCCTCTGGTTTAGACAAAGACACTTCGAGTGAAGCGATAACATTAAATAACATTGTTTTTTATTGGGATTCTAAAATCTATGGCTTAGTTGCATTGTAAATCTTAAATTAAATCCAATCTTATCTAAGTAACCTTAAGGTTCAATTTTTATTCAAACTCAAACTCAAACTCAAATCATTTATTTCAATTGAACCTATTTACTGGTGTTTTTGAAAAGTCAAAAGTGAAGTTAGGAATCTAGTTGCATGTTCCAAAAAGTAGATCCTATGGAGAAGAACAGGCAAGAAACTCCATGGACACTCTTTTTATCATATTTTCTGTTACAATCATCTGATTGGGTTACATTGATTTCGTGTTTATTTATAGTAAGCTAAGATGTGAGGACAATGTAACATATTGCACAACAGAAGTGTCCAGGAGATCAATATAAAGCTATGTAGGTATGTCAATAGCAGTTAAGGGATGACCGGCCCCAACTGGCGGCACCCGATCACGAGCATGACGCATGTGCCAGCCATCCCCCAGCTCAACCATATTTTAGGGAACCGAAGGACCCGACACACACGACACCACCAGCATGACCTTTAAGCGAGCATGACATACTCTCAACTGCTTGTTTATATGATAAGTTATATAAATACGGTGACTACATAGTGCTCACATTTACAATTCCAAACTTCTAAACAATTATACAAAATAAAATGATAAAGGTCCTGTATAATACGAAGGTCCTGTATACTCGATATAAAAAAAAAACAAAGACAAATTAGTCCTACTCAGTGGTAAAAAAAACAAGGAACATGAATATTTAATAAATCCATGATGTCAAAAATAATATTATGCGATAGGTACATGTCAATAAAAGCAAGGGCGGATCCAGCTTTGGCGCCAGGAGGGGGTCACATAGTCGTGGTCAAGTCAAGAACTTATAATTTAATTTTGATAACAATATATACAAGTGAAAAGTAGGTATTATATTAATGTACGTAAGTACTGTACTTAAAAATATTTATTCTTTATTGTACACTAGAAAAACTCCACACATAATAACTTGTACATATCCACGTACATATTGCCCTCTTGAAGACACCCAGAGACCCACTATCACGCACTGAATGAGGCAGCCTATTTATATTCCATAGCCGTGGTTTCTGTGTGGTAGCGGAGTAAAAATACTACCACCCCATATCTTCCCGTGGGTGTCGTAAAAGGCGACTAAGGGACAACAGACGTTGGGCAGCAGCGACGTTCTGTCCAAAAACGCACCATCCGTACTGCGATCGCCAACCCGCCTGCCAAGCGTGGCGATTATGGCAAACACCCCCCAATGAAGCACACATCTAAAAAAACGGCCCCCAGTCCCCGGCAGCCCCACTATTCCTTCGGCCACGGTAGCAGCCAAGGTAACGGTGGGGCAGGGGGTGCTAAAAATCTCCGGCAGAGATCCGGCTACCATAAAAAACGACGGATGCACCTGGCAACATATAACACACGGACACTGCGGACTGATGAGAAGATCGTAGAACTCGAGAAAGAGTTGAGCAAGTTGCGATGGGATATAGTGGGGTTGTCTGAAGTCCGAAGAGAGGGAGAGGACACGATAACCCTCAAATCCGGCAACTTGATCTACTTCCGGGAGGGCGACCAACAGTCCCAAGGTGGTGTTGGGTTTATCGTCCACAAGTCCCTTGTGAACAACGTTGTTAAAATAGAGAGTGTGTCGACCAGGGTGGCGTACCTTATACTCAGAATAACCAAGCGTTATTCGCTGAAGGTCATACAGGTATACGCACCGACCTCGGCACACCCCGACGAAGCGGTAGAGATAATGTATGAGGACATTTCCTCGGCCATACATAGCTCTAGAACGCACTACACCGTTGTCATGGGGGATTTTAACGCGAAACTGGGCAAGCGGAGCGGAGATGTGCTGCAAGTGGGGCAATTTGGGTTTGGACACCGGAACCAACCGGGCCAGACTTTGGCTGGTTTTCTAGAGAAGGAGGGACTCTATATGATGAATTCCTTCTACAAAAAACCAGAACAGAGGAAATGGACCTGGTTGAGTCCGGATGGCACCACAAAAAACGAGATAGACTTCATCATGTCGACGGAAAAGCACATATTCAATGATGTCTCCGTGATCAATATGGTCAAAACCGGAAGCGATCACCGCTTAGTAAGAGGCACATTGAATATCGATGTTAAGCTTGAAAGGTCGCACCTGGTGAGGTCTACGCTGCGTCCCGTGCCAGTTCAAATTCAAAACCCGGAAAGCTTCCAGCTCGAACTGCAAAACCGCTTTATTAGCCTAGGCGTTGACGTGGACGATTATAATGACGGGTTCGTGGAGACTGTCCGCAAAGTTGGGTCGAAATTGGGTCGAAGACCCAACGCCAGAAAACGCCCAAAAAGCTCTCGGACGTCGCCCTGAATCTCATGGACGAACGACGGAAAATGGTCCTGCAGACTTCAGATGATGCGACGCAGCTTCGGATGCTCAATAGACAGATATCAAAGTCCCTGAAGCGTGATATACGCCGATTCAACACGAATCGTGTTGAATCGGCGTATATCAGGCTCGTATATCAAGGTAGTATATCAAGGTTTTTGCCAGGGATCTGTCTATTGGGCAAAGCCAGCTCGTCAGGCTGAAGACTGATGACGGCAGGATCGTCACGTCGAAGTCCGAGATTTTGGGTGAGGTCGAGAGTTTCTATGGACAACTGTACACGTCTACACAGGAACCCGTCATAAATCTAGCAAACGACCCATGAGCTAGATTAACCCAGCACTACACAGAAGACCTCCCGGACGTCAGCCTGTGTGAGATCGGGATGGCTCTCGAGCAACTTAAAAACAACAAGGCGGTGGGTGATGACGGAATTACCGCAGAACTTCTGAAGGCGGGTGGAGAACCGATCCTCAGGGCCCTTCAGAAGTTATTCAATTCCGTCATACTCGAAGGACGAACGCCAAAGGCATAGAACAGAAGTGTGGTGGTGCTGTTCTTCAAGAAGGGAGATAACACCTTATTGAAGAACTACAGACCCATCTCACTTCTGAGCCATGTCTACAAGTTGTTCTCGAGGGTAATCACGACTCACGAGTCGTCTCGCATGCAGGCTCGACGATTCCCAGCCTCCCGAACAAGCCGGTTTCCGAAAAGGCTTCAGTACCATAGACCATATTTTAACGCTACGGCAGGTTATACAGAAGACCGAGGAGTATAAAAAAAATTATTTGAGGTTAGGTCCTTTTTTGCTATTATTACGTTACTCTTTGGTCTACCAGCTAGACGCGTGGAGAGCTAGTGGACAAGAGCGCGCAAGTGTGGCGCGGTAAAATTCAAATTTTCGATACGTTCGTTCCCAAACATTTACCATCATACAAAGTTAGTATATTATATTAATTAAATAACTATTGAAGGTATGTAGTTACATAAAATCTGTATGGTCACAAAATATATAAATAAAATCATTATGTTCAATTAGTGGTCCACCTAAGTCCTGGAACCAGCTCAGGGGGGGGTCATGACCCCCATGACCCCCCCCCCTGGATCCGCCCTTGAATAAAAGACCTAGTGAAAGGCCGGAATTAAATAATTATTACAAAAAAGGAGTAGCAAAATATGAAGACCACATAAGACTATTTCAGTGTGGCTGCGGAGCTGGACCAGCATTTCGCCAAGCATTTTTATCATCTACATATTCATCTAATTTATAATAAGCCTGCCTACATAGTGTGCGTTTTACACATATTTTAAACATCTTCTCGTTTAATTGAAGGATGTTGGAAGGTATTTTATTGTAAAATTTAATGCAGTTCCCCATAAATGAAGTTTGCACTTTTGATAATCTAAATTTTGGTTGAACTAGTTTATTTCCATCTCTAGTAGTATAATGATGTCGTTCGCACTGTTTACTAAATAAATGCAAATTTTTCCTAACATACATGATGTTTTCATATATGTACTGACAAGGCACTGTTAGGATGCTAATTTCTTTGAACAGATCCCTAAGGGAATCGCGACTGCGTAGATTGTAAATAGCTCTAATAGCTCTTTTCTGCAGAATGAAGATTGATTCAATGTCTGCAGCACTGTATTAAAACAAAAGAAAAATAATTGCTTTTTAATTTCATTATTATACGTAGTACCATGTAGTACATAGTACCTATGACATGACGTATCAACATAATTAAGGGTAGAGAAGATCCGTCTATTAGAATTAATGTAGTCTTCTTGTTACCAGTTTTGTTATCCTATTAATACATAATATAAGTTGCACTCATCCCCACACAGGCAAAAGCGTAAGCTATACAGCCAAATCACATTACACCTTCCAATCAATATTCTTACTCTAAAATTCAATTACCCACGGAAAAAATGGAACCACGAGACGGATTTGGCACACTTTCGTAATCTGTGACAGCACATGAAAACTTAAATATTTTTACTGCACTGACACCGGCGAGTGAGCGAAAACATCTGCTGGACTCAATTGCCATTGAGGAAGTTTATCATATTAAGCAATGACAAACGTGTGAATGTACAGGATGTTTCATTTCTACAAATGTGTATAGTTAGAAGATTTATTTCTCAGTTAGATTTTTATTCCAAAGCGACAGCCGCTTTTGACAGGACGTACAATAGCAGAGTTCATGTCATCAGAAGTAACATAAGCTACTCTTGCATAAGAAAAAAGGCAATCTCGTAAATCGTTGTATCAAGCTTAAGGTTCAAATTCCCGCAAGCACTGTCGACAATGGAATATTTTATTTTTTAAATCGTCTTACTGGAAGCAAAGAACAGGAGTTTATTTTAGTACTTTCTAGCAACTTAAACGTTGCTAGAAATTAATAAAATACATATAAGCGGCCTTATCGCTAGCAAGTGATCTCTTCCAGGCAACCTTATGGCGAAATAAGCATCTACGATGTAAGCTGGTAGTGCAGCAATAAAAAAAGTATATATAATATCTTATTTATGACAAATTTACATCACTACATAGTATAAGCCACTAGTACCACGGGCCACTAGTACTATATATAATCTGGACATAAATATAAGTCTCTACATACATAAAGTCACGCCTTTTTCCCGCAGGGGTAGGCAGTAACTACTAAAATTAATAAAATATGTATACAGACACAATAAACATAATACACTGTACTATATAGTCCGAGATTTGTAAAATGAGATTCTATTTTTTTCTTAAGGATTATCAGCGCGGCTAATAGTATCCGGATTAGGAGTTATTTTTTGTATTAATTAGATACCTATGCGATACACGTAATGCATTATGTGATTCTCCAAATGTCAAGGAACAATCCAGAATAAGATAGTATGAGCATATGAACCTTTCTTCGACCGAAATCATGCCATCAAAACCGCTCCATATTCAGATTCCATAAAATAAATATAAGAATAGAGTGAGCATCTTTGATGTCAGCTGCGCTCTATTTTTGAAAATCTATTAGTTTTTATGTCAGTAAAAAGTTTTTATGTCTGCTGGTTGTCAGCACTGTCATATTCATTGTGGTATTTTCAAAACTTTATTTATTATTTGGCGGCAATCCTACGAGTTGTCATGCTCACCAAAATATATCGAACAATGGTAGCGACATGTGGCGGGTCGACCACTTCCCTTGCATATGGTTTTAAGGAGATAAATGGCTGCCACATGCTTATGCCTATTAATAGATGCCGCGGTTTGATGTTGGTCGATTCATTGGATTCAAGTCATTTAATAAAACATTTAATTATTCTATTATTTTTTTATTTTTTACGCGTTCCGACGTGGTAGTAGTATTATAAAAATGATATATCCGTTCCTTAATATAAACCTTCCTCTATAATCACTCTATCTATAAAAAAACCGCTTCAAAATCCATTGCGTAGTTTTAAAGATTTAAGCATACATAGGGGCGGACAGACAACAGCGACTTTGTTTTATACTATGTAGTGATAGTGAAGTGATAGTGAAGCATTTTTCTATCTTATTCTTCTTCATAATTTTCACGAGTAAACCTTTATAACACCCTGTACACGGTGACTACGTTATGGCCGTCCTAAATACGTGCCATATTAAGGACGTGTCCATAGAGACGCGTAGTCGTTTATTGTTTATAGACCAACACTGTACACTTTCCGTGTGGTGACGGATTTAGTATACAGTGTCAACACCCCGTTCTACGCTGAGGGTGTCGAAAGAGCGGAGGAAAGGAAATGTCAAGGCCGATAACCTAGAGGGAAATCTTTATACGAAACCCGTCTGGCCAGCGTGGCACAGTAGGGCAATTAGCCTCCATTGACCATCCCTGTGGTGGGAGGAGGCCCGACTCAGCAGTGGGTCATTTATCGGCTGAGTAGTAGTAGTACTCTCCAGGCCATGTAGCCCGGACAAAAAAGTCATAAAGTGGCGACCACATATGGAACGTGGGAAGACCCCCCACTTTATATGGGAGAGGCTTAAAATCTAATCAAAAGAATCTATTTACTCATGTTGGCTTAACTGAGCTTTTTTGACACGTATTTACCACCGGTTCGGGAGGCTGCTCTACAGAGAAGAGCCGGCAAGAAACTTCATAGTGACTACTGTTAAGACGGATTTGTGAAATCAATCCCGCGCATTGGTCGCAAACGGCTAAACATCAGCAGTATTTTTTGGATTGTAAGAATGAGGAACTGTTGAAATTAAACACTTTTTAACGGATTTATCGCGTGTTAGTCCGGGATCCCCGGTACATTGTTTTCACTTGATTACTATCAAGCTAATTTTTCGTGAGTAGCTTCATTTTCATGAGACGCCCAACATTTTCTTGTCGACAACTCTTGATTGTGGTAGCTAACAGAGGTAGCAAGGGTGAAATATGTTGATTTTATGATTCAAAAAAATTTATTACTAACCGGGTGCTTTTTGGTATATCTGATGATAATTATCTAAATTATTCGAAAATGTATTTGTCCTACAAAATGTGTGGTTTGATCAAAGAGTCCTCCACCTCCAATATGTATGGATAACGAGGTCATCAAAAATGATTACTAACCAGCTGGTTTTTTTTTATTTACTTAATAAATATGTATATTATTTAACCGTCATATTGTCCTACAAGTTGCGTGGTACGTTATCCCGGTCCTACGCTCAAAAGTTGTTAAAACCACAAGACCCATTTTGTCATTACTAACTGTAGGACAATAATTTTACATGATAGGTTAGTGTATTCTCTGCCCAAATGATACAATGTCCTACAAGAAAACAGGTATGTAACGCGAGTCCGACAAAAATTGTAATTTTGTCGTTTTCCTACTTATAACTTACTAGCGACCCGAACCGGCTTCGCACGGGTGCATGTATTATACATATAAACCTTAATATTGAATCACTCTATCTATTAAAGAAAACCGCTTCAAAATCCGTTTCGTAGTTTTCAAGTTTTAAGCATACATAGGGACGGACAGACGACAGCGACTTTGTTTTATACTATGTAGTGATGATACAGTGAAAACGTCTTTTTTTTATTTAAATAAATTATTTTTCTTAAGTAGTACAAAAAAATAATTATTTACATATAAAAAAAAATAATATTCATCAGATTCATCTGATAAATTTTCAGTATCATCACTGTAATTTTCATCTATTTCATTTTCCTCGTCTTCGTAATGACGTAAAAAATTAAGTATTATTTAACATAAAATGAATCCACTTCGTTTTATAGTGTGCAAAACTTTTTATATAGTACACACATACGGATTCCGCTATACAACGACATTCACCGTTATGTTTAATGGATGAAAATTATTTTATTACAAATTTAGTATGTTAAAAATAATTTAAAAAAATGGATTGCCTGAAAAAGTCCTAAATTTCTAATAAAATAATTTTCATCCATTATACATATCGGTGGTCGTTGTATAGCGGGATCCGTATATGTACTATATAAAAAGTTTCGTACACTATAAAACGAAGTGGATTCATTTTATGTTAAAAATACTTAATTTTTTACGTTATTACAGAGTCAGAAGACGAGGAAAATGAAATAGATGAAAATTACAGTGATGATACTGAAAATTTATCAGATGAATCTGATGAATATACATTTTTTTTAAGTAAATAATTATTTCTTTGTACTACTTTAGTAAAAAAAAAGTTATTTAAGTTAATAAAAAAGATGTTTTCACTGTATCATAAGTTATAAGTAGGAAAACGAAAAATGACAATTTCTGTCGGACTCATGATACATACCTGTTTTTTTGTAGGAAATTGTATCATTTGGGCAGAGAATACTAACCTATCATGTAAAATTGGTGTCCTACAGTTAGTGATGACAAAATGGGTCTTGTGGTATTACCAATTTCTGAGTGTAGGACCGGGATAACGTACCACGCAACTTGTAGGACAATATGACGGTTAAATAATATAAATATTTACTAAGTAAATAAAAAAAACCAGCTGGTTAGTAATAATTTTTGATGACCTCATTATCGATACATATTGGAAGTGGAGGACTCCTTGATCAAACCATACATTTTGTAGGACAAATACATTTTCGAATAATTTAGATAGTTCTCATCAGATATACCAAAAATCACCCGGTTAGTAATAATTTTTTTAGAATCATTAAATCAACATATTTAACCTTTGCTACCTCTGTTAGCTACCACAATCAAGAGATGTCGACAAGAAAATGTTGGGCGTCTCATCAAAACAAAGCTATTCACAAAGATTCAGCTTGATAGTAATAATTTTTTTTCTATGATCTGTAGAACAACTTTTGAGTGTAGGACCGGGATAACGTACCACGCAACTTGTAGGACAATATGACGGTTAAATAATATACATATTTATTAAGTAAATAAAAAAAAACCAGCTGGTTAGTAATCATTTTTGATGACCTCGTTATCCATACATATTGGAGGTGGAGGACTCTTTGATCAAACCACACATTTTGTAGGACAAATACATTTTCGAATAATTTAGATAATTATCATCAGATATACCAAAAAGCACCCGGTTAGTAATACATTTTTTTGAATCATAAAATCAACATATTTCACCCTTGCTACCTCTGTTAGCTACCACAATCAAGAGTTGTCGACAAGAAAATGTTGGGCGTCTCATGAAAATGAAGCTACTCACGAAACATTAGCTTGATAGTAATCAAGTGAAAACAATGTACCGGGGATCCCGGACTATGTATATTACATTATTTAATTCCCGACGTTTCGAATGCTTTGCAGCAGTCGTAGTCGCGGGAGAGACTAGATGACAGTTGTCTTCAAAAGTACAAAGAAACAGTTAAAATCTACCGCCTATAATTTTGTTTTATTGATAACGTTCCATGTGCACGCAGAAATCGCTCACGGTGTCCAGAGGTCTTGCAGATGAGTATTTTGCTTGAGATTTGATCAATTTAATGACTGGATCCCAGGCAGGCAGTCTCTCCCGCGACCACGACTGCTGCAAAGCATTCGAAACGTCGGGAATTAAATAATGTAATTTACACGCGATTAATCCGTTAAAAAGTGTTTAATTTCAATGTGTAATAATCGCGAAAACCTAAGAAATCATTATGAGGAACTGTGTATGAAATGTGTGAATGTAGGTATGACGACTGATATGTGTGTGTGGGGACTACCACCTAGCGTGGAAAGGGGCCGTAAGATGATGATGGTGATTTGAAATATGACGACGTATAAGAGTTTTGTGATAAAACCTACGTAAATAAAGTAATTTTTAAGTTTGAGTTTATCAGCAGTGGGCGTCTGTGGCTCATAGATACTTCAGCCCATAAACGACCCACCCACTCGGGCCTCCTCTGACTTTCTACCCTACTTTGCCAGGCTGGCAAGACGAGTTGTCTTGCGGCTGGGTGATCTGTCTCTGGCGTTTCTCTTGCGACACCCTCAGGATAGCGTGGGTCGGTGACATTTGTATATTCTAAATCCGTCACACGGACAATGAATTAGAGCGATATATTTATTTTAAGCTTGCTCTCTGCCTATTGTCGATCGCTTATCATGAAGAGTATATTGACACAAATTCGCGTCACACTTTGTACAATCGATATCGATAGACGAATCACTGCACGGCGTGCTTTCCAGAAGATTACAGGGTTCGATTTTTGGCGCGACAGTTTTATTTTGAGTAAAGATTAAATGTTATTATGATTACTAGCTTTTGCGCGCGGCTTCGCCCGCGTGGGCTTCGAACCCGTGCATATTTTTTATGAGCATAAAATCGGTTATTGTGACTAAACTATGATAGTTAGATGTACTCTCGCAGACTTTTTTGTAGATCTTTATAAGACCTACAAACCCGTTGTACATTATTTTGTTCTATTGTCAATAGTTTTTGCAGCGCACGCATAAATAGGTTTTCGATTTTACACCTTGGTTTACAAAATCGCAATTTTCATACGGATCCCTAATTCTTTTGAAAATAAAATATAGCCTATAACCTTCCTCGATAAATGGACTATCTAACACTGAAAGATTTTTTTAAATCGGACCAGTAGTTCCTGAGATTACCGCGTTCAAACAAACAAACTCTGCAGCTTTATATATTAGTATAACCGCTGGGGTAGACGAGTTCTTGAGTGGCGACCGCGAATCGGCAAGCGTAGTGTGGGACGGCCCTCTGCTAGATGGAGCGACGATCTGCGAAAGGTTGCGGGCAGCAGCTGGATGCGTCAAGCTGAAGACAGGGCGCTATGGCGCTCTTTAGGGGAGGCCTATGTCCAGCAGTGGACTAATGTGGGCTGATGATGATGATGATGATGATAGATTAGGCGAGCAACTTATTGATTGTATTGTGTTTAAATAACATTGGTGAATGATCTTTGAGAACTTCTACTATTACTCCTGCTGATCTACTGCTGAGTGGGGCCTGTTCCCAATACAGCCATTTAAATAACTAAACGCCATTGAATAGAATAACAAAAATGCTATCACTACATAGTATAAAACAAAGTCGCATTCTTCTGTCCGTCCCTATGTATGCATAAATCTTTAAAACTACGCAACGGATTTTGAAGCGGTTTTTTTTAATAGATAGAGTGATTCAAGGGGAAGGTTTTTAAGTATAACCCACCCCCGCTATCACTACATAGTATAAAACAAAGTCGCATTCTTCTGTCCGTCCCTATGTATGCATAAATCTTTAAAACTACGCAACGGATTTTGAAGCGGTTTTTTTTAATAGATAGAGTGATTCAAGGGGAAGGTTTATATGTATAACCCACCCCCGCTTTTCACGGGCGAAGCCGGGGCGGCACTACATAGTATAAAACAAAGTCGCATTCTTCTGTCCGTCCCTATGTATGCATAAATCTTTAAAACTACGCAACGGATTTTGAAGCGGTTTTTTTTAATAGATAGAGTGATTCAAGGGGAAGGTTTATATGTATAACCCACCCCCGCTTTGCACGGGCGAAGCCGGGGCGGGCTTCTGTCCGTCCCTATGTATGCATAAATCTTTAAAACTACGCAACGGATTTTGAAGCGGTTTTTTTTAATAGATAGAGTGATTCAAGGGGAAGGTTTTTAAGTATAACCCACCCCCGCTTTGCACGGGCGAAGCCGGGGCGGGCCACTAGTCACTACATAGTATAAAACAAAGTCGCATTCTTCTGTCCGTCCCTATGTATGCATAAATCTTTAAAACTACGCAACGGATTTTGAAGCGGTTTTTTTTAATAGATAGAGTGATTCAAGGGGAAGGTTTATATGTATAACCCACCCCCGCTTTGCACGGGCGAAGCCGGGGCGGGCACTACATAGTATAAAACAAAGTCGCATTCTTCTGTCCGTCCCTATGTATGCATAAATCTTTAAAACTACGCAACGGATTTTGAAGCGGTTTTTTTTAATAGATAGAGTGATTCAAGGGGAAGGTTTTTAAGTATAACCCACCCCCGCTTTGCACGGGCGAAGCCGGGGCGGGCCACTAGTCACTACATAGTATAAAACAAAGTCGCATTCTTCTGTCCGTCCCTATGTATGCATAAATCTTTAGAACTACGCAACGGATTTTGAAGCGGTTTTTTTTAATAGATAGAGTGATTCAAGGGGAAGGTTTTTAGGTATAACCCACCCCCGCTTTGCACGGGCGAAGCCGGGGCGGAAAACAAAGTCGCATTCTTCTGTCCGTCCCTATGTATGCATAAATCTTTAAAACTACGCAACGGATTTTGAAGCGGTTTTTTTTAATAGATAGCGTGATTCAAGGGGAAGGTTTTTAAGTATAACCCACCCCCGCTTTGCACGGGCGAAGCCGGGGCGGGCCACTAGTCACTACATAGTATAAAACAAAGTCGCATTCTTCTGTCCGTCCCTATGTATGCATAAATCTTTAGAACTACGCAACGGATTTTGAAGCGGTTTTTTTTAATAGATAGAGTGATTCAAGGGGAAGGTTTTTAAGTATAACCCACCCCCGCTTTGCACGGGCGAAGCCGGGGCGGGCCTTCTGTCCGTCCCTATGTATGCATAAATCTTTAAAACTACGCAACGGATTTTGAAGCGGTTTTTTTTAATAGATAGAGTGATTCAAGGGGAAGGTTTTTAAGTATAACCCACCCCCGCTTTGCACGGGCGAAGCCGGGGCGGGCCACTAGTCACTACATAGTATAAAACAAAGTCGCATTCTTCTGTCCGTCCCTATGTATGCATAAATCTTTAGAACTACGCAACGGATTTTGAAGCGGTTTTTTTTAATAGATAGAGTGATTCAAGGGGAAGGTTTTTAAGTATAACCCACCCCCGCTTTGCACGGGCGAAGCCGGGGCGGGCCACTAGTAATGTATAAACCAATTTTATAACACTAATACCAGGTCGGAACGCGGCACCAACCGAGTAGACCTGGCAGACGAAACTTGGTGGGATTGTAAATAAATAAATAAATATCCTTGGACATTTCACACAACGCCATCTCGTCCCAAGCTAAGCAACTTAATGCTTGTGTTATGGTAACGAGATGGATGATAAACTACTTATATACTTTTTTTTTTGTAAATACATACATATTATAAATAGAAATGACACCCAGACTCCGAGCCAGTGCCTCTGATTTAGACAAAGACACTGGCCCGACCCCGGAATCGAACCCGGGACCCGTTGATCCAAAGGCGGCACGGCACATCTGACCACTAGACCAACGAGGCAGTCAGTTGTCTTATTTTTAAACGCCATGTTACAATGAACGTTTACATATAACTAAACAGTTTGGTTTGGTTCCGAAAGGAGCACATCTGAAATATGAATTTTATAATGAAACTAGTGGCTCACCCCGGCTTCGCCCGTGCAAAGCGTGGGTGAGTTATACATATAAACCTTCCTCTTGTATCACTCTATCTATTAAAAAAAACCGTATCAAAATCCGTTGCGTAGTTTTAAAGATTTAAGCATACTAGGGTGAATCAAAAAGTTCTTAGAAGTGCATATATATGAAACCTTTTTGGATCAAGTTCGATATTCAAATTAAAGAGTGTCTATCACACTATATTTATGCAGACTGTCACTTGTTTTTGTCAGTTCGTTCGCATGTAATAAATTTTTTTGTGCAACGAGTTGCTAAAAAGTCAAAATTATGGATAAAAGTGAGTTACGTGCGGTGATAAAATATCTCAGTTTGAAAAAAATGTCTACGAAGGAAATTTTTTTGGACATTCAGCAGACATTAGGGGGTGATGCTGTACCCTATTCTACGGTTGCGTACTGGGTGGCTGAATTTAAAAGAGGTAGATCAAGCTGTAAAGATGACCCGCGTTCTGGGCGGCCTTCAACCTCCGTTACAGAAGAAAATGTCAAAAAGGTTGAGAATCTGGTTTTGGAAGACAGAAGAATGACTATAAAACATATAGCTGAGATCCTAAAGATATCTTTTGGTAGCGTTCAATCCATTTTAATTGATTCACTGGGGTTCAAAAAAGTGTCTGCAAGATGGGTGCCACGAATGTTAACCGACGAAAACAAAAAGCGACGTTTGGAAATTTCCAAGCGTAATCTCGAAATGTTCCAGCGTGATTCGGATAATTTTTGCCGTCGTCTTGTCACCATGGATGAAACGTGGGTCCACCATTTTGATCCTGAAACTAAAAGACAAAGCATGTCTTGGAAACGACCATCCTCTCCATCCATTAAGAAATTTCGAGTTGCTCCTTCCGCTGGCAAAGTTATGGCCTCTGTGTTCTGGGATAGTGAAGGAATCCTTTTTATTGATTACATGCCAAAAGGCCAGACGATAACTGGACCCTATTATGCAAATTTAATCCCGAAAGTGCGTGAAGCGATTAAAGAAAAACGTCGTGGAAAACTGTCGTTGGGCGTGTTGTTCCTTCAAGATAACGCTCCTGCCCATCGATCGGAAGTTGCGCTCAACGCAATCCGCTGTGCTGGCTTCAATCTCCTTGACCACCCACCATATTCTCCGGACTTAGCCCCAAGTGATTTTCACTTATTTCCAAAATTAAAAGAGGAAATTCGTGGAACAAAATTTCACGATAATGACGCGGTTATAGCTGCCGTAGAGGACTTTTTCGAGAGTCAAGAAAATAATTTTTTTTCACAAGGAATAAGGAAGTTAGAAACGCGTTATTCTAAATGCATTGCATTGGAGGGAGATTATGTAGAAAAATAAAATATTATTATTTAAATCTTTGCATTTTTTAATATTGATTCCAAGAATTTTTTGATTCACCCTCGTACATAGGGACGGACAGACGACAGCGACTTTGTTTTATAATATGTAGTGATTATAAATCTTTAATCCAGTCAGCCGACCAACCCCAAACAGCGACACCTGTCCACAAGCATAACGGAGAATCAAAGGGAAGTGGTCGACCCGCCACACGATTGACGCCCAAGCAAGAATAAATTAATTTAAATTCTTATATTCATTTCCAATAATCTTGCCGTTTTGAAACGAAACTAGCAAAAGATACATACATACATAACTACATACATCGTCGTATTAGCCCATTAATGACCCACTACTGAGTCGGGCCTCGTCTAAATTCATGGAGGGAAATTAGCCTACTGTGCCACGCTGGCAAGACGGTTTGGCACCGGGTTTGTATCAAGGTTTCCTTCTCTTTTGGCTAGGTGATCTGCCTCTTGTGTTCTTTTAGTCGCCTCTTACGAAACCCTAAAGACGGTATGGGTTGGTGACATTGTGTATTCTAAATCACGACCACACGGACGAGATACTGCATACATATCTATCACTATCACTACATAGTATAAAAGTCGCTTTCGTCTGTCCGTCCCTGTGTATGCTTAAATCTTTAAAACTGAGGCAACGGATTTTAAAGCGGTTTCTTTTACTAGATCGAGTGATTCAAGAGGAAGGTTTATATGTATTATACATTCATAATATTGTAGAGAAACACTAATAAATTTAGAGGTTCATCATTCATCGAAGCCGGGGCGGATCGCTAGTACACAAAATAAATTTTTGACCATAATGATTAGTCGACACAACCGTTGCGGCTTATGAGTCAAAGTTGATATCAACTACACTGATGGCACAATGGACGGCGTGCGCCAATGGAGAAATCTGATGTCATTCATACAATTAGTCAATTGGCCAGCATGACCATATTAATTGAACTGTTTCAACTAAAACATTTAAGGTAGTCCGTGCCGTGAAAAAGACAGACGATGGTGACACTATGTATTCTAAATCCTAACATATAAGAGACCTGCTAATGGCAATACGAGCTGTAGAATAAATAAGACAGTAGCATAATAACGGTGATTTAGAATACATAGTCACTACCCCATTTCATCCTGAGGGTGTCCTAAGAGCCGACAAAAGGAAATGACAAGGCCGAAAACCTAGCCGCAAGCAAAGGAAAACTTGATACAAACACTGTCCGTCTTGCTAGCGTGACACAGTAGGATAATTTCCCACCATGAATTTGGAGGAGCCCCGACTCACTAGTGAGTCATTTATGAGCTGATGATGATGAATTTGAGTAGGTATCTCTGTGCCTAATTGTATCTAGAATCGTTCAGCCGCTGTGTCTTGTAATTGTACTTCTATCAAATTATAGGTGTCCCGATTTAGCAGTTGGAAAATGGGAAAATAGTGATAAGGGGTAATCTTGTGAAACTCCCGTTGAAATCGTTCCGGCGGTTTGCCCACCAAGCGTCAACCAAATTAATTAAATATAACTCTTTCATACATATTCATATTCGTATAGAAACAGTTTATTTGACCTCACAAACAGACGCTTAAATTTATTCGTATTTTATCTATACTAATATTGTAAAGAGGAAAGATTTGTACGTAAGTATATTTGTAACGAATTGGCTCAAAAAGTACTGGGCGAATTTTAATAAATCTTTCGCCATTTGAATGCTACATTATCACTTATCAATATGGGCTCTTTAATTAAAAAAAAAACTTGTCCACTCTGCAAGAAAATATCTTACTAATATTATAAACGTGAAAGTTTGTAAGTATGGATGGATGGATGGATGGATGGATGGATGGATGGATGGATGGATGTTTGTTACTCTTTCACGTAAAAACTACTGAATGGATTTTAATGAAACTTTACAATAATATACCTTATACATCAGAATAACACATAGGCTACACGTTATAAAGATATTATGTGAATTACAACAATATAAACAAGTCGAATTCAAAATTTCTAATTGTCAAATTTTCGGCCATATTAAACTAAAGACAACATAACGTTTCGCTGTCAGTTGCGTTTTGTTAAAGTAGGTTTTATACGGACGGGATAAAAATCTCAGGTATCCTATGTCCAACTTTCTTTTTGTTTTAAATATTTATAATGCGGAACAAAGTTCGCCGGGTCAGCTAGTTAAAAATAAATGTCCACCCGTACGAAGTCTGACATATAAAAGTGAATGTTAGTCTATGTGTCCTATAAAGAATAGTAAACTATGCATTTGATCATGTGATGAGCTTCGGCAAGTGTTGTGCACGAGCCTAGGAAGGTGGATGAACACAAAAAAAAAATGTACTGTCTTTCGTGACGTATCAACGTGCGCAGAGTACAGCAAGATTTTTATAATAGTTACAGATAAAACACTATTATATTGGTTAAATATACGATATCATAGCCAACTACACTGACCTGCAATACTAAGTACTACACTTTTAATATAATTTAAAATAAAAAATGTTTTATAGCAAATGTTATCAGCTTTCTATGTAACTATAGCAAACTCTACTGTTTTTCAAGTCCTTTTTATTTCGAACTAGCGACCCGCTCCGGCTTCGCACAGGTGCAATGATGAACCTCTAAACTTATCCGTGTTTCTCTACAATATTATGCATGTATTATACATATAAAACTTCCTCTCGAATCACTCTATCTATAAAAAAACCCGCTTCATAATCCTTTGCGTAGTTTTAAAGATTTAAGCATACGTAGGAACGGACCGACGACATCGACTTTGTTTTATACTATGTAGTGAAGTTTAACTTGTGTACTTAAAAAGTTATTGCAATTTTAAGTGTGATACTTAGTTTTGCAGCCCAGTGTATATCTCACTCTACCACATTTAGGGTATTTTGCAACACACTGTACAATTCACAAGCACGGAAATGGAACCCGAAACGCGACAGTGCGCGTCGCGACCCGTGGCAGTACTGAGTAATCTTATCAGCGTTAATGATTACAAAATAACGATAGCACACGGTACACAGTGATTCACAAAGTTAACTGGCAATGTTTAACTGACCGTGTGATGACGGATTTAGAATACAAAACCATAAGCAAAATGTTTTTTATTCGAATAAATTCTTGCGAATGCTATCAAATTGTAAAAAAAAAACAACAAGATCAAAAAGAAATATAAAAATAATTTATCATTTAGTTTTTACCACCGGTTCGGAATGCCATTCGACAGAGAGGAGCCGGCAAGAAACTCCATGGTTGCTCTTTTAAATAAAAGGGTTACAATGATGGTAGTAGTACAAACAAGTCTGACAGATTAGTGAAAGCAATAACATGCATAAACATGTAGCGTATTAAAAAAAAATTAAATACCTATCTGTGAAATTACACAAAATACATGAGATAAGTGTCACCACCCCATTCCAGTCTGAGAAGGCCGATAAACTAGCCGCAAGAGAAGGAAAACTTGATACGAATGGGGGAAGCCTCACTCAGCAGTGGGTCATATACGAGCTGAGCAGTTGTAGTTTAACTGTTCATGTGGTCATGGATTTAGAATACATAGTGTCTCCACCCCATTCCATTCTCAGGATGTCGTAAGAGCCGTCAAAAGGAAATGACAAGGCCGAAAAACAAGCCAAACAAAAACTTGATACGAAACCCTATGCCAGTCTGGCCAGCGTGGCACAGTAGGCCAATTACCCTCCTCCATTGAAATTAAACACTTTTTAACGGATTTATCGCGTGTATATTACATTATTTAATTCCCGACGTTTCGAATGCTTTGCAGACAACTGTCATCTAGTCTCTCCCGCGACCACGACTGCTGCATTTCAATGTGTAATAATCGCGAAAACCTAAGGAATCATTACCCTCCTCCAGTTGAAGGAACACGATGGCATCGGTCACATCGATAAAAATAAAACGACGTGAATTAACTAATGATTGATTAAATTGAATTGATTAATCGTATCTTCTGACATTTAATAATTGACTTATCAATTAATTTTATCATTGTATGAATGAAGAAATATAATTACTTTCACTACTATGTAACGAACATGTAATACTTAAACATTACTTAATGGCTTATTACTAACTAATCTGGCAAAAGTTGTTGTGCCACATAAATATGGTTATTAAAAAATAGGAGTTGATCGTAGAGGGGTGAATTTGGGGTTGTGTCTATTTGTGTTGTCTAAGAAATAAAAAAAGGAAGGGGTGGACCACCCTTAACATTAAGGAGAATGGATAATAGATCGGTCGAGCCATTTCGGAGGAGTTCAATAACAATTTTATATATTAGAAGATTACTACCACTACTATGCAGCCCATGAATGACCCATTGCTGAGTCCTCCAGTTACATGGAGGGTAATTAGCCTACTGTGCCACGCTGGCCAGACGGGTTGGCCAAGATGACAAGATGATGAGAGAAAATGACAAGGCCGAAAACCTAGCCGCAACAGGAAAACTTGAAACGAAACCCTGTGCCAACCCGTCTGGCTAATGACCCTCCCTGTAATGCCGAAAACCTACCCGCAAGAGAAGGAAAACTTGACTGTGCCAACCACGACCACGGACACTGCAAAGTGTCTGAAACGTTGGGAATAAAATAAAATAAAACGAACATAACCGTGAAGAGATCATTTCCTGCAATGTGCCAACCAGTCTGGCCACATGTAGGGTACATGTAACTGGAGGAGGTGGATCAGTCAGTCAGTGGGTCATCCATGGGCCGAGTGACTAGTGTCCATGTGGTGACGGATTTAGAATACACAATGTCACCACCCCATTCCGTACTAAGGGTGTCGTAAGAGCCGACTAAAGGCATTTACATGGTAGATCACCTAGCCCCAAGAGAAGAAAAACTTGATACACACAAGGCACAATATGCTAATTTCCCTCCATGAATCTGGAGGAGGCCCGACCTAGTAGTGGGTTATTCATGGGCTGAAACGACTACCGATAAAATCCTGCAAGAAACTACCATCATCACTATCATCACTACATATTATAAAACAAAGTCGCTGTCGTCTGTCTGTCCCTATGTATGCTTAAATCTTTTAAACTACGCAACGGATTTTGAAGCGGTTTTTTTAATAGATAGAGTTATTCAAGAGGAAGGTTTATAATATGTATAATAAATTCATAATATTGCAGAAAAACACTGGTTCATCATTGCATCCGTGCGAAGCCGGGGCAGGTCGCTAGTTCGGTATAAAAAAGAGAACAAGGCACTCACCTCTCCTCAAACGCCGTGGAACTGAGCCCGAAGCTATCATCGATGACGCTCGAATCTTCAACCAGAGTCCTGTCCACTCTTTCAGCCGTATCTTCACGCCCGTCGGGGGGTAGGCTGCACTCTTGAGGTCTCTGCTCCTTGCTCTTCTGGTCCCAAAGCTTCTTGGTCTCGTCCTGAACTCGCCTCTTTAACTCCGATATCTTTTCGCGTTCGTTCTCTATCACTTGGCACCCTGGGAAGTCAGAAGATCGGGTGAGACATTTGTTGAGCTGAAAATCAGTGCTGCAGAAACCTCCAGTGTATGCTGAGCTCCTGGCTTTTAGAAGGTATATTGTTACTTAAATTGTTCTTACTGTCTGTATGTGTGTGTGTCTGATAAAATACTTTTCTTTCTTTTGATTTTATTTTATTTATTTTCAACATATCTTTATTAATCATATTTTAAAAATATATTTTTTAAATAAACTAATTATAAAATACATTTATTTAAAAAAATACATACAAAATTGAAAAAATCCCACCCATGGCGGAGCCGAAGGCCCACACCACTGGTGGTCAGGGATCCAGAGTGAGGAACCTCCTCACAATACGTGCCGTATCCAAAAGTACTGCCTTTTGGATCAGGCTCTTCACCCAGGAGCCTAGCGAGAGCTTCTGTAGGTGTTTATTATTATTTATTTATAACAAGCAATATTAACATGTTTACATATCATTTGTTCCCGGTGTAACAAAAACCTGCACAGATTTGTCCGTACACCGGTTTTCATAAATAATTAGGCGGTAGATATAAGTTTATCTAGCATAGAAAGCAAAGATCGTTAATTTCTACTAATTGCATTCATCGATTCTCAGAATAGGCTACCTGTCACAGCGCAGTTACGAGCGTGTTTACCAAAGAAGTCTGCGGTACCACACTGGCCGATTTTTTTATAATAAGCTCGTCAGAAAATATTGTTTTAATTTTATATAAATATCCTTGGACATTTCACACAACGCCATCTCATCCCAAGTTAAGCAACTTAATGCTTGTGTTATGGTAACGAGATGGATGATAAACTACTTATATACATTTTGTAAATACATACATATTGTAGATAGAAATGACACCCAGACTCCGAGCCAGTGCCTCTGGTTTAGACAAAGACACTTGCCCGACCCCGGAATCGAACCCGGGACCCGTTGATCCAAAGGCAGCACATCTAACCACTAGACCAACGAGGCAGTCAATTACATATATATATATATATTGAAGGCATCTATCTGGATCCTAAACTTGTTAATACTTACATCACAGCCCACAAATGACCCACTGCTAAGTCAGGCCTCCTCAAGTGACATGGAAGGTGGTTTTTTTTTTTTTTACACCCTTATTTTTAACGTCGGAGACCCTCATCGATTCCCGGCCGTTGGGGACTGCAGGCCGGGGTATGTGGGACTCCGAGGCGCATAGGGATGGTGAATTGCGCCCCGACCTACCCACTAAAACCGACGGCGATCCCCGACTGCCCAAACCAGGGCCACGGGATTCACTCCCATTACGGGAGCATGCTCCGTGACCCTGGGGGCCTTGGCCCGCTTCTTATAAAGCTAGTGGAGCCCCATGCTCCAAGGCAGGCCCCTCCGAAAGGTAGTTAGCCTACTGTACCAAGCTGGCCAGACGGGTTGGCACAGAGTTTCGTAACAAGTTTCCCTTCTCTTGCGGCTATGTTTTCTGCCATGTTGCCTTTAGGCGGCCCTTACGACACCCTCTGTATGGAATGGGGTGGCGACTCTACTATATCTTTACAAATTACAGCCTCTGTGTTATTCTGATGTGTCAGCTAAATTATTGTAAAGTATCATCAAAATCCTGTCAGTAGTTTCTGCATAATGTTGTAATAAACATACATTCTTACAAACTTTAGCATAGCATAGTAGTAGGATAAAATATACAAAAGCTGTGGTTTTTGGCTGATGATGATCCAAAACCTAGTTAGACTGGTTGCGGAGCCCCATGAAATTGGAACATTAGTTGTGGTAACAGGACCAATAATTTAAAGTAAAAAGTAACTACAGAGTTTTTTGCCGGCTTTTCTCTGCAGAGCAGCTTTCCGAACCAATGGTAATTTCAGCATGAATGTGAATGCACGTAAGGGTTATGGGCGACCAAAAGAGATGGATGGATAGTTAGAAAGAATTGTGTATAAAAGGTGTGAATGGAGGTAATATGACGACTGATGGGTGTGTATGGAGACTACCACCTAGCGCGGATGATGGAGGATATTGATAATTTTAAATATGACTATTCATAAGAGTTTTGTGATAAAACCACTGTAAATAAACTTCCTTTTGAGTTTGAGTTTATGCCGCTACAGACAGAAACGTCAAACTCACAACATACTCAAAAACACTCACCTTGTTCTTCTAACATCTCTATCCTCTTCCTCTCTATCTCCATCAGGCTATCAAAAGTTCTCTTCCCGAGCGAGTTCATATCAGCGTCACTGGGCAGTATCGGCGCATCTATTGTAACTTTAGATATTCGGTCGATATCGTCCTGTGAAGGAATCTTATTGGTATCGGCAATTTTCTGAAACTCACTACTCTTAACACTGGGTTCGTCTCCACAGCTTTTCCTGTGCAGTATTTTGACCGACTCCATAGCTTTAGGCTTCGCTTTTGTTCTATCATCATGTTCTTCGGTTTCTTCCGTTATATCTTCCTCTCGTTTATCAGGCGATAAAGATTTCGATTTAACATACTTATTTTCGGCGTAAGTTGGCTTCGGATTTTTAATGTAACGCACTTTCGAATAATTCTCTTTGTCCGATTCATCATTCTTGAGGCTGTTTTCGCGAGATTTCTTTCCGAAGGAGTCTTTCTTCATGATCTTGCCTAAGGCGGCGAAAGTTGGTATTTTGGACGAAGAATTACTTTTAACTGGGCCAACACTCTTATCCTTCTTCTTAGAATGTCTTAGACTATTAAATTTATCTAAACCCGTTTCAACTTCAATGGTGTCGTTTTGGAACCAATTTTCATTTAGACTTTGAGACATAATATCAATTTTCTCTGGCGATTTTGCTTTTTTATTTTTACGTTTAAGCGAATCAAAATTCCTTTCCCAGAACCCTTTCTTTTGCGACGACGTTGAAGACTTCGACGGGCTATCATTGCTTCTATCATCTACCAAGTCAGCTATCACACGTCTCTCAATATCTACGGTCATAGATTGGGACATCTGGTCAATAGAATTGAATTTGTCCTTCAAATGTTTGGTATGGTCTTCAAAATTGGAAATCTTCACGTCGATTTCATCGCTATCCGAGCTTTGTGGCGAGTAGCCGTACTCACCCGACTTCGCTCGCGTTTGATCAGTAAAGAAAGCACTGTCTGGTGATTGAGTTCGTTCGATATCGTTTAGTTTAGTTAGAATAGGTTTTAGTTCTTTTTCTATAGCTTGAACTTTGCCCGTTAGTTGTTCAACTAAGTTTAGTAGCCTGACATACTCCGCATGTAGTATTTTAGTTTCATCCAGTGCTGATGTTAAGTTGCTATTGGCTTCCGATTTGAGTGTTAGTATCCTAGTCTTCTGTGCTTCTATTTTCTTTGACAGAAGAATTATTTCGTTTTGAACGTCTTCTCTGTTGGATAGTCTGTGAAAAATATGAATACTTTAAATTTTTTAAAGCGATAACAATTTATCGCAACGGAATTTTCTCGGCACAAACTGATGTTAAAAAAATGAGAAAAGATTCTGTTTCTTTCCCGAATTTTGCACACGGTATTTAAATCAATACCAAAATCCTTCCTTTGCATTATGGATGGGGGTTTAGTTACATCTTGTATTTGAAAAGTTTTGTTATTGAATTAATTTAACCAATGATACATGTAATCATGACATAAGTCTGAAATATATGCAACACATGTGCCAAATAAATTGGTTAGACTGATGAAATGTATATATGTTAAACCATCTAGAGTATTTTTCTGGCAACGCCAGGGTCTAATATGGAGCAGGCAATTCAAGGAAATGACCTGACGGGCACCGGCTCTCGTATACACAGGATGGAACACAGTAAAACTGCTTGGCGCTGGGCATAGATATGAGGGTGGTAGCCAGCCGGGCGGACCATTAGATCCTACCACCATGCGAGCTGGGTTTTGCTGACTCTTACAACACGCGTTATATCCCAGCGTGCGGTGGGGATGTTTTATATTCTGCCCCGTCCCCACCCGGGAAAAAACCGTGTTGGGACGCGAGAGTGGGTCAAATAACTACTTCTACTCACAATTCGGACTCCTCCTCCAGATGCTGGAACTCCAGGTCTTCGGATATCTTGGTCTCATTATCGAGGATGTCTTGGGCGTTCTGCAGCTCTTCGAACGTAGCCGCGTTGCCTTTCAAGTCTTTTTCTATCCTACAATACAAAACATCCATCAACACCACAATTTCAGTTCATCCAATCCACCTCGTTAGTCTAGGGGTTACGTGTGCCGCCTTTGGATCAACGGGTCCTTGGTTCGATTCCGGGGTCGGGCAAACCGCAAACCGGCAAAGTTTGTCTTTGTGTAAACCAGAGAGGCACTTGTTCTGAGTCTGGGTGTCATTTATATTAGTGAATTACAGGTTTGGAAACCTGTGTGCCCCCACGTTTATACCGATGGTTTAGATTGTTTAAAAAAAATAAAAATTAAGAGACCTGTCCATAGGTATGTGATAGAATAGGTCCATCTTATCTTCGTGGCAAGCAGAGTTGGTGCTAGTTTTAGACTGCTGTACTACCACATTGGCTAAGAGGCGCAGGGTTGTCTTTCTCTTGGGGCGTCACAGTGGAATGCATTTACGCGAACCTGTGGCGCCCCCCAAGCGTGTTGTGAGGGTATACCACTGGGGATTTAGTGGGTAGACGTGTGGTTTCCGTAGTACCACATAACCATGCGTATGCATAAAAACATTTCCCCAGAAAAACCGAACTAAAATAAAAGGGTTGCCACTCTCATTACCATTACAAAAGCTTCAATCTTACCTTTCCACTTTAAGCGTAGCGATCTCCACCCGATCTCTCATCTCGTTCTGCCTCGTCTCCTGCTTCTCTTTAAGCTGACGAATCTCTTCTTCTATCTTCTTCGCGCTCTCTATTAGCTCCGTTTTCTTCTTTTGCTCTATATTCAGTATCGCTATTTCGGAGTCATATTCACCTTTGATAAGAGCCTTTTCCATTTCAAGCTGTAATTTGAAATTGTATATTCATAAATAAATAATAATAATTAATAAATATCCTTGGACATTTCACACAACGCCATCTCGTCCCAAGCTAAGCAACTTAATGCTTGTGTTATGGCAACGAGATGGATGATAAACTACTTACATAATTTTTTTTTGTAAATACATACATATTATAGATAGAAAACACCCAGACCCGGAACAAATACTTGTAGATCGTACAAATATTTCTTCCGTGTGGGGATCGAACCCGCGACATGCTGCGCAGGAGTCGATCGCTCAACCACTGCGCCAACCGTGCCAATTCATGACTTTTTCTTGTCTGGCAAAACCTGTATAAGCAACTATAGGCTCTGATATTATGTTGGATGGATATCTGTAATTTGTAACATCTGACTTCCGCCATTGTCAGTGTGGTGTCGGATTTAGAATACATAGCGTCACCACCCCATTTAATCCTGAGGGTGTCGTAAGAGCCGACGAGAAGAGAAGGAAAACTTGATACGAAACCCTGTGCCAAACCGTCTGGCCAGCGTGGCACAGTATAGGCTAATTACCCTCCAAGTAACTGGAGGATGCCTCACGCCACATCCTACTTACGATCCTGGTCAGATCGCAACCACAGACTCTCAGCAAACTGATAAGGTCGTCCGCTTCATTTTCCCATACGCGGTCGCTACAATGACTTTTTGCTCTAACGGCTGTGCGTTCTTTGGCCTACGTAGCCTTCAGTGCAATAGTTACTTCAATGCAATCCTTCAAACCATTCGCTTTGTCTCTTTTCCGGATTTTCTCGTTTCCGATTCAATCACGCAGAGTAACTCCGAGCATAGCTCCCTCTATTGCTCGTTTAGTGACTCTTAGCCTAATACTACCTGCCGTTTTAACATTCTCAACTCCTATCCATCTAAAAGAAATAGCTTAGTGCGATAAGACTATTGTACATTTCTTCGTTGTATTTCTCTGATACCATGTTAACCTTTTTTATTGGTGTACAATACTGCTTCCGTAACTCTATCTCCATTATTAATAATTTTAATTTGACGTTGAAAATAGGTCTCTGCGGGGCTTTTACAGCATGCACGCGCCGCCGGTAAAGAGAGTTCGTCAGATATAATACCACGTCGGGGGGTAAAAAAAATATTTTTATAAGAACATTTGAAAAATTTGACTAATCTCCGTTTGCATAAATAATGTGATAAAATGTATAACTGCCCAAAAAATGTGAAACTTCGTGGAGGCCTTTTGATTCCTAATAAGAGTAATTGGTTTAATTAAACACCATTAATCCACTTACCTCTCTCAGAATATCGTCCTCCTGCATCCTAATCTCTCCCATCTTACATTTCAATTCATGGATTTCCGTAACCAATTTCTTCCTACCAGCTTTCAAATTTTCGTACTTAGCCTTCAAATCATCTATATTGTCATCTAATACTGTACCATCAATGGAATCAGTTTCAACGTCAATCTTTTTAATATCTTCTGTAATAGTCCTTATTATCTTCTCTCTTTTATTCTCTTTCAAGTCTTTCTCAAACTCCTCCAACTCTGGAATGTCCGCCATCAGCTCTTGCTTCATTTCGTCAAAACTCAGATTTTTCGTTAGATTCGATTCAGGAGTCTTTTCTGGCTCATCGTTTTTGTCATCACTGATGATTTTAGAATACCTGAATTCAATATCATTGGTGATTTCGTCATCAATCATCGGTATTTCCTCTTCTAAACTCAACTGTTTCTCAATTCCAGTGAAATTAGCTACACCATTTTCAACTTTATCGGTTTCGAAATTAGGTGCACCATCATCTTTGGGTGGTGGAGTAGGGAATATGAAATACTGAGGTGATGGTAGATTTTTGTGTGCAAAGCTAGTTTTGATTCTTGTTCTTGGGCTTTGGGTTTTAGGAGATTTAGGTTTGAGGTACACGTTATTTCTGTAATATACATTTTCATATGGACTGGTTACTGGAGACATAGGATTTTGGTCACTTTGGTTAAGCTTCCTAATCATTATTGGACTAGATAATTCGTGCATTCGAGCATTTGTGGGTTCGTCGAAAACTGGTATGCCTATTTCGTCCATTCGACCGACGTTTTCGTAGTTGTTGTGGGGTATCGTTACTTCTGGAGTTAGCTCTGTGGGTGGAGACGTATCAAAGTTTTCGTAGCTGGATAGGTTTCTTTGCAACGGTAAGGATTTGCTGAGGGGACTATTTCTTTCGGGACTAGTATCGAACCTGGAAATAGATAGATAGATAAACTCTTTATTGTACACGGGAGAAATAGACAGAACACAGTTCTTTTATGTTTTGCATCAAAGAAACGTAACCCGTGCAGTAGGATAACCTGTGTCGCGGGGGCAGTTAACATACATGAAATTCACGAACACAAATGACACCCAGACTCAGAGCAAGTGCCTCTGGTTTACACAAAGACTTGCCCGGCCCCGGAATCGAACCCCGTGATCCAAAGGCGGCACATCCAACCAATTTGTCTATCTTATCGCTGAATGCGCTGAATTACAGTCACACTGATAGGTATAAGAAATGAGAAACACTATATTTGTTGACATTTTCACGAGTTTACATTGGACATCACATAAAATTATCACCATCTGGACCCTTAAATTATCTATTTTTGAGACGGATCTACTTCAATTTCATTCAGTAACCTAATTTACTGAGCCACGCTGGTAAGATTGAATGGATCCCATAAGTGGTTGTGATTCCCATGCGTAAGCAAAGTCGCCAAAAAACCATCAAGGAAATCCTGACATTGGCTGCAAAAGGATCTGGTTCCCCTTTTGCTGCCAGAGTAAAGCTGAACACACATCGGACGCGTCCAATGAGTCAGTCCGCTATCGCTGAAATAAGCTACACTTCTCTTCTAGATCTTTATCCGCTGTCGGCATTCAAAATATCAACCACATCCGTGACTCCGAACGTACATGTAATGTCCAGTAGTGCTGCATCTAAATGCCCCGTGTCACCTCTGGCCTTTTAGGCCAAGTGGCTTTCGAAACGCACGATTTAGCAGACTTGAATAGGATTGACATTGAAAGGTCGTGTCAATATCATATATATTAGTTTTTCTATTCAAAAAAAATCAATCTACTTGGTTACGCTACGCCCCCTGGTGTTGCGAATATGCATTAGCAACTATGAGCTCTTAGAACCAGGCCGTATGCTTGAGAGATTCAAACCCAACCATTCATTTTCATCTTTGGAGATGTCGGGGAATAACTGGCACAAAAGATCCGGAGTGGTCGAGATGTCTGGACAGTAAGATGAGGTCAAAATGACGTGACTTACTTAAAATATCCATCACTGGTCTGAACAAAGTTGGGGTTGTTCAAGGCGACACTCCGCGGCAGTGAGCCGTTGGTGATGATTTTGTTATGAGACCTCTTCTCCGTTGGCGTGATGGGGATACCTGGAATCAGTAAAATAATCCTTCAATATAGAAAGAAGAAAGAAAGATTCTGGTTCTAAGGCTTCTAATCTTACTAATATTATAAACGTGAAAGTTTGTAAGTATGGATGGATGGATAGATGGATGGATGGATGGATGGATGGATGTTTGTTACTCTTTCACGTAAAAAGTACTGAATGGATTTTAATGAAACTTTACAATAATATAGCTTATACATCAGAATAACACATAGGCTACAAGTTATAAAGATATTATGTGAATTACAACAATATAAACAAGTCGAATTCAAAATTTCTAATTGTCAAATTTTCGACCATAATATTAAACTATAGACAACATAACGTTTCGCTGTCAGTTGCGTTTTGTTAAAGTAGGTTTTATACGGACGGGATAAAAATCTCAGGTATCCTATGTCCAAATTTCTTTTTGTTTTAAATATATATAATGCGAAACAAAGTTCGCCGGGTCAGCTAGTATACTATAAGTAGTGTTCCAAATAATGTGCAAGTTGCCGCTTATCATAGCATATTGTCTACGCCAAATAGTGTAAAAGCCTGTAGGATATACAGTATGTTTGTTAAGTAAGTTTGCTAGAATAAGGTACTATAGGACTGACATGTACAAAATTGTATACAAGTCCTTTTCTACAAATAAAGAAAAAAAAACAAAGGAAAACCAGGGTCACCGACATAGCCCACCGGATTGCCAATCTTAAGTGGCAGTCGGCAGGGCACATAGCTCGCAGGAGCTACGCCCGATGGGACAGAAAATTCCTCGAGTGGCGACCGCGTTCCGGAAGGCGCAGTGCTGGTAGGCCTCCCACACGGTGGACCGACGACCTGGTCAAGGTCGCCGGAAAGCAGTTGATGCGGGCGGCCCAGGACCAGCCTTTGTGGAGATCCTTGGGGGAGGCCTATGTCCAACAGTGGAAGTCTTTTGGCTGAAATGATTATGATGAACCCAAATATGTCCCACTGCTGCGTCGGGCTTCCTCCAATTACATGGGAGGATAATTAGTCTACTGTACCACGCTGACCGGATACGATGGCACAGGTTTTCATAACAAGTTTTAATTCTCTTACGGCTATGTTTTCAGCCTTGTCATTTCCTTTCGCCCATTCTTACTACACCCACAGGATGGAATGCGGTGGTGACACAGTGTATTCTAAATCCTTTACCACACGGTAAACCGTCAATATGCGTATACGTAAGACCTTCAATATACGTATCCTTCATTTTAAACTAACGATGCTAATTGCTAAATGTCTAGCTAAATTGGTGCTAATTAGGAGTGGGTTACCTGAGGCAATTTGTCTCTCGTATTCCGCGCACATGGTGAGAATCTCCTCAAGGCGTGCTGTCTCCGCTTCCTTCTGCTCCTCCTCCTTAACCCTGTCCTGATATGCCTGCAACAATACATAGGTGGAGATGTTTAGTAGAAGGTTCAAGGTTAGGGAGAATTGTAAGTAGGCAACGTCTTAATGGAGCTACAGCCGTGCCCACACGCAGTAGACATCCATCTCCCGCGCGTAGGAGAGGGGACCCTGGGGTGGATGAAGCCATGTCCGACAGGCATACCACTGACGGAGCAAAATCTTCAAAGGATGCTCAAAAAGGCGCTATTTAAGGAAAGGAAGGAAGGAAGACTTCAAAAAGGAGGTGATCGGTAACACTGCTCGTACTGTGATGTAGAGCGATATTTTTTTATTAAGATTCAAATAGATTCCGAAGCCAGCTTCAATAAGAAAATGTTTTTCTTATTTACTCGGCCGTCAGGGCGAACCGGATTAAGTGGGACTCCTTACTCCCCGACCTACCCACTAAAAGCCGACAACGATCCTCGGCTTCCCGAATTCCGTGGCCTTGGCCCACCTTGTTTAAGAATGGCCCCAAGCTCCGAAGTCAAGCTATCATAACTAAGGCGATTCATCGTAATAATACAAAGACAAATCCTTGACAAGGACGCCTATTTTATCTATCTCGGATGTAATTTGTAAGCAAACCATTCTTATCATAGCTTTATCATTTACGTACATTACGAAAGTATTATAATTGTTATTTAGTAACATTTTTATTAATGTCATGTTTTGTAAGTGGTGAGGGATTTAGAATCAATTTTTTTATCCATCAGCCATCGACACCCGCTGTTAAACACGTGCTTCCCTCCGCAATCGCCATTTTTCCCTGTTTCGGGGACAGAATATATAACTTCCCCAGTGCACGGTAGGAAATAACGCGTGTTGTAAAAGTCAACACAACCCAGCACGCTTGGTGGACGGATCTAATGGTCCACCCGGCTAGTTACCACCCTCAAGTCCGGCGCCAAGCAGTTTTACTGTGTTTCGTCGTGTGTATGTGAGAGCCGGTGCCCGACAAATCATTTCTTTGAATTGCCTAAAGCCTGTCGTTGCTTTCCCAAGCAAGCCTAGAGTCAAAGGCATTCAAGTCACTGATAAAATAATAATTACGAGTTCCACCACGGACTATCAACGACCTTAAGAAAGTCTGCCAACCACCAAATCCGCGATCAACACCCGATTCACACGGTTAGACACATCATGTTATCGTCACACTCCACCATACATGATGTATGTTGTAAGAGGAGACAAAACGAACGCAAAGGATACCCTAGCCGCAAAATAAGAAACGTTTGATAACATAGCCTGGGCCAACATATAGGTATTTCTCCATGTAATTGGAGGGAACCTGGGAACCCTGTAAATGGAGGTTCGTGGGGGAGAGGACATAAAGCACTATTGCCGGTACTGTTTTTGATCCGCAACGTAAACTCAACGAACACAAATCATTTATTTCAATTGAACTACAACTATTATTACTATTTACTGGTGCGTTGAAAAGTCAAAAGTGAAGTTAGGAATCTAGTTGCATGTTCCAAAAAGTAGATCCTATGGAGAAGAACAGGCAAGAAACTCCATGGACACTCTTTTTATCATATTTTCTGTTACAAACATCTGATTGGGTTACATTGATTTCGTGTTTATTTATAGTAATCTAAGATGTGAGGACAATGTAACATATTGCACAGCAGAAGTGTCCAGGAGATCAATATAAAGCTATGTAGGTATGTCAATAGCAGTTAAGGGATGACCGGCCCCAACTGGCGGCAACCGATCACGAGCGTGACACATGTGTTAGCCATACCCCAGCTCAACCATATTTTAGGGAACCGACACACGCGACACCACCAGTTTGACCTTTAAGCGAGCATGAGTTCGTAGGAGATTCTATCGTATAGTGTCACCACCCCATTCTTTGCTGAGGGTGTCGTAAGAGCACACAGAGGACAATGACAATACCTAAAACCTAGACAAAAGAGAAGGAAAATTTGATACGAAACGAATAAGAACAGTAGGATTATTGCCTTCCATGTCACGGGAGGAGGCCCTTTTTTTTTGGTTTGGCGGGAAAAAATGCCTGACCGCACATCCCGCGTTCGAGGAGACTACGGGGGGCCCTCACCCACTAAAATAACCCGGCCTCACGCGCGGACCACGGGTACCGCGTACGTTGCTACCGTGGTCCGCAGGCGGCAGCCCCTTCGGGCACCCTCTCCCGTGCGACGTCCCGCGCACTTGGACGTCACACCTTCGCGGTAGGCTATACCGGCGGACGGTGGGCTATCACGGGAGGAGGCCCGACTCAACACTGGATCATATATGGGTTGAGTAGTAGTAGAAGAATTTAATTTAATTTGAGGAAATCTGTAGTACATTAACATGTTATTTTTTTAATGCTGGGACTAGGCTGTAGGAACTTACCATTCCACAAAACAATTTATCTATCTTCCTTATGATACTGTTATAAATTTCATTCTTCATAAATAACTGACTGAATTGATTGCATTTCAAATCGTTGCCAACCATAATAATGTTACTATTCTGTATCGGCGACGTAATATTTTGGCGGGAAACATCGCGCGCCGCCATCTTGGTTAATTCCACTTTCAAATCGTCGTACGACCGTTTGATTTTCGATTCCAACCTCAACATTTTACTCTCTATCGTATTCTCGTGGTCTCTAGTCACTTTTATGTAATGGTTCGTTAAAATCGTATTAATCGTTTTGTATATTTTAATATCGTTTCTCAGTTTGTGTACTACATCTAACTTCTCGTTCACCGAGTTAGTTATGGTAATTATTTTTTCGTAATCTTCGTTTTTGTTGTACTTCGTGTCCATGGATAGTTTCAATTCTTTTAACGCCAGCGTGTTTTTCTTGAGATTATTGACAAAGAGCCTTAAAAGGGTCTTTCGCGAGGGCTCCTTCTTTTGCTTTACTGTCATAGTGTCCTTTTTTTTAAGTCCTTTTGCTTTTCACTTGTTTTTATCACTGTTTTATCGAGTCGTTTAACACTAGCACAGGAATTAATTAATTTGGTTATCTACTAGACGAAATTAAATTCGATTAAATATACCGCCAAGTATTAATTACAATAATATGAGGCAAAGATTTCCCGACCCTATCCCTACTCTAATTTCTATTTAGTTTATGGTGCTACATTATCTGATAATTTCGTCAATCCCAAGTAAAAGTATTCACTAATTAAAAACATTTAATGAAATAGGAAATCGACCCACAAATCCTACGTCACTAATTGACAACTGACAGCGCGGGAATTATTTTCTTTTTAATCCCAAGAATAAATTCTAAGCGCGCACGCGAGATGAAACAACGAAATACTAAATTCGTTGTTGAAAATATGAAAGTTGTATCGTGATCCGACATTGATTGCTGTATCACATAACATTTAAATTTGACATAGATACATGGTGGTCTTTATTCTTATAAACATAAGGTCGAATTTCGACCGCTAGCGTGAGTTTTGTTGTTTAAGCATTAATAGAAAAATGGTTGCATTCAAAGACTTCGATGGAATTTCGATTAAACCCGCGTGGTAAGGTCAATTATTACTTAAAAGAAATAGTACATTATTGGAAAGTTAAGTAATGTAAAGTACAATTTAATGGACAGAGTATTTTTGATCTCGACTGCTGCAAAGCATTCGAAACGCCAGGAGTTAATTAATGTAAAATAAACGCAATAAATCCATTAGAAAGGTTGAAATTTCAATGTGAAATAATCGCGAAAACCTAAGACATCATTACACAGTGTTTAAGTGTGTCTATTCTCTTTTGCGTTGTTTTATTGATTTGATTGATACGATTAATTAAATTTAAGTCTTTATTGTACGTATTTACAAGAATACAGAAATAAATGTTTATACAACATGTACAATTGTTCCGTGTGCAATTTAGAATGCACTATGTCACCAACCCATTCTGTCCTGAGGGTGTAGTTAGTCTATGAAGGGAACATACGAAGCAGATCACCTAGAGAAGGAAAACTTGATACAAATCCTGTGCCAGCTCGTTATGCCAGCGTGGCGCCGTAGGCAAATTTCCGTCCGTGAATTTGCAGCAAGACCATATTCAGTAGTGGGCCATTTGCCTGGTTGGTCTAAGGGTTTGGTGTGCTGCCTTGGGATCACGGGATCCGGTGATCCAAAGGCATCGTGTTGAATATCATGTTTGTAAATTGCACTCGCGATACGAGTGCCGTGTCGTAAAAAGAAAGGCGACTGTTCCGAAGAATAAAGACCTATCTGCAATACTGCTTTGAAACCATTTTGAACTCTATTCTTCATAATATACATACAATATGAAGTTCAAAATGGTCGCAAAGCATTATTTCAGGTAGGTCTTTAGTCTTCGGAATAGTTGAAGGTTTATGGGCTGAAACGACTACTACTACTGAGTCCATAAATGACCCACTGCTAAGTCGGGCCTCCTCCCATCACAGGAAGGGTCATTAGCCTACAGTGCCACGATTTTATGGTTAGTTTTATAGTTACTTCAATGTATAAAAAAATATTGAAATAAACCGATAAAGGAGAAAGTGATTTTTAATCAAGCTCTGCAAGCCTCGTTCGATGTAGCAGCTGAATGCTGAGTGGAGTCTAGTTCAGATTTACGCCAATATATTTAGTATATTATAACAAAATTACTCTTTTTTTTACGTCCGAGATCCGATCCTCATTTTGCCGTCGTGACTAGGGTTGCCAACTTTTTTTACACTAAATAAAGTATACTTTATGAATAATATTAAACAGTATTTTAGAAAAATGAACAGTATTTTATTTATTTATTGTTAAAAATACATATTTTTTAGAGCTTCTCGCACAACTTACTGATGTATACCTAATCTTTTTTAAAAACTTATATGCCTCACTACAATTTATAACTGAAATTAAAATACCTGGGTGAATCAAAAAGTTCTTAGAAGTGCATATATATGAAACCTTTTTGGATCAAGTTCGATATTCAAATTAAAGAGTGTCTATCACACTATATTTATGCAGACTGTCACTTGTTTTTGTCAGTTCGTTCGCATGTAATAAATTTTTTTGTGCAACGAGTTGCTAAAAAGTCAAAATTATGGATAAAAGTGAGTTACGTGCGGTGATAAAATATCTCAGTTTGAAAAAAATGTCTACGAAGGAAATTTTTTTGGACATTCAGCAGACATTAGGGGGTGATGCTGTACCCTATTCTACGGTTGCGTACTGGGTGGCTGAATTTAAAAGAGGTAGATCAAGCTGTAAAGATGACCCGCGTTCTGGGCGGCCTTCAACCTCCGTTACAGAAGAAAATGTCAAAAAGGTTGAGAATCTGGTTTTGGAAGACAGAAGAATGACTATAAAACATATAGCTGAGATCCTAAAGATATCTTTTGGTAGCGTTCAATCCATTTTAATTGATTCACTGGGGTTCAAAAAAGTGTCTGCAAGATGGGTGCCACGAATGTTAACCGACGAAAACAAAAAGCGACGTTTGGAAATTTCCAAGCGTAATCTCGAAATGTTCCAGCGTGATTCGGATAATTTTTGCCGTCGTCTTGTCACCATGGATGAAACGTGGGTCCACCATTTTGATCCTGAAACTAAAAGACAAAGCATGTCTTGGAAACGACCATCCTCTTCATCCATTAAGAAATTTCGAGTTGCTCCTTCCGCTGGCAAAGTTATGGCCTCTGTGTTCTGGGATAGTGAAGGAATCCTTTTTATTGATTACATGCCAAAAGGCCACACGATAACTGGACCCTATTATGCAAATTTAATCCCGAAAGTGCGTGAAGCGATTAAAGAAAAACGTCGTGGAAAACTGTCGTTGGGCGTGTTGTTCCTTCAAGATAACGCTCCTGCCCATCGATCGGAAGTTGCGCTCAACGCAATCCGCTGTGCTGGCTTCAATCTCCTTGACCACCCACCATATTCTCCGGACTTAGCCCCAAGTGATTTTCACTTATTTCCAAAATTAAAAGAGGAAATTCGTGGAACAAAATTTCACGATAATGACGCGGTTATAGCTGCCGTAGAGGACTTTTTCGAGAGTCAAGAAAATAATTTTTTTTCACAAGGAATAAGGAAGTTAGAAACGCGTTATTCTAAATGCATTGCATTGGAGGGAGATTATGTAGAAAAATAAAATATTATTATTTAAATCTTTGCACTTTTTAATATTGATTCCAAGAATTTTTTGATTCACCCTCGTAAAAGAGAAGCTCATTTTTTATTAAATTAATAGATGCTCTATTTCTATACTGCCGCCCCTAACATTAATTACTGAAAAAAAATGTGTGAGCGTCTAAGTATAACTTACAGTAATGTGTTTGCATTTTGATGCTGAAAATAGTATTTTGTATAATTTATTTTTGTTCAACAGTAAAAAGTATAATTTAGTGAAAAACAGTATAATACTGTTCAAAACAGTATAGTTGGCCACCCTAGTCGGGACTGGCCATGTTATGTGGGACTACAGGGCGCAAAGGGATGGTAAATTTCGCCCCGACCTAACAAAATTACTCCTAACGTAAACTTAGTAACTGTAACTCTGAAGAAATAGTTTCATTTAAATTCCTTTTAAAATAAAATACGATTTCAATTTGTTTGTAACTTCATGATTAAAATAATTGTTGTTTCAATACAAGCTTACGTATTGGTGAAACCAAAAAATATCTAAGTAAAAAAGATTTTTACACGTTTTTTCAAATTTTCATTTGGTAAAAAAACACGGCACTTTGATCAATACACACAAACACTACGACATCAACACCTTTTCGGCTGAACAACACTTTAACACCAACTAAACCTAACTTACACACTATACTACTGTACAAATAAACTAAATAATGCCGCATACCCACTGCAATTAGCATTACGTATTTCGTTATCAAACGATAAGAGCCATTGTTTCTATGATATCAAATAAAGCACTGTTTGTCTGTATGTCACAAGATTCTTCGATAAGACCTGTTCGTAGTATCTTTAGTGATTTAAATAATTAATATCGACTAAAGAGAGTTTCGGAAAGCGCAGTGCTGGTAGGCCTCCCACACAGTGGACCGATAACCTGGTTAAGGTCGCTGGAAAACGATGGGCCGGTCCTGGGCCGCCCTCTGTGGAAATCCTTGGGGGAGACCTATGTCCAGGAGTCGTGCCTCCTCCAATTACATGGAGGGTAATTAGCCTAGTATGCCACGCTGGCCAGAAAGGTTGGCATAGGGTTTCAAAATCAAAATCAAAATGTTTTTTGTTCGAATAAATTCTTGCGAATGCTTTCAAATAGTCAAAAAAAAAATGTATTAAATTTAAAAGAAATATAAAAATTACTAATCATTTAGCTTTTACCAGCGGTTCGGAATGCCATTCCACAGAGAAGAGCCGGCAAGAAACTCTGTGGTTGCTCTTTTAAATAAAAGGGTTACAATGATGGTGGTACAAACAAGTATGTTTCGTATCAAGTTTCCCTTCTTACGCGGCTAGTTTATCAGCCGTCACTTACGACACCCTCAGGACGAAATGGGGTAATGACTATGCATTTTTAAATCGTCACCACTCGGACCAGTTAAAGTATAGTTTAAGTACTAGAACAAGCAAAGAAAACCACTTACCTTCAACCTCCTGTTTTCAGCTTCTATACTTCTGTCATATCCACTATTTGCGTACACAGGGGAATATTGAGGATTCCTATCGTAAGCAGGTGATGGCAAGCATACCCCCTTGCCCGCGCCCCTATCACAGAGTCTGCCATACACTTCGTTCCGCTCCCCTAATTCCATATTATTTTTCCCCGGCTCCATCAAATTTCTCCCCGTCTCCATCAAATTTCTCCCCGGTTCCATCATATTTCTCCCCGGCTCCATCAAATTTCTCCCCGGCTCCATCATATTTCTCCCAGACTCCATCAAATTGTTCGATTTTGCATCAGCCTTCAGATCCACATTGATTTTACCGTAAACATTATCGTTCTGTTGATCGTTATTGACTTTCTTCGGCAAATTATAATCTTTTGTCGCATCGCTGAAATTTTTGACAATATCATCAATTTTGGTTTTATTCCGTATGGCAACATTGGCGTAGGAACAGTTCTTGGAGTCGATAGTGTTGTTCTCTGTCAACGAAATCGTTTTGACGTCTTTGTTTAGCTTCATGTAGTTAGGCATAGCTTTTCCCCCGAGCACATCCCTAGCAGGCGTATTAACTGTTAGGGAGTTAGCGCTAAACACTTTAGGGGATATTTCGTTTTCATTTGAAGTGTAAAACTGGCTGCGACCTATTTTCTGTTGCTTCGCGTAGTACTCAAACTTGGACACTTTGGCCATGATGCTGGTTTTCGGCTTCGACTCCTGGTCGGAGTTCGAGTCGGACTGGTCGAGGTCCCTGAACGGCTTTTTGGGGGCAACTGGGGGCTTCTTCCGGGACATCTCTCGTAGCGTCATGTCCAGTTCTTGGTCGAGTTGCGTTAGAGAGTTGTCTTTGTACATTCTTTGTAGGGCTGCGTTCTGGTAACTATCTGTATGGTTGACATAGCCTGAGGAAGATAGAATTGCATTATTTGGGCAATTGATGATTATATAAATACATCCTTGGACATTTCACACAACGCCATCTCGTCCCAAGTTAAGCAACTTAATGCTTGTGTTATGGTAACGAGATGGATGATAAACTACTTATATACTTTTTATTTTTTTGTAAATACATACATATTATATATAGAAATGACACCCAGACTCCGAGCCAGTGCCTCTGGTTTAGACACTGACACTTGCCCGACCCCGGAATCGAACCCGGGACCCGTTGATCCAAAGGCGTCACGGAATTTTAAGTACCTGCTTCGAGTCTAGGTGTCATTTGTCTTCGTGAATTACATGTTTTTAATCTGTCCCTGCGATACAGGTCATATATACCTATCGATTATTAAAAAAAGTTGTTCTATGATTTTTTTTAACCTACATTGTTCGTTGGGCGTGAACTGAACCGGCGCCATGGATACATGCGCCGAAGGTAGAACCGACTTCATCAGCTTGGCTTCCGCGGGGTGGTTGAACCGGAGGTAGTTCGAGCGGCCAATGGTGAGCATACTTCCTGCACATCAAATAAAAAGAGGTTGTAGCTTGGAAGGTAATGCCATTGTACCCGAAACTGGAACTGGCCGACCGGGGAAGGCCCTGACATGTTCTGTAGTCAAATAGCATCTTTATTTGATGGTGTGTTGTTCCTGCACGTGAGAAAGGTCGGCAGAGTTCTATGCTATGCTCCTTCCCTCAATTACATGGAGGGTAATCGACAGTATTTATGCAAAATGGAACCATAAAACAAGTGCTTATTTGGTGGATAGTTCCTTTTTGCATAAATACGGACAATTAGCCTACTGTGCTACGCTGGCCAGTTATCTCTATATATAAAAATGAATAGCTGTTCGTTAGTCTCGCTAAAACTCGAAAACGGCTGGAGCGATTTGGCTAATTTTGGTCTTGAAATATTCGTGTGAGTCCAGGGAAGGTTTAAGAGTCTAGAGAAAACATTGATATTGTAAGTAAAATAATAAAAACAACAATTTTATTTTCCCATACAAACTGTTACCTGTCAAACATTTGACGTTCGTCCCGACGGTGCGCTATTTTTGGCATAATTACTTTTTTCTTTTTTAATTACATTAAATAAGGGATTGGAATCGATAAGAAAAGGCGGTATATTAATTTATTATTAATTATTCCAATTCGAATTCAATATTCATAGTTCAGACATGACAACGTCTGTCGGGTCAGCTAGTAAATAAATAATTATCCTTGGACATTTCACACAACGCCATACCGTCCCAAGCTAAGCAACTTGATGCTTGTGTTATGGTAACGAGATGGATGATAAACTACTTATATAGAATAGAATAGAGTAACCTTTATTCTGAGAAAACTGCACACAACACAGAACATAAGGAAATACTAATATAAATACATATGCATGTTAATTACATTAATACATTTTTTTTTTGTAAATACATACATATTATAGATAGAAAACACCCAGACCCGGAACAAATACTTGTAGGTCGTACAAATATTTCTTCCGTGCGGGAATCGAACCCGCGACATGCTGCGCAGCAGTCGATCGCTCAACCACGGGTTTCGTATCAAGATTTCCTTCTCTTGCGGCGGGGATTTCGGCCTTGCCATTTCTTATTACCGACGCCTTTGGATCACGAAGTCTCGCGTTCGATTCCGGAGCCGGGCAAGTGTCTTTGTGTAAACCAGAGGCACTTGCTCGGAGTCAGGGTGTAATATGTATTCGTGAATTTCATGTTTGTAACCTGCCCCCGCGATGCAGGTTATACCGATAGCAGGGGTTTCATTTAAAAAAAAAACACTTAGATGGAATTCGCTGGTGACACAATGTATTCTAAGTCCGTCACCACAGGGACAGCTTCAGCTGGAGGCCGGTGGTGGGTCGGGGGACCCGCCACCGACGAAAGCCTTGATGACTGAGGGCGTCCCAGTGTACCGGGACGCCCTCCCCGATAGACCTCGTCGGGGCGTCAACGTTTGACTGCGCTTGCGCGAACCGGTGGCGCGCCAAGCGTGCCGTGTGAGGGTATACCGCTGGGGTTTTAGTGGGTATACGGGTTCTGTCCCGGGAGTCCCACATAATCACCGACCGAAAGGGACAGCTTCAGCTAGCGGATGGTACTCCACTATCGCTTTTTTATTTTATTTCGTTGGAAGCCTTATGGACGCACGTCCGTTGGGGACTAACCGGGTATGTGGGACTCCGGGACGCGGAAAGATACAGATTAGCACCCCGATCTACCCACTAAAACCAGTTCCTCGAATGTCCGAAAAAGGGTCACGGGTTGCACTCCCAGACCGCTTACACCAGTGTGGGGAAGGGTCAGAATATGAAACTTCCTCACCGCAGGCTGGGAAAAAACGCGTGTTGAAGAAGTCAACAAAACCCAGCACACTTGGTGGTAGGATCTAATGGTCCACCCGGCTAGCTACCACCCTCACATCTAAGTCCAGCGCCAAGCAGTTTTACTGTGTTTCGTCGTGTATGTGTGTGTGAGAGCCGCTACCCGCTGCCTAGGGTCTAAGATGGAGCAGTCATTTCCTTGAATTGTCTGCTCCATCTTAGACCCTGGCGTTGCTTTCCATCACGCAAGCCTAGGGGCAAAGGCATTCAAGTCACTGATATTTATGGAGCCCCAAGCTCCAAGTCGAGTCCCTCGGCTAAGGAGGGCGTAGTGGCATCTGCTGTGTTACAATTTCCATAAGCAACAGCAGCCGCTTACCACGAGGCAGACCGTGAGTTAGAGCGCCACCCTAGAGCTATAAAAAAAGGAAGCTTCATTTCATCCATCGCCCATACCTTGGGACAACCGCGTAGGCCTTTCAACCGGTAATCCGTCGAGCAACGTGGACCCGCTGAGCGGGTACAGCGTGACCACTCCATGCGAGTTTTCGACGCGACAATGCACGCTGGACACTCCGGTCCCCACCACGTAGATGTCACATGTAGGATCCGAGCCTATCGTTACGCGGCCTGAAAAAAAACAAAAATAATAAAAGTTTAAGAAAAAAACGACTTCCGAGCACTAAAGTAACATAATTATTTCTTAGCCCCTGTACGCACTAGCGGTTGAATATGCAACGGCTTATGTCTGTCCGCCTAGACGGCCAGCCGCTAGTGCGTACAGAGGCTAAGGTGTTCACGATTATTACACATTGAAAATAAACACTTTTTAACGAATTTATTGCGTGTCGTCATCAACATCATCATCATTTCAGCCAAAAGACGTCCACTGCTGGACATAGGCCTCCCCCAAGGATGTCCACATAGGCCGGTCCTGGGCCGCACGCATCCTTCGTTTTCCGGGGACCTTAACCAGGTCATTCGAGGCCTACCAGTATCCTGTCTATTGCAATTGATTTTTTTTTTAATATCGATCTATTTAGCCTCGCCGATCAGTCTTGGAATGTAATGTTTTTTTTTTGGCAAGGATTTGAGGTCTAGTGAATGTAGTGGTGTAATGCCTATGTCCAGCAGTGGACTAATGTGGGCTGATATTGATGATGATGAATGTAGTGGTTGGTATTGTTGAATGTGTGCCAAAAAACACTCATTTGAAGTAAGCCTTATGAAATGTCATCAACTCATACCATCCTGGGGGCGTTGTAAGAGAAGCGTGATCTGCCACACTGGCCAGACGGGCACGAGGTTTCATTCCATTGACATTTCCTTTAGTCCGCTCTTGCGATACCCTCAGGTAGGGATGTGCGATATTTATCGATATCGTTAAAATATCGATATTAATCTCCGAAATATAGACATTAAAATATCGATAATTGTAACTTTGAAGTATAGCCTTGAAGTATAGTAAGTATTTTGAACATGATATCGGGTTATTCTCGAAATATCGAAACTCGATCACATTTTGACCAGTACTCTTTTACATATATGTAAAAAAAATGTTTCATGTATCCATTCATAAACATCGATACCGAATAATATTTTATGCGCAAACTCAGCAGATGCATCCCTATTTTACCTTCTCATTAAATGACATGAAAATAAAGTCAGTCAATTCTCACTCATTCATTTATAACAAGTCAGTCAGTAGTCAGCTCAGTTCTAATAAAAATTGTGTTATTTTAAAAGAATTTAGGTGCAATATTTTCGAGTGGGATATATTATAATTTGGAGATGAAACTACTAACGTGAACCACGAAAACATATGTGATGTACATTATTTCTCACAACATTTTTATAACACAGTGAGTTTCTCACCATGGTTTTCGATCGATATTATAAAATATCGATATTTGTGCCCGATAATATAGAATTATCGATATCAATATCGATTTAAATATCGATATCAATATCGATTTAAATATCGATATTTTACTAATATCGCTCATCCCTACCCTCAGGATAGAATTGTGAGGTGACACAATTCGTACATGGGTTTACATAGTTACCTTGCTTGATCGGGTGTAGGGTGACTGCTGTGCTGAGCCGCCCGGTGCCCAGGCTCACCAGGTGAGGCGTGTTCGTTGCCACTCTGGAAATAAAGAGAAGATACGTTAGCCTTATTATTGTTTCTACTCTACCTTTTTCTACTGACTACTTCTCAGCTCATGAACGACCCAGTGCTGAGTCGGGCCATCTCCAATTACATGGAGGGTAATTAGCCTACTGTGCCAGACGGGTTGCAACTTCAGGATGATATGGGATTGTGACACCATGTATTTTTAATCCGTCAACACAGAGGCCATAATTATCATCATCTTAGCCTTGTATCCCGGTTGCAGCCCAAACTCTCGCTTCGGCGCCCGGGGTCAGCTATAATAGGATGTAGGATCTCGCACTTTGACTCCTTCCATTGTGATTTGGCAAATTTGGCTTTTACGAGGGCGACTGCCGTCTGACCCCCCAACCCCAAAAGGACAGCCATCGTCAGAGCCTCGTCCGTTATTCAGCAAGGTGCGCCGACTTGCTGGTGAGGTTGACTTGAGCCCCAAAGATTTGGTAGGAGCCCCTTACACCCCAACACACAGGCCATAATATACGACCGTAATAAATTTAAATTATAGTTCTATTCTCAATTTGACCATATACTTCATTACTATCACTATCACTACATATTATAAAACAAAGTCGCTGTCGTCTGGATGTCCCTATGTATGCTTAAATCTTCAAAACTACTATTGTTAAATAGCGACCCGCCCCGGCTTCGCACGGGTGCAATTATGACATATAAACCACCCTCTTGAATCACTCTATCTATTAAAACAAAGCCGCATAAAAATCCGTTGCGTAGTTTTAAAGATTTAAGCATACATAAGGACGGACAGACGACAGCGACTTTGTGACAAATTCGGGAATAACGGGATCGATACGGAAACACTCTTAATAGTTCGACAAGTTTATTGCGACTGAGTACCCACACCATATTGATAATATTTGTTCGTTTCATACCGCCACTAACCGATACATTACACCTCCGCGCTTATTCTAAAGTATAACAGTTACAATTACTAGTTACTTAAACAAATATTTATTTTAAAAGTATTACAAGTATACTTGGTACGTTTATTGAACATGGAAACGAACTACGGGTTTTCGAATCCTTCTAGGACGTTCTTCCGGAATTGACGGCGGACATTCTGTTACTGGCCCATTACAATATTCGTCTACATTTTCTTTACTGGTTTCGCCTACTCCTGGTGTTGCCGTAACACTGGGTTCCGTCGTCAAGTCCGGGGGCAGAAACGAATCCGTACTATTGCTAGTACCCGTGACCGCGTCGTCCAGGATGACGTCATCAGAACACGCTATATCCGACAACCTTGATCTGCGCTTAAGGTGGTCTATATGTTTTCTATCTAGTCGACCGTCACCGCTATCCACCATATACTCCCTATCACCTGCCCTAGCCTGTATCACCCCCTTAACCCACTTATCGCCCTTCGCATAATTCCTTGACCACACGGTATCACCGTCATCTAGAATGCGCACTTTACCCTCCGTGCCGTTCACCCGGCGGTTTTGCAAATCGTGAACGCGATCTTCCAGTGCGCGATTTCCGCGAATTAAATCCAAGCGACAACGCAGGCTACGCCTCTGCAACAGCATCGCTGGGGTTTCTCCTGTAGTACCTTGAACAGTATTTCTATAATTTAACAAAAACGATTGTAAGTAGGCATCAATATCTTTATTATCCCGGTAAGCCTTTTTAATCGCCGTTTTGCATAATTTCACTGCGTTTTCAGCGGCTCCGTTCGATGCTGGATGATAAGCTGGTGAAAATAATTGGCGTATTCCATTGTTGTTTAAAAACTTACGATACTCCTCACTGGTGAATGGGGGACCCCGATCCGAAACTATTTCAATCGGAAGTCCGAATCTGGCGAATATACTCCGTAGAACCTTAATGACTTGAGTAGCATTTGTACGGGTCATTTCGAAAACTTCGAGCCATTTAGAACTGGAGTCTATCAGGATCAAAAAGGTTTGCCCTTGGTACGGCCCCAAAAAGTCAATGTGCAACCTACTCCAGGGTTGCGCGGAGAAGGGCCACGGCTGCGGCGGTGCTCGCGGTGGCGCAGGTGCTTCTATCGCGCAAGTTTCACAGCGGTGACACAGTGATTCTATGTCGTTATCTATATTTGGCCACCATACGTAGCTTCGTGCCAATGCTTTCATTTTTACGATACCGGAATGACTACTGTGCAACTGTTTCAGTATTGTTTCCCGAATAGTCGGGGGTACGACCATACGGTATCCCCACATCAAACAACCGCAATCTATATACAATTCATTTCGTCTCGCGAAGTATGGTTTGGTCCGCTCGTCTGTACAATTTGAAGGCCACCCTGATTGGACATAAAGTATTATTTTGGTTAGTAAACTGTCACTCGAAGTGGCCTTTCTGATCACAGCATTCGTCACGGGCAAAAAATCTTCCACAAACTTAATATACGTCACCTCCTTATTGCCGTGGGAGTCAGATTCTTTAGTCGCTGGCGGCAGCCTAGACAAAGCGTCTGCACAATTTTTCTTTGATGACACGTATTCTATGTCATAAGTGTAGCCGGATAGCAAAATAGCCCAACGCTGCAAACGAGAAGCGGCCATAACCGGAATACCGACTTTGCTACCAAAAATGTGAGTTAGAGGTTTATGGTCCGTTCTGAGAATAAATTTCCGCCCGTACAGGTATTGGTGGTACTTCCGAACGCCAAAAACAATAGCTAAGGCCTCCCGGTCTATTTGAGAGTAGGCCCGCTCGCATGCGCTGAGCGAGCGGGACGCGTAGGCTACCGGCCGCTCGCCGTTCGGGGTCACGTGCGACAGCACCGCCGCCGCACCGACGCTGCTGGCGTCCACTGTTAGCACTAGAGGCAAGTGAGGCGAATAATGCGTTAGTACCTCGCTAGACGTCAGCAACTGCTTGATTCTTTCGAATGCCTCCTCACATTTCTTGCACCACTCGAACCGGACATCCGCTCGTAATAGCCGATAAAATGGGGCCAAAATGGTACTTATGTTTCTTACGAATTTCGCATAATACATAGTCATGCCTATAAAAGCTCTCAACTCTGACACGTTTCGGGGTGTTGGAGTATCCACTATTGCTTTTATCTTGTCCGGGCACGTTCGAATTCCGTCTTTGCTAATAATATGCCCCAAATAAGTCACCGACTTAGCGAAAAAGGTACACTTTTCTTTCTTTACCTTCAAACCATGCGATTGCAATCGCTCAAAAACCTTATGCAAATTACGTATGTGCTCCCTAGTGTTTGACCCGGTTACTATTATGTCGTCCAGGAACACACCTACATCCGGCAAACCGGCAAAAAGTTGTTCGAGACATCGTTGAAAAATTCCCGGACTCGAAGACAGACCGTAAACTAATCTATTAAATATAAACATACCCTTGTGCGTGTTTATTACGGTATATTTTTTTGAATCGTCCAGTTCTAATTGAGCGTATGCTTGTGACAAATCAATTTTACTATATCTTTCCCCCCCGTGTAACCTGGCCAACAAATCTTCCACGCGGGGCAACGGATAACGGTCGACTTCGAGAACCTTATTCAAAGTGAGTTTGTAATCAGCGCAAATTCTAATGGTACCATCCTTTTTGACGACGGGCACGATGGGCGTGGCCCAGTCGGATCGCTCGACCGGCGTGAGCACGCCGTCGCGCACCAACTGTTCCAGCGCGCGCTCCACCGGCTCACGCAGCGCGTACGCCAGCGGGCGCGCGCGCAGGAACACCGGCCGCGCGTCCGGGCGCACGTGCAGTCGCACCGGGCCGCCCGTGAACCGTCCCAGTCCGTCTTCGAACACCTTACAATATCTGGAACTGAATTCGGCTATGTTAAACTCATCGTTCGACAATAACGTTACACCGACAGTATCGCTACTGCTGCTACCTTTCCTTATACTAGGTATTTTAATATTTAATTCTGCCATCCATTGACGGCCTAGCAAAACGGTTTTGCCGTTTTTAATGACGTATAAATCTAACTCTTTACACTTATTTTTGTATCGAACAGTCGGTCTAAGTACACCCACGGGGCTCACCCGCTCACCGGTGTAATAACGAATTACTATATTACTTGGTTTCATACTTAATTCTTTGAAAAGTTTTTTACATAAGTCGTAGCTAATACACGATATGGCACTTCCCGTATCACATTCCATATGAATATGTTTTCCTTGTACTTCTAATGGCAAGAAAATTGGTGGACATTGGGTAATAGATAATTGATTCATGGCTGAAATTATTACCTCCTCACTGCCTTCGCTGTCCGATTGCGCCGCCTCTTCTTCTATGTGGTGAGTGCCCTTTACCAAGGGACACACCCGCCGCAGATGCCCCTGCCGATTGCACGCGCGGCACACATATCGCACAAACCTGCAGCCGGTCGTGTCGTGTGCCGCACCGCACGCCTGGCACTGCTGCTGCTGCTGCCGGTGACTCCGGCCACGTCTGTCCGGCTCGGGCGGTTGTCGTCCTTGGTCCTCCATCCTCCGCCATCTTTCCCTTCCTGATGGTGGAAGTCTTCGGATACCGCCACTACGAGGTCGCGCCCCCGTCATCGCCAAGCACTCGGCCGTCCTCATGTTTGCCGTGTCTGCTGAGCGTTCCGAAACTTGCCCTTCCACTATCGCTGCATTCTGTTCCGCGGCTTCCATGCTGCTCGCCAGTTTATAGGCTCTGACGTAGTCCAGCTTATCCTCCGCAAACAGACGTTGACGTATCACCTCGCTGGCTATTCCGCAAACGAATTGATCCCGTATACTTTCTTCTAGCCACGTACCAAACTCACAGGTTTTCGACATCTTCTTCAAAACCGCTAGGTAATCTGCTACAGTCTCTCCCTCTTTCTGTTTTCGTTGCCTAAATTTGAACCGTTCGGCCAAAATACTCGGTTTCGGTTGTAAATGTTTTTGCATGATGACCGTTAACTGTTCAAATGTTTTAGTACTGGGTTTGTCAGGAGTACAAAGGTTCACCAACAATTCGTAGCTTTCTGCACCCATCACAGTAATCAGTGTTGAAACATGTAGTTCACTTTTAATCGCATTAACGATGAAATAATGCTCCAAGCGTTCAACGTATAACGACCAATCGTCCGAGTGGACTTTGAACTCACTTATTTTACCGATTGACATTATCACAAAGCTTGAAATAACGTTTTTATATTTCTTCAACACTTAATGCTCACGCGAAAAGTCCAAATAATCCTCGTCGCCACTGACAAATTCGGGAATAACGGGATCGATACGGAAACACTCTTAATAGTTCGACAAGTTTATTGCGACTGAGTACCCACACCATATTGATAATATTTGTTCGTTTCATACCGCCACTAACCGATACATTACACTTTGTTTTATAATATGTAGTGATGATAATGATGATTACCATTATCATCTTACGGCCCCCATCCTACGCCAGGTAGTCTCCATACACACCTATCAGTCGTCATATCTACAGTCACAATCCATCCATCTCTCTTGATCTCCCACAACCCTTGCGTCCATCCACATTCATGCTGAAACTACCACCGGTTCGAAATGCTGCTCTACAGAGAAGAGCCGGCAAGAAACTCTGTAGTTGCTTTTTTCAAATCATTGGTCTTGTTTACAAAAAGCACTAAACAGCATAATGAGAGCAAGTTTTTTAAAATTTGTTTTAGAAGTCGGTTTAACTTATTTATTTTTATTATTTTTTAATTTATTTTTTGGTAAAACAATAGCAAAAATCGTGGATAGCCTTCTATAAGATCTTCTCGGTTCTATACTGGTGCTTAGAAACAAAAAGTGTTATACGCCACAATTGCTTCAAACAATAAAACCTAAAATTAAGTAAGGCTAAAATTACGGTGCTTGCTCGCTTTTTTGTACTACCACGGAAAAGATGCAGCAATTACTGGTTTATTTACACTTCGCGCCTCAAGGAGCTTCCTGAAATGATTGACATAGAACATTTAAACCAATGTTTATATAAATACTAGCAGCCCGTCCCGGCTTCGCAGGGGGCGATGTAACCCGCGGGTGACGCCGCAGGGCGAAGCTAGTCAAAAAAAGTATCCTAAGTTACTCCTTATATCATCAGTGAAAGTCCCGTCAAAATCGGTCCAGCGGTTCCAGAGATTAGCCGGAACAAACAGACAGGCAAAAATTTAAATAAATGTTATTTTGGTCTATGCACTATGTATGTATACATATTTACGCATTTAGTAAAAAGTGGTTATTTTGTGTCACCATCCCATACCACCCTGAGGGTGTCGTAAGAGCTGACAAAAGGAAATGACGGAATGACTTATACCCTGGCCGCAAGAGATGGAAAACTTAATACAAACCCTTTGCCAACCCATCTGGCCAGCGTGGCACAGTAGGCCAATTACCCTCCAAGTAACTGGAGGAGGCCCGACTCAGTGGTGGGTCATTTATGGTCTGGTTAGTATTAGTACTAAAACTTGTACACCCGTGCGAAGCCGGGACGGGCCACTAGTTTGTTAATGTGTAGGTACTCTTCTAGGTTTTCGGCCTTACCAGTCCTTTTGTTGGCTCCTACGACACCCTCAGTATAAAATAGGGTGGTGACATAGTATTCTAAATCCGTTACCACACGTAATCCAATATTTAAAAAAAATACACCAAGACACCTGTCTTAATATTCTGTCAGTAAGAAACAGACGAGCACGTGACAAGACCCAGGTTCGACTCCCGTCTTGCACCGCGTCAATCACCGCTGAGCGTTAACGTCTGTCGCATTAACAGGATCCGGGTGCATAAAAACTATATTTAGAAAACCCTAACTTGAATGAACCTTAATCACTTAACACAAAGTTCGTTTTCGCTTAGTAATGAATTTCTAAAATAGAGCGTTTCGCTCTAAGGCAAAACCAACCTTAGTTTTATTTAGTTACGACACCAATTTGTTTAAACTCAATTTATTCACTTTGAACATTGTGAGTTGAAATATAAATCAACTTTGTGGCCGATTAATCTTTATATTTATTGTAATAAGGTTCACTTTCTTATTTCTGTATACGTATATGGGGTTGTCGGAAATAGATCTAGAAATGTTTGTGTCTCCTTTTGTAAATAAAACATGATTTATTCCAATTAGAGATCACTTTTGTTACAGACGTTGGAGAAAAGGACATGGGTGCTCAGATTACGTTATCCATGTGTGTGGCGATGGATTTTGAGTACATAGTATCACCACCCAATTCCAACCTGGGGCCTTACTCTTGAATCCAATAACAAATTTACCCCAATGCCAATTCCGATCCAATTCATAACTAATCCTGTCAAATTACGGTACTCTTGAAAACAATAGTGACAACATTTGATTGAAATCGGAATAGCTCTTATATAGGCTAGCGAATATGTCATTACACATAAAGTTTGCGTTTGGGAGATCGCACAACGCACAACACAACGCCATCTCGTCCCAAGCTAAGCAACTAAATGCTTGTGTTATGGTAACGAGATGGATGATAAACTACTTAAATACATTTTTTTTTGTAAATACATACATATTATAGATAGAAGTGACACCCAGACTCCGAGCCAGTGCCTCTGGTTTAGACAAAGACACTTGCCCGACCCCGGAATCGAACCCGGGACCCGTTGATCCAAAGGCGGCACATCTAACCACTAGACCAACGAGGCAGCAGATAACCCACTGCTGAATAAGGCCTGGTCCCATTACACGGAGGTTAAGAAGCCTCTGCGAGATGGAGCGACAATCTGTGAAAGGTTGCGGGCAGCAGCTGGATGCGTCAAGCTGAAGATGCTATGGCGCTCTTTAGGGGAGGCCTATGTCCAGCAGTCGACTAATGTGGGCTGAAGACGATGATGAGGTAGCCTACTGTGCCACGCTGGCCAGACGGGTTGGCACAGGGTTTCGTATCAAGTTTTCCATCTCTTGCAGCTAGGGTATAAGTCATTCCGTCATTTCCTTATGTCGGCTCTTACGACACCCTCAGGATGGTATGGGATGGTGACACAAAATAACCACTTTTTACTTTTTCCTTCTCTTGCGGCTAGGTTTTCGGCCTTAACATTTCCTTTTTGAAGCTATGCGGTGGTGACACCATGTATTGTAAATCCGTCACCACACGGACAATCTTAGCCAACCGTATCTAATAACCGACTCCCAATACGGTATTGCGCCCTACGCAACCCGACACTGGGTGTTGGGTTCCGTAACCCGAGCGCCGTTTAGCTTCAGCGGGTAACGCGGTGAAGGGTTAAAGTTGTACAAAAGATCATGATAGAGAGAGATAGACAACCACCAATTAAACCCCAATTTTCGTTTGTAGTGATTCCAAAAATAAGTTACCTACCTAGCGTTATTAGAAACATCAATTTTTTTTTCAGCAGTTTTATTTTATTATTTATTTTTTAAATGTAACCCGTGCAATATCATTTATTTTACAGTTATAAGTATTTTGTGTGTTTGTCATACAAAAACACCCAAATATGTCTTGCGACAAATAGTTCGTGCGCAGCGTATCATTTTGACTGACATTTGTGACTCTTTTTAATTGACATGACCTAGACACAATAAACAAAGATTTTTGATAATCAATAACCCAGCCTCGTTTGCTCTTGCCTCCTTCCAATCGCCAGTGCGACACTATCAGGGGCTTACTCTCGAACGCAATTCCAAACTATCGTAATTGGAATTATGACGTTTCGTACTCTTGAGCACACTTCAACGCGACGCTAGCGACAAATTGCTTCAATATTGTGTGGCCATTGGATGAACTAATCACTATTGGATTCAATCCAATATCGGTACTCTTGACGCCACTTTGACAGCAACTTGACAGCCAATTTTGTGCAAGCTAACTCCATGTGTAATGACACAATCGCTAGCCAATACAAGAGCAATTCCGATTTTTCTATCTAAAGTTGACGGTATTGTTTTCAAAAGTACGGTAATTTGACAGCATTGAAAATGAATAGGATCGGAATAGGCATTGGATTAAAATTGTTATTGGATTGAAGAGTAAGCCTGCAGGTCGAAAAATGTTGCGGACATCACATCGAATCCGCCAGCAAACAGATGTTACCTAACAACACCAAATTCAGCCGTTTCGCTTTCAGCCAATTTCCTGGACACTTTTACAATCCACCGAGTCACGGTGAAAGTGCATCACCGTCCGAGCGGAAACTACTGACTCAGGCGCGATCAAAATAAACAATGAAACAGTGACGCCAATCGGGGCGTTTACCTCATTTGCATAAAAAAAAACCGCGGATTTAGAAGCACTCAAACTCAAAATGAACTTTATTTACGTAGGTTTTATAAGAAAACTCTTATAAATCGTGAAATTTACAGTTACCATTATCATCATCTTACGACCCCTGTCCCACGCTAGGTGGTAGTCTCCATACACACCTATCAGTCGTCATATCTACAGTCACACATTTAATACACAATTCCTCATTCTCACAATCCATCCATCTATCTTGATCTCCCACAGACAAATGCGTTAGATATTCGTCTAACGCATTTGTCTTGGCTATTCGTATTTGATATAGTCGTCATTAAGTGAATGACTGGACGTTATCCATTCATTCACTTACTCACTCATATCAATACATAATCTATTAGAGATAAACACACATACGCTAACAGTCATTTGGTTCGCCGTGAGCCATACCAGGCTTCCCAATCAGTGCAATCTTTTAGGACCTACACACAAAAAAACACCTTTTCGCCATTAGTTAAAAATAAAATATAGATAAAAAGCATTGCCTATAGTCTAGAGGCTTGCGAAGAAAATTCCCAAAAAAATTACAAACGATTTATCGTATGATTCCTCTCATCAGCATGAAATACCGTTGGCCAGCGACGCTCAGAAGGCTATTTTTAATCTAAGGTTATTTGACGAATATTCTCGGTACACTCGACAATCATCACCATGATCTTTTATGAGTCAAGCTCCATAAAGAGTGAATGAAACTGTTTTCTAAAAAAACCTCTGATGTATGTGCTAAATTGAACGCAAATTTCATCTCGGATATTATTTCGAAGATAGCTTAGTGCAACTAGGATACGTTAGGAGCCGGCAAACATCTAGACCAAAAACTGCCGTTTTTATTAAATCACGTGGTTAACATGCATTTGCTACTTAGTTGCCGGCAGTCCGCGTCGTGACAGATTTAGAATACATAGTGTCAGTCACCAACCCATTCCGTGCTGAGGGTGTCGTTCGTAAGAGCCGACAAAAACTTAACCGCAAGAGAAGAAAAACTTGATATACAAAACAAAACGTGTGCCACGTTGGCACACGTTTTGTTTCGTATATCAAGTTGCCACGGGTTGGCACTGCCCGTGGCCAGCGTGGCAAAGCTGGCTAGATACCCTCCAAGTAATTGGAGGAGGCCCAACACGGTAATGGGTATATCCTATCCTACTAACATTAAATTACTGAAAGTGACTGAAAAACTATCAAATCTGGCTTACGCAACAATTTGTAAATATATATATCAAGTTTAAAATCGACGCGGCGCCATCTATTCGCAATATAAGGAACTAACCTATTCTAAAGTCAATGCACCACTGTGTAAGAAGCTTCACTAGCAAGCCTCATTAACATGACTCACCCGCGCCCCCGGCCTATCATATTTGAATGAATCACAGCATCCACACGGCAAAGTAAAATTAGACACAATTCTGTATGAAACACGAGCAAAACGCATTCCGGTTATCACGCTGTCACGCTTGTGGCTCTACGGCAAAGATTATGTTGCAGAAGCGACGCACTAATGGCTACTATTGTACCTATTTCCGCGTGGTGACCGATTTAGAATACATAGTGTCGCTACCCATTCTATCCCGAGGGTTGAGTGATTTTTTTTTTTTTTTTTATTTTTTTAATGGTGCACTCGTTTTAAGGTTGCACCATTCTTATTACAATCTAGCCTAGGCTAATAAGTAATTTGTATCTGTCCTAAATTACTACGCAAATAAATAAACTAAGGCAGTGTCCACTAGCACTTGTCTTATTGTCTCTAGTAATATTAAAACACTTTGTTCATGTGTTCAGAATATTGCACTTATTGCACTTTATATATCACTATTGTTCACTACACTAGTTCGAAAGGTTTAGTCCTTTTTAACCGTCTTATAGTGTCTGTGGTGTCCAGGAGCTGTATAGCCTCGACATTCACATGGTGATGAAGCCTATGGTCATGCGCTTCAGCCTGTTTCTTTATTACGCTGGCAACAAAGTCCACTTTCAGGTCCCGGTGGAGGTCATTTGTTCTGATGTACCACGGTGCGTTAACTATACCCCTTAGTACTTTATTTTGAAATCTTTGAATGATTTGCACGTTACTTTTTTTGGTACAACCCCAGAGTTGTATACCATAAGTCCATACGGGTGCTAGGACTTGACTATATAGGAGTAATTTATTCTGTACTGATAAAGTAGAATGTTTCCCAAGTAACCAGTACAGTTTTTTGTAGCGTAGGTCGAGCTCATCGCGTTTCTTTTTGACATGGGGCTTCCAACGGAGCTTAGCGTCGAGGGTCATCCCAAGATATTTAGCGGTATTTCCATATGGTACCCTATGGTTACTTATGTACACTGGGTGGTATATCGATTTTTTATTTGTGAAATCAATGTGTACTGACTTCGCGTCATTAAGTTGGATGCGCCATTTTTTTGTCCACTCATAGATTGTGTTTACGGCCTTTTGGACCTTTCCCACAGCTTCCTCGTGAGTGTCTCCAGTAGCTAAGATAGCTGTGTCGTCTGCAAAAGTAGCTATTGTGCCATTTTCTATTTCCGGGATATCACATGTGTATAATAGGTACAAGACTGGACCTAGAACACTTCCTTGCGGTACTCCGGCTTTAATAGTTTTCAAATCAGAATAAGCATCATCTTGCCTTACTCTGAACATCCGTCCTATTAAGTAAGATTCCAGTATTTGTGATAAATATTTTGGAAACATTTGTTTTAATTTGTATAAGAGTCCCTGATGCCACACTTTATCGAATGCTTGTGCTACATCCAGGAAAACAGTAGAGCAAACTTTCTTTTCTTCCAATGAATTCTCTATTATGTTGGTAATTCTATGTACCTGATCGATCGTAGAATGTTTTTCTCTAAAGCCAAACTGATAGTCAGGTATTAAATTTCTTTTTTCTATGATGGGTTTTATTCGCCGAAGCAATATTTTTTCAAATATTTTAGATATTATTGGTAATAAAGAGATAGGCCTGTATGATGCCACGTCATACGTTGGTTTACCAGGTTTTGGTATCATTATGACTTCTGCTACTTTCCATACATCCGGTACGTGTTTTAATCTGAATGTAGCATTAATTAAGTTTGTGATTTTGATCACTGCTTTCCGAGGTAGATTGCTAAGTATTTCTCCTGTTATTAAATCATATCCAGGGGACTTCTTTTTGTGGAGGTGTTGAATTTCACGTTGTATTTCTTTTGGTGTTGCAAGTTTCATACAAAAAACATCACCTTCCTGTTCGAGTTCCTCGAATTGAGTTTCCTCATTGTCGTCTTGATTTAAATGAAAAACGTTTTCAAGATGTTGCGCAAACCGTATGGCTTTTTGCTCGTTACTATTTGCCCAGCGACCATTGTCTTCTTTGATTGGAGGCATTTGCGTTATTGGTTTTTTTACATTCTTAAGGGTTTTCCATAAGGAGTAATCAGTTCTACGATCACTTGTAAGCTCACCGAGGCGTTTATTCATACAGCTATCATTAAATTGTTGTATTTCTTTGCTAAGATGTTTAGTCATTTTATTTAGGACTGACTTGTCGGCAGGAAATCTTGTCCGCTGCCATTTTTGCCTTTGTCTTCTTTTTTCAGCGATAAGTCTCCTTATTTCTATCGGGTAGGTGTTTTTATACGGTATTAGCTTTAGTTCTGGCGTATTTTGCCAAGCACATCTTTGGACATCAGTATTGAATTTACATGCTTCTAAATCTAGTTCTTGGAAAGTCTTCAAAGGAACATTAAGGTCAATTAAAGAATCCAAGTCATATTTGAAGCTTTCCCAATCTGTATATTTGTTTGTTAGTGTATGAGGTTTTTCTGTATTAACTACTTGTTCACTTATTGTAAGTGTTATTGATGAGTGGTCAGAATTCATATCAAGACCCTCTTTAATGTGTAAATGGCTTAATGGTAGATTCTTTATTATAAAAAAGTCGATAAGATCTGGGATTTTCTGCGGATCTGTTGGCCAATATGTAGGCTTTCCTGTTGATAAAGCTTCACATTTCATTTCTGTTATTGCATTTAGGAGTTCCTTACCTTTAGTAGTGGTAAGTCTTGAGCCCCAGTGTGTGTTTTTAGCATTAAAGTCACCTCCTAGGACGAATGTATGTCCAAGCTGCGTTAAAAAATTCTTGTAATGCTGTTCTTTTAGTTGATATCTCGGTGGACAGTATATAGACGATATAGTTATTGGGTATCGTTTAGTTGTGATACATACGGCTACTGCTTGTATTTCGGGCTGTTCATATTTGAATTTCTCATACTGTTGTATATTTTCTCTAACTAATACTGTACTACCGCCTCTAGCTTTGTTGTCTGGGTGCAGTGCACAGTACGTTTTGTAGCCTTTGATTTTTATATGTGATTCTTTTGTGAAGTGGGTTTCTGAAATGAGACAAACGTCTATTTGTTCTATGTTTAAAATAACTTGTAATTCGTTTTGGTGCCGTAGAAGTCCATTAGCATTCCAGGCCATAATAGTGAGCGCTTTATTCATCATTTTTGCCTCGTAGTAGCTTTATTGGCACTACATTCCAATTTTTTTAATCGTTCATCGAATGACGACATGAAATTTAAAATCTTGTTAATTTTTTCGTCTAGGTTTTGTGTTACTTTTGCTTGTGGCTGAGACTGTGGTTTGGTAGCACCTTGAGTTACTTGGGCAAAGGACAGATTTTCCGAAACAGGTTGACTATTAAAATTTCTTTTGGGTTGATTCGGTGTGGGACCATGTGGTTGAGAAACAGTAATTTTCTTAACTGTTTTGTTTTTAAGTGCTTGCAGTTGCTTGGCAACCATGCACCCTCTGTAGCTAGCAGGATGAGATTCTCCACAGTGAATGCATTTTGGTTTTGTTTCTGCAGGTTTGGTGCAGTCTTTTGTTAAGTGTTTTTTTGTGCACTTTACGCACCTGGGTTCTTTATTACAATACTTTTGTGTGTGCCCATATGCTTGGCACCTCTTACACTGAGGGATTAGTTTTGATGTTTTCAACGGTTGAATGTCTACTTTGCATCCCAGGATCGATTTAATTTCGTAGATTTTTTTTATATCTTCGTCCTTGTTGAATGATAGCATGAACATATTTAGTGGTTCTCTGTTCCTCCAGCTAAGCTTATTAACTGCTTCCTGAATGTAGAAACCTTTTGATTTTAAGTCTTCCACTATTCTGGAAGATTCACACGAGTGATGCAAATTCTTTGCCATCACTCTGATTGGCCTATCTTGCTTATTTTCGTATGAGTGCCACTGGCAATTATTTTGTAGTAATAGTTTTGTAATAGCCCTATATGACTCTTCATGTTTGGCATTAATTTTAACACAATCACCTGTCTTCATACTTATTAAAAACGAGTCTTCAGGTGTTGCCGAAATAATTAGGTCATAGAATTTTTGATATTCTTTAATATTCTCGACCACGATCGGTGGTGGCTGGGGAGATTTTTTAGTATTTGGTGGATATTTAATGTTTACATTCTTACCTTCCTCGCTGGATGATTCTCCTTTTTGGTTGGGTGGAGAGAGTGACTGGTTCAGCTTCCTTTTCTTTCGGTTTTGCTTACGTATCCACTCAGTCTCATTTGCGAGTTCCTCTTCATCGGTCTCAAATTGGACTGGAGGAGGAAGGTTGTTGATTGGGTCTTTTGGTTGTGGCTTTTGGTTAGATTTTTCGATGTTCTGAATTTTTTGCTCTAGTCCTGCGATGTGCTGATGCAGTTCTTTGATCAGGTTTTGGAGCTTTTTTCGTTCTTCTTGCTCTTCATGTAGGACTTTTTGCTGGAGATGGCGTTTTTCTTGTTCTTCTATCAAGTATTTGTATAGCCGATGTTCAGTTTCGGTTTTTAGTACGAAATTTTCCGTGCCCATGTTGATATTATTAGTCGTTTTTATTTAACTGTATGAATTAGTCTTTAGGTGGTGTTGCATGACGTAAACTGGGTCATCGCGGAGCTCGCTCGCGGCAACGCAATTTGCTGCGCCAGCGCTTTACTTAAGTATGAAAAGTAAGGCACGCGTAACACAACTATTCGCGACGGATTCTGAGTCACAACTGAGGGTTGAGTGATTGACAGAAGAAAATGACACAGCCGAAAGAAAAACTTGATACGAAACCCTGTGCCACCCAGTCTGGCCAGTGTTAAATCCAGGCATCCGAAAATCTATGGCTGTTGAAAATGCCAAATCAGTAGCGTGAAAATTGCCAACTGGTCTATATCTATACTAATATATAAAGCTGCAGAGTTTGTTTGTTTGTTTGAACGCGCTAATCTCAGGAACTACTGGTCCGATTTCAAAAATTCTTTCAGTGTTAGATAGTCCATTTATCGAGGAAGGTTATAGGCTATATTTTATTTTCAAAAGAATTAGGGATCCGTATGAAAATTGCGATTTTGTAACCCAAGGTGTAAAATCGAAAACCTATTTATGCGTGCGCTGCAAAAACGATTGACAATAGAACAAAATGAAGTACTACGAGTTTGTAGGTCTTATTAAAATCTACAAAAAAGTCCGCGAGAGCACATATCTAACTATCATAGTTTAGTCACAATAACCACTTTTATATTCATAAAAAAAAATGCATAGAGATAAGCACGGGTTCGAAGTCCACGCGAGCGAAGCCGCGCCCAAAAGCTAGTCTATGATAATATCGGAAACGCGAAAAACATAGACAGGAGACTAGGCGAAGCCGCGGACAACAACTAGTAAGTGTGTGTATGTATGAAAATCATCAGCATCAAGAAATATCGCATACTAATGCGAGAATTACCAAAAAGTCCTACACCGCGACAGCGAAGTTTACGGAGCAATTCGTAAGGTTAACAAGTCCCCGACTACAGTTATCAGGGGGATAGGCGCCGCGGCGCGTGTATTTGCATAAACAACCAGTTACTTGGGGCCACTTAGTGCATCGTAAAGATATCACAAATATACAGTATCTCATGTACCGAGTATTCGTTCGTCCGTCCCTATGCTTTATTAAAAGAAAAACTGCAAAACCTATCATTTGCATACACGACGAGTTTTGCACATTCGTTTAAATACTTGCACTGTTAGGACAAAGATTAGGTTAAAGAGATGCGTCGCTTTCCAAATTGAAAGTCGAAATGAAACCGAGTATAAGTAAAAGGACTTAACTCCCAGGATATTTGGAAATTCATATTAGACATTACTTCGCTAGTTATAAGAACGACCTTAACAAATACACCTCAAAGTATCTATCTTTCAAAAGCGTGCAGAAGCTGTCGTTTAAAACCAAGATTTGCCGGAGTATGTACAAAGGATATGCCTGCCGACCGCCAGCTACGGCTGTTATGGCGTCAATTTTAATTTATTGGCGATAACTCAGTCAGTAAAAAAATATATCTACAATCAGTCTAATTAATATTTTTATACGTTCTACAGGTTATGTAAAAATAATGATAAAAAACCGTAAGATAAATCCAAAAAGCTTTAAGCTCCTAATGACAGTCCAGGTACCGTTGAAAAACAAGTACAAATACCAAATACCGTATTTGCCAAAACGTCCAATAAATTGGAGTAAATTATCTTGGACCGGTTATTTACTCGGAGATAGTGTTGTTTTTATTTATACTCCAACGTTGCAGACACACTACAGTGATAGCGCATGAAAATAATAAAAAATACCATACTGTCGGCCCGCCTCCAGGTCTTTCGACCTGGGCTATAACACATAGGCTTATGTTGGTCTAAAACGGTATACCGGACAATCTGCTGATGGCACATCCCGTGTTCGTAAGAGCGTGCCCGGTGGTGCCACCGCCAGGGTACTGAGACATCCACAGAAAGAGAAAGAACTTTCCATGGCCCCAGAAACCCCAGAACTTTTGAATTTGACAGATTAATACTAGCAATTGAACGTCGATAGAAAATTGCCCGTGTAGAATATTACACTTCCCCCCTGCACGCTGGGAAATAACGCGTGTTGTAAAAGTTAACAAAACCCAGCACGCTTGGTGGTAGGATCTAATGGTCCTCCCGGCTAACCAACCTTACATATAAGTCCGGCGCCAAGCAGTTTTACTGTGTTTCGTCGTGTGTATGCGAGAGCCGGTGCCCGACAGGGCATTTCCTTGAATTGCGTGCTCCATGTTAGACCCTGTCGTTGCTTTCCATCTCGCAATCATAGGGTCAAAGGCACTAAAAAGAAAATGCATGTTGGGGCCCAGGCTGCAGAATATGACGCAGTAGATAGAGTACTCGAACAAATTGACGCAAGATGGGTTTGAAGCACGGATTCTCGCAAGAGCGTGAGAACGGTACCAACTGAGTAAGTAACGAAAATTCCTAATTGTCATAAAACTTACTATGACACATAAGTATTACGACGATTAGGAATTTTCGACGATTAGGAAGATGGTAGGAACAAGACAAGAAGGAAGTCAGTAATAGTGATCAGAACTGAAGGTACGCATTATGCATGCCACAATAACATATCGACGTAGGAAAACGTATTTGCTGTAAGCCTCAAAAAATCGAAAATTCGTTTTTTACATCATTTTGATCAGAAAAAAAATCTACGTCGATTGATCAGACTCTCATAATTTTAACGACGAAAAAAAATCGCTTACCCTGTAAGTTTTTTGAAAATTATTGGTGTGGTCTTGGCTGTAAGTCTATCAAAAACCAGTATATTTGATGCATTTGTGGCTTACGCCATTCTTCAAACAGATACTTACGCCATTTTGGCAGGATGAGTTTTTTGTAATACCGACACTTACACGTTTTAATGACGTCGTAAATAATAAGATAAATGCTTCACTGTGGCTCACATCTAGTTAGTTTTACGTTAAAAAATATGTATGCCATTTACAGCACTTAAAAGTTCTAAACATAATAGAAATGTTTTTTTGCCATAGAAAATTCTTGATGGTTAAAGCGTTTTATAGATTTGTAAAAAAAACTTGCTTGCTGTAATCCACAAAAACACTGGTATTAATTGACTCAGAAGGATATCTCTTTAAGTAACATGTAAAACAAGAAAAACTAAAAATACGTTTTTAAAATCATGTTCCTACGATGGATAGTTTTTGAGTAATGATTTTTTTTCTAATTTTAGAAATGTTTTTTGGCTCTGCTGAACATTTTGTGTTTTGAGGCTTACAGCAAATACGTTTTCCTACGTCGATATATTAGCCAGAGAGCCTAAAGCCGAACGTCCACCGCCAAGTAAAATAAGTTAGTTTAGTTTAGCTTGCATAGTTGATCCAGTTTTTCATACATGTTAGTTCACCGTCGGTGGATGCACATGTATGAAAAACTAGCTACCAACTATGCAAGCTAAACTAAACTAACTTATTTTAGTAGTCAGTGGACGTTCGGCTTAAATCTCGAAGCTTTTGGGAGATGTCCGAGTTCGTTCACGAGTCGAGATAATGACCTAATAACATTCACAAACACAAGAATATTTACTTGCCGACACGTAAGGCTATCGCATCGTCAATGATGTTACAGTAAGTTCATTACAATAGTTAGTAGTAAGAGACAAAGATAGTCACTGTCTATATCGGTTTAGGTGGGGATTTTTACGTCTATTCCGATAATTCCGTATACAAAGAAGCATACATTTTGGCAGTTAAGGATTATACTGACTGCTTTGTAGGTCTACGCGTTGCATATGGGTCCCGGTTTGTTTCCGGGGTCGGGTAAGTTTTTATGTAAACCAGAGGCACTTGCTCAGAGTCTGTGTGTCATTTGTGTTTGTTAATTACATGTTTGTAAACAGTCCCCGCGATAAAGGAGCAGGGTTTCTTTTAAAAACTTAACTGGCGACCCGCTCCGGCTTCGCACGGGTGCAATGATGAACATCTAAATTTATCAGTGTTTTTCTACAATATTATGCATCTATTATACATATAAACCTTCCTCTTGAATCACTCTATCTATAAAAAAAACCGCTTCAAAATCCGTTGCGTAGTTTTAAAGATTTAAGCATACATAGGGACGGACAGACGACAGCGACTTTGTTTTATAATACAATAGTGAAGTGATAGTGATAATATGTGATGGATGGGTGAAGAAAGACAACTTCTTTTTAAATATATCTTAATTAACGTGTCCAAATTGTGTTATATATTACGAAAAAGGAATACAAACTAAAAACATACACATACAATGAGAACCTCCTCATTTTTTAAGTTGGTTGACAAGTATTCCGAGGCTTACAACATGTTTATGTCACTCTACACAAAATACTTAAAAATGACGCAATATTCTATTGTTTGTGGTTAGTATGTGGTCCGTGGTAGAAATGATACATTTGTGTTTCAGCCTGTGTCAATCTGAGTTATAGTTTATTTATCCTATAACTAGCCCACGTAGATTGTCAACCCGTACATACTGAACCCAACTTCAAAGACAAACAGACACACAAGTTATACAAACATTTTATTCACAAAATCAAATCAAAGTCATTTAATCAAGGTGGCTCGTTGGCCTAGAGATTGGATGTGCCGCCTTTGGTTCACGGGGTCCCGGGTTCGATTCCGGGGCCGAGCACGTGTCTTTGTGTAAACCTGAGGCACTTGCTCTGAGTCTGGGTGTCATTTGTGTTCGTATTTTGGTATGTGTGTTACCGCAAAACACCGTAATTTATAAACCGATATGGAACATTCTCGGAAACAGATCAGTAGTTTGCTATTAAGCTTGAAATAAGTTAACCACATACATTGGTCGGGAAGCAAATTTGGATATTTTTGCAAGACCTACCAGTTTTTTTCCGTGTTTTAAGAAACAAAATCTTTATACAAGAGATTGCAAAACGACTATAAATAAATGCCAACATAAATTTACGCCGGCATTAAATATTTATTGACTGGTTATTGATAATTTAGAATTCGTGCGGTTCCGAATTTAAAGCATTATGGTTTTCGTTTCGTTTCAGCCCATAAATGACCCACTGAGTCGGGCCTCCTCCAATTACATGGAGGGTAATTAGCCTACTGTGCCACATTAGCCAAGGGCTGGCACTGGGTTTCGTTACAAGTTTTCATTCTCCTGCCGCTAGCTCTTCGGCCTTGTCATTTCCTATGTATTCTAAATCACTACATAGTTTTATACTATGTTGTGATTTAGAAGTCGCTATCGTCTGTCCGTACCTATGTATGATTTAATCTTTAAAACTACGCAACGGATTTTGAAGCGGTTTCTTTTAATAAATAGAGTGATTCAAGAGGAAGGTTTATGTGCATAATACATCCAATAATATTGTAGAGAAACACTGATAAATTTAGAGGTTCATCATTGCACCCGTGCGAAGCCGGGGCGGGTCGCTAGTCAAATAATAAACTATGTTACTACTATACTGTACACTAGTTGCTATTTTAAATCGCCATTTTTATATACACAGACGGTTAAAGAGAAGCAGAGCATAACAGTCACAAAAATCAACACATTAATTGTACCTGCAACAACGGCACCCGTTCACAAGCATGACGCATGTGGCAGCTATCAACCATATTGCAAGGAAACTAGCGACAGATAGCAGGACACCGTCACGATATTTTTCTTGACGGTTGGGAAATGCTTTATGCATACCGTCGGTCGTCGGGAGTGGAGTCGGCGATTATGTGGGACTCCGGAAACCACTCATCTACCCACTAAACCCCAGCGGTACACCCTCACACGACACGCTTGGGGCGCCACAAGTTCGCATGAACGCATTCCACTGTGACGCCCCACGACGCAGCCACTGCCATGAGTCCAAGTACGCATGACAACACATCACGCTGTTAGGCACATTATCGCGCAAAATGTATGACCGTTATCTATTCTATGATCAAAACCAGGAATAAACAGCTGACGGGTCGTCGACCCTTCCTAGTTGCATCAATTTGGTTTAATTGTTCGTGCTGTCGAAAATAGGGCTGCCCTTTACTATATCTATTTATTGACGAGTTCTTAGGTTTTCGCGATTATTACACATTGAAATTAAACACTTTTTAACGGATTCATCGCGTGTATATTACATTATTTAATTCCCGACGTTTCGAATGCTTTGCAGCAGTCGTGGTTGCGGGAGAGACTAGATGACAGTTGTCTTCAAAAGTACAAAAAACAGTTAAATAAATAATGTAAATAAAATAAAATAATGTAATATATTAAATAATGTAATATACACGCGATAAAGCCGTTAAAATGTGTTTAATTTCAATCTATCTAGTGATTCAATTATGTATTACTATAATGGCAAAATTACTTGAACAAGCAGTGGTCGATGTCTGTGTCTCATTGGCGGAGAACGGAGGCGAGACAATCACGATTGGTTGAAGATATGCGGGAACTTTTTGTTCAAGTTATTTGATGCAGATTATACATAGGCTAATTTCCGTTCTTGGAGGAGTTCGGTCAGCAGTTATGGGCTGAAATGGCGGTAGATTTAACTGTTTCTTTGTACGTTTAAAGAAAACTGTCATCTAGTCACGCCCTCCAAAGTCATGGCGGGAAATAAGCATACTGTACCACGCTGGCCAGACGGGTTGGCACAGGGTTTTGCATCAAATTTTTCTCTTGCGTTCCTTTAGTCGCCTCTTACGACACCCTCGGGATGGTACAGGTTGGTGACACACCTTGATACGAAACCCTGTGCCATCCCATCTGGCCAGTGTGGCACAGTAGGCTAATTACCCTCCATGTAATGGGAGGAGGCCCGACTCAGTAGAAGGTCATTTATCATCATTGACTGCCTCGTTGGTCTAGTGGTTAGATGTGCCGCCTTTGGATCAACGGGTACGGGGTTCGATTCTGGGGACGGGCAAGTGTATTTGTCGAAACCAGAGGCACTGGCTCGGAGTCTGGGTGTCATTTCTATCTATACTATGTATGTATTTACAAAAAAAAAATTAAGTAGTCTATCATCCATCTCGTTACCATAACACAAGCATTAAGTTGCTTAGCTTGGGACGAGATGGCGTTGTGTGAAATGTCCAAAGATATTTATTCATTTATTTTATTTATGGGCTGAGTAGTGTAAAGTATATTTGGGTCGGGAATGCTGCATACAAGCAGGTAGCCCTACGCTTGTTTACGTCATCTCCCTATAGAATCCACTGTGAGACTGATGCTTTGATCTGAGTGACTTCCTAATGTGAACCCAGAGGTACGATAACATTTGGGTTTCGCCGTATCGTCATTTATCTAGCACACTACTTCAACGTCGACTTGCTCGTTGGTCTAGGGGTTAGATGAGCCGTCTTTGGGTCAACGGGTCCCGGGTTCGATTCCGGGGGCGGGCAAGTGTCTTTGTCCAAACCAGTGGCACTTGCCTCGGAGTCTGGGTGTCATTTGTGTTCGTGAATTAAATATCCTTGGACATTTCATCCTTGGACATTTCACACAACGCCATCTCGTCCCAAGCTAAGCAACTTAATGCTTGTGTTATGGTAACGAGATGGATGATAAACTACTTGTATACATTTTTTTTTGTAAATACATACATATTATAGATAGAAATGACACCCAGACTCCGAACCAGTGCCTCTGGTTTAGACAAAGACACTTGCCCGACCCCGGAATCGAACCCGGGACCCGTTGATCCAAAGGCGGCACATCTAACCACTAGACCAACGAGGCATGTAAACTTCCCCTGCGATACAGGTTATAACAAGGGCATTGGGTTTCGTTTTAAAAAATACTGTAACCCGAATAGACGACCATTCCAGGGGGTTTAGTGAGTAACCGTGGGGCAGCGACCAACATATAGCCCCTCGGGCTCCACAAAACCCGGCCCTGACCCCTGGCCAGGTACAAGTGACAGAGGCCGAGAAAAGGAGAGATGATCGTGCTGGTAGGCCTCCCACACGGTGGACTGACGACCTGGTTAAGGTCGCCGGAAAGCAGTGGATGCGGGCGGCCCAGGACCGGCCTTTGTGGAAATCCTTGGGGGATGCCTATGTCCAGCAGTGGACTTCTTTTGGCTGAAATGATGATGATGATGATGATCGTTTGTAGAATCATACTTGGACATGCCGTTGGATCTCGTCATATCGTCATTTATCTAGTACACTACTCAAACTTCGACTTGCTCGTTAGTCTAGAGGTTAGATGTGCCGCCTTTGGACCAACGGGTCCCCGGTTTAATTCTGGGATCCGGCAAGAGTATTTGTGTAGTGTAGTGTCTTCGTCAGGTACACACCTAGTGCAGGGAAGTTGTGTTTAAAATATAGATCTTGTCCCCATCATTTCTGTGTAATATCTGACCTCTTCCGTTCTTAGACACTTAAACAGGTTCTGATCGGAATACTGGAACCAGACCAGAATTAAGTCCATCGTTCTGAATTCAACCCGTCCCACTATGAGTCAGCACCGTGCATACCAGATTAATCTTATTAGGTATCTAGATCTAAACTAGACCAGTTTAAACTAACATCTTTCAGAGATGTAAATCTTTACTCTAACGAAAATGACGTAATGATCATCTTCACAACATCATCCAATAAATTAAAACAAGTTTTATAACCTGTAACGCGGGGGCAGTTTACAAACATGTAATTCACTAACATAAATGCATGACACCCAGACTCAGAGCAAGTGCATCTCGTAAGCGAATGATAAAATGTGTCCATATTAGAATTGTTCAATCAATCAATAGACATATTTGTTTGTGGAACGCGTGACAGGTAAAGATAAGAAAAACTAACTAGGATGAAGAACAAGAAAGAAAATGGGTCATTTTTGCGTGACATTTTTTTTTTATCCTAATTTGATTGTAATTGTGAGGGTACAAGAGCCTTTTTCTGGTTAACCCGGCGGCCAGGCAGGCGTGCCACGGCTACCGCGGCATCCGCGTGGATCGGGCGCTGATCGGGCGCCACTTCATCCGGCGCCACTTCATCCGGCGCCTGACGGGAGCAAGTGCAATGTCCCGCACGTGCCTCTCGGTGGGTTGGTGAGCGTCGAGAGCTCCCCATCAAAGCGTGGGCCCCCCTTGTAAAAACGGGTTAAGACCCCATCAGGGTCGCGGAGCATGCTCCCCACTGGGGAGTGAATCCCGTGGCTCCGTTTCGGGCAGACGAGCAACACCGTTGGTTTTAGTGGGTAGGTTGGGGCGCAACTATCATCTCTCCGAGCCCCGAAGTCCCACATAACCCGGCTGGCGTATAGCGGTGGGGTATCCATGAGGATTTTCAACGTAAAAAAGGGAGACACTATAAAAGATTTTACTCTCTGGTTTACACAGACACTTGCCCAACCCCGGAATCGAAGCAGGAACCCGTGATAAAAGGCTACACGAAATTACTCCGCTACTCTGAGGGCCCTAGGCAGATACTGCCCACGGAGGTTAGGAGAGTGTAATGATGCTTCAATGCCAATATCATACGATCTACATTCAAGAGCAAATCACAAGTTAATCCAATAAACGAGAGTGCGTGAAGGCCAAGAAACTGAAGCCTTACCACGGCGTGAGAAATAGCACATACGCGTAAGGCAAGGGTCGAGAGAGCTTTTGATTGATCCATAGAATAGGTAACTCCCAACTCAAACAAGACCCACTATGCAAGTCTATGCAGGGAACTACTCGTTTCAGTCAAAAGATGTCCACTGCTGGAAATAAGCCTCCCCCAAGGATTTCCACGAAGGTCGGTCCTGAGCGGCCCGCATCTAGCGCTTTCCGGCGACCTTAACCAAGTCGTCGGTCCACCGTCCACCTACCAGCACTGCGCTTTCCGGAACGCGGTCGCCACTCAAGGACTTTTCTGTCCCATCGGGCGTCAGTCCTGCGCGCTACGTCAGTCCATCCATAAATTACGTGACATAAATTTTGAGACTGTGGAATGCCCCTTGTCACACTTCGGTGAATAACTCCCCCCCCCCATTATCGTCTGACGTAATTTCTGAATGACCCCGTAGACCGGGAGCACATTACCATATCCTCGCTCGCGTGGTCTTAACTCGTATTTTAAATCCGCGCCCACAAAACTACCTTACATAATGCGCACCATTGGTTTGCAAACTCTGGATTTAATCATTTGATCAATGTCACCGCGCAGGGTTCTCCAACGTTTTTATGGTAATTATCGTTACAATAATTGCAGTTCTTTCGTACAATAGGTTTATAATGACACGCATTTGTCAATTACGAGGTATCATTGTAAAGGCATGTGGTCACGAAATGAAAACCTACACAGTGTCACCAACTCATCCCAACCTGACAGTATAAGGCGACTAAAGGACTGGATTGGGATTTCCCAAATTGTTCCCAAGTACAAGAATACTGCCTACAAACAAACACCTGTTTGCATACGTGGCAGTACATTTTGAACTCGTATAAAATATGCACCAAAAAGTTTTCGACCTTGTCAGTTCTTTTTATGCGCTCTTACGACACAGGATGACGTTTTAGCTGATTCCTGTCTGACTACATTGTTGGTATAGGGGTTGAATGTGCCGCCTTTGGATCAACGGGTCTCCGGTTCGATTCCTTGGATAAATATCCTTGGACATTTCACACAACACCATCTCGTCCCAAGCTAAGCAACTTAATGCTTGTGTTATGGTAACGAGATGGATGATAAACTACAAAATATACATTTTTTTTTGTATATACATACATATTATAGATAGAAATGACACCCAGACTCCGAGCCAATGCCTCTGGTTTAGACAAAGACACTTGCCCGACCCCGGAATCGAACCCGGGACCCGTTGATCCAAAGGCGGCACATCTAACCACTAGACCAACGAGTCAGTCATTCCGGGGTCAGGCAAATATCTTTTTGTAAACCATATGCCCTTGCTCTGAGCCCGAGAAAACTGTAAACTGCCCTTCAGATAACGATATATTGCAGAACATTAATGCTCTGCGTCTGAAGTCAGGTCTTTGTAAACTGCCCCTGCGAGGTTGCGTCTTTACATTCTATACAACGCCAGAACGCAGCCATAGGAAACTGCTCGCGTATATATTGTAATTTTGTTTTAAAAAACTGTTATTACAATGCATACAAGAATTTTGCGTACTCGTCGTGTATAGTTTGTATCGTGCATGCTCGCGTCTTCGTTCCTAACTATACTGAATTACTTACATATACATTTGACAAGAGTGATATAAGTCTAAGTAGATTTTTAATTCAGTTAAATATGGAATTATAATTGAACTTTATTAGGTAGGATAAAATAGGCAGGATTATACGAGTATAAATAATAATAAATTTATCATACAAAAAATCGGGACAGTCCGTTTTTAAAGTTGTTGATAATATCTATCTATAAATGTAATATCGCCAAAATCTATATTACAAATAGTGATCTAGGTTTTAGCGCGCTTATTCCGAAACATACACGATTAGTCCCTATGTGTACTGGCGCTGTACGTTATGGAACAAGATATACTTCTATGTTACTACAAAGTATACGCGAGTAGTTGCGTACTGTTATTGTATGGATTGGAAGAACTTCTTAAAAATCTTATTTCCAATCTATACGTGATTAGTTTCATACCCTTGCGTTCTGGCCTTGTACATAAAGGAAAGACGCTGCGACGTTATCGGGCAGGGTTTTTTTTTAAAGAAACAAGAGGTGCGAGTTCAGTGGGGAGATGGACTAACAATGTTTACAAGTAGCCCCCGGCTCCTCTATCAGACAGTACCAAACCGCCAATTTTTCGCTCTACTGACCTCCACCACACGTAAAAGATTGAAGCAACATCCGGACTACGCGAGAATCAATCTTATGGCAACGCTAAACGTGTTACAATTGCTTGCATGAACAGCGATATTATTATCTAATCTGGACAATGAAAAATTAAGTGCTTTCTTACGAGTCCGAGTGTTCGCGGTTTAGGCAGTTTCATTGGAGCTTTGGTGGCATTCGGTGGAGTAGTTGCTAATCATGGATTGAATCTACATTTACGAAATTTTTTAACCGGCTTCGAAAAAGCAGGAGGGACTCACTTTATCTGTATGTTTTTAGTAACTCCGTTATTTATATACCGATGACCGATGCGCATTTTTTTTCTATTGTTATTGACACTACAATATAATCACTATCACTACATAGTATAAAACAAAGTCGCATTCTTCTGTTCGTCCCTATGTATGCATAAATCTTTAAAACTACGCAACGGATTTTGAAGCGGTTTTTTTTAATAGATAGCGTGATTCAAGGGGAAGGTTTTTAAGTATAACCCACCCCCGCTTTGCACAGGCGAAGCCGGGGCGGCCCACTAGTAACCTATAATATAACACACCACTCTAACATCGGAGTCCCTACGGTGACACCACTGCAATGATGGCGGAGTCGCGGAGTCAATAGCGTCTCCGCGCCGCACAAGCTGAAGGTGTGCCTGGGACGCGGGAAGCCTCTCGCTGCTGGACCTCTTTCGATTCTTGGTCCGGAGGTAGAGGGCCAGGAAGAAGACGACCTCCTTTTGTGACGTCATCATGTCGGCCAAAGAGGCGACCGAGAGGGACCGGAAGATGGCCTCTTTACGCCCAAATAGTCGTTTGTAGATTTCCGACGTAAAAAAAGGACGTAAAACAGGGGAGATAATATTTGGAGAGACTTATGCAGAGACCGTCCGTGTGGTGACGGATTTAATACACAATGTCACCAACCCATACAGTCTTCAGGGTGTCGAAAGAGGCGAATAAAAGAACGCAAGAGGCAGATCACCTTGCCGAAAGAGAAGGAAAACTTGATACAAACCCTGTGCCAACCCGTCATGCCAGCGTGGCACAGTAAGCTAATTCCCTCCACGAATTTGGAGGAGGCCCGACTCAATAGTGGGTCATCAATGGGCTGAAACGACGAAAACGACGATGCAGAGAAAGTCGCGAACACAACCTAGTCTCGCTTACCATTCGAAGAAATTCGCGATGCCAAGGCAATTTGCATGATTTATGCATAATACAAACTTCCTGGAACAAGCCGTGATCCGCTGCATTTTATTGCAGACAGCCTAAAAGACTACACACACTGTCCGTGATAGCCAGCCACGGTATAGGCACAATATAGTTAGATACAGAAATCAATCTACATACAGCGCACAATCGAGCAACGCACACATAGACATGACACAATAGCTCGGTAAGGTTGGTAAGGACACGCATCTTGTGATGATTTTTTGTGCGAAGATGGAGCCTCAGACGCAATACGGGGAGGAGGCGACCTTACGCCCACCTGCCCCTGCCTAAGAGGCCGGTGGTAAAGGGTCGGGCGAATGCGTTCACGAGAACCTGTGCCGCACGAAGCGTGACGTGGGAGGGTATACCGCTGGGGGTTTAGACGAGGTTATGTACACTATTCTTCTATATAAGTACATAGGAACTATCGTGTTAATACAAAATAATTGTAAAAATACGCTAATATGACAATATACCGTCAGGGTGCAGACACTTCATCACTACATTTATGAAACAAAGTCGCTGTCGTCTGTCCGTCCGTTTGTACTTTGAACTACGCAACGGATTTTGAAGCGGTTTTTAATAGATAGAGAAATTCAAGAGGAAGATTTATAAGTATAATACAATTGCATAATTGCACCCGTGCGAAGCTGGGGCGGGTCGCAAGTAGTACACTAAAAATAAAATAACGTAAATAAATAAATCGGTCATCACACTATTTCGCACTGTGATGCTTAGTTTCTGTGTATCAAAGTACAGTGTGAAAGGGCTGTAAGAGCTACATCGCATTTATGAAGTTGTTAACTGGGTTTTAAGGATCAATTAACGGTTTTATACTCAAGTCACTACGTAAAAGCCGTTATACTAATCGGTTTCCCGGTTAGATTATCTAGTTACTTACCACGCAGTTTTTTGCTAATGTACTTATTGTATCAATAGGAAAAAAAATACAGAACAATCGATATGTTTAACCCATAGAAACCAACCACCAACCACGTGCTCGTAAAATTGACCCAAACTTGGAAATGTCATTTCATTTTTTATTTTTTTAAATATAGAGTCCTAACAATCTATTAAGTCACAATCGATATTCACATTTGATTGAGGGTTTTGATAGTTTTGCTAACCTACTAATACTAGGTGGTTAAGTGGTCGCTCACTATGGGCTCCATCAGAAGGATCAAAGTCACCCAAACGGCAATGGAGAGGGCTATGCTCGGAGTTTCCCTGCGAGATCGAATCAGAAATGAGGAGATACGCAGGAAAACCAGAGTCACCGACATAGCCCATCGGATTGCCAAACTTAAGTGGCAGTGGGCAGGGCACATAGCTCGCAGGACCAACGCCCGATGGGGCAGAAAAGTCCTCGAGTGACGACCTCGTTCCGGAAGGCGCAGTGCTGGTAGGCCTCCCACACGGTGGACCGACGACCTGGTTAAGGTCGCTGGAAAGCAGTAGATGCGGGCGGCCCAGAACCGGCCTTTGTGGAGATCCTTGGGGGAGGCCTATGTCCAGCAGTGGACGTCGTTTGGCTGAAATGGTGATGATGATGAAGATGATGACTAATACTAGTGTCGGTTCAGGGCGTATTATGTTAGACGCTTTGGACACAAGAACCGCCGTCCACATTTTGGGCATTTTGTTACATTGCATGATACATTGCTACAACGTGGACGGCAAATTCTTTAATTGCGTGTTACATTGCATGCTACATTTCGCTAATCTGTATATGGCTTTACTTCCGATTGTCCCATAAGATGGGCCGAAGCGGGTAAACGATAATCGCACCGTATAAAACTGGTAGTTAGCCAATTATGACTACACTGGCGCCGACCCAGAAAGAAGAATACAAGAAAGAAGATACATATTGAGAAAAAAGATAAACTAACCTTAGAGCGCTGCCCTGTTCCCTCACGTCGACTCCATTGATTGGATCCTCGGTTCTCGCCTGCAGTCCGGACATTGTAAACCAATCAGGGCGCGATGACGTCACGCCCCGCCAATCAGGAGCGCGCTGACGTCACGGCCCACCAATCAAGCGTTAGCTAAAGGCCAATCACGGCGCATATCGCGTCACTGCGGCGACGTATCGACGAATGGGTGCGCGCCTATCGCCGAGCAGACCATCGTTCTGTGGGTAGAACGATTTTCGTTTGAATATTTATAAAAGTCACCCAATGTAATTAACAGCACTGCCTTGCTTCTTAAGGTGAATGTTCCAGGGTAGCCCGCGAAATTCAAATTTTCTTACGTTTCGCGGGCTACCCTGGAACATTCACCTTCACTGCTACTAGTCAGCACATAAATGACCCACTGCTGAGTCAGGTCTCCTCCCATTACATGGAGGGTAATTAGGCTGATTTGCCACGCTGGCCAGGCGAGTAGGGTTTCGTATTTCGTATTCAGTTTTCGGCCTTGTCAGCTCTTACGACAGCCCCAGGATGGAATGGGGTGGTGAAACAGTGTATTTTATTACTTTATTGAACATTATTTGTATATTGTGTGACAGTCACAAATCACAATGATATGTTAGTTATTTTCGTAAAAAGTGGTACTAAGTTGTGTCACTTATTAATATATAGATAAATTAGCTGACCCCGCAAACGTTGTTTTGCCATGTAATTAAATAGGGGTTGATCGTAGGGGGGGGTGAAAATGTAGGGTTGTATGAATATTAGAATGTTGTATTTTAAAAAAAGACAAAAAAATTAAAATTAATTAACACTTAGGGGTGTAATAATTAGGTATAAGCCTATTCTCATGCCTACTGAATATACATATATTTCGTTTCGGAGGAGTATAAACACTAAAACTGTGCCACAAGAATTTTATATACATACTAGCTGATCCCGCAAACGTTGTTTTGCCAAATAATTAACACCCCCCCGCAACCCCCCTTTTTTTTGTAAATTCCTACCAAATTTCAATTCTCTATGTCTTATGGTTCCAGAGATATCGTGATGACTCAATCTATCTATACAACAGCGCCTATCGCAAACGTTGTTTTGCCATGTAATTAAATAGGGGTTGATCGTAGAGGGGTGAAAATTTAGGGTTGTTTGTATTTTTGTATGCTGCATCTTAAAAAAAATATTATTTATAAGAATTATTTTTGGTGTGGACCCCCCTTAAAATTTAGGGGGATGAAAAATAGATAGTAGCCGATTCTCAGACCTATATATTATATATGCTCACAAAATTTCATGAGAATCGGTCAAGCCGTTTCGGAGGAGTATGGGAACGAACATTGTGACACGAGAATTTTATTTAAAAGACTAGCGACCCGTCCCGGCTTTGCACGGGTGCAATTATGCATGTGTTAAACATATAAACCATCCTCTTGTATCACTCTATCTATTAAAAAAATTAAACATATAAACCATCCTCTTAATCACTCTATCTCTAAAAAAACCGCTTCATAATCCGTTGCGTGGTTTTAAAGATTTAAGCATACATATGGACGGACAGCCGACAGCGACTTTGTTTTATACTATGTAGTGATTAGATACAGTCTCGGTAAGACGACGCGCACCTACTATATTATACAGTGAACTAGTCCACAGTACAGTTAAACTGAACCGTTCTTAACACCATAAGCAGGACTTCCTGCCATTCCCAGTGGAGGAAGCGCTGAATTATTACTGCGGACACAATGCCGTATTGGGCTAAGCCCGATCGTATTACGCGCTCCACGCAATTAGTGTCACCGGTAACTCATTGCAGAATGCTTTATGTTGGGCTATAATTGTAATTAAACTAGCGACCCGCCCCGGCTTCGCACGGGTGCTTTACAATAAAACACATACATCATAAATACTAAAAATCTTCCTGTTGAATCACTCTATCTATTAAAAAAACCGCTTCGAAATCCGTTGCGTAGTTTTAAAGATTTAAGCATAAATAGGGACGGACAGGTGACAGCGACTTTGTTTTATACTATGTAGTGATAATGATGATAGTGATAAGGAATTATGTTTATCATATGTATCGTTTCAATCCTCTTTAATTAATTTCGGCTTGGCAATACTAATGCCGAACGTCCACCGACAGCTAAAATAAGTTAGTTTAGCTTGCATAGTTGAGCCAGTTTTTCATACATTTTATTCATCTTAATATATATATTTCTTGTGTGCGTGTGTATGTGACTGAACTCCTCCTAAACGGCTGGACCGATTTGAATGAAATTTTTTGTATGCGTTTGGGTGGCACCAAGGATGGTTTAGATTCACAAATCAGCCCGACAGATGGCGCTGCAGTCGGTAAACAAATATCATGCAGGACAACGTCTGCCCGGTCAGCTAGTTTATTATATATTTATTTCTTAATCTATATACATACAAATATCCTTACAGGCTAGACCCAATGCGATATTGAAGCACACTTACTATTTAAATAATTTAACCGTTTTTATAGCTAATTGTATATATAGCTGTTCTTGTAAATTCACCCAAAGTGCAATAGAATATGTCCAAGTCCTCACCAATGAGGTTGAGAGTGCGGAGCGCGCTAGTGAGCGGCGTTACATTACATGTGATTTGCGTCCACCGACGATGAACTAACATGCCATGCCACCGAAGCTAATCGGAGAGATGTGGAAATAACGAAACCTGATTGGTTATTCAAAACACATCTTCTCTCCTCCATGCTTTGGTGGAAACCGGGCCTAAAGGCTGTAGGCTTGCAGACTGAAATAACGATGCTTTTTTTTTTGCGTTTTCCGTAGATGTACAATCTATGTATAATAAACTAGCTTCTGGGCGCGGCTTCGCTCGCGTGGACTTCGAACCCGTGCTTATCTCTATGTATTTTTTTTATGAATATAAAAGTGATTATTGTGACTAAACTTTACTTTTTTGTAGATTTTAATAAGACCTACAAACTCGTAGTACTTCATTTTGTTCTATTGTCAATAGTTTTTGCAGCGCACGCATAAATAGGTTTTCGATTTTACACCTTGGGTTACAAAATCGCAATTTTCATACGGATCCCTAATTCCTTTGAAATAAAATATAGCCTATAACCTTCCTCGATAAATGGACTATCTAACATTGAAAGAATGTTTGAAATCGGACCAGTAGTTCCTGAGATTAGCGCGTTCAAACAAACAAACAAACAAACAAACACACAAACAAACAAACTCTGCAGCTTTATATATTAGTATAGATTATTATAGACTGTACATTTACGGAAAACGCACAGCCTTTAGGACCGGTTTCCACCAAAGCAGGGAGGAGAGGCGATGTGTTTTGAAATACGACAATTACGTGGTACATTTATAATATACATAGGCATTGCGCACGCGCACGTTTGACGTCTGCACACCATAGCAAATATACATTATGGGCGATGACGTAAGCATTGACCAAAGGAAGTATTAAGTCAAATATTTGTAACAAAAAAAAATATGAGCAAGTTACCGTGAACCGTTTAGGCAAGGTCGTCTGTGTAGAAACCGGTCGGAATTATTTTAGTACTAGTAGGCCATTACCCGCGACTTCGAACGCGGTGGTGACAGATTAAGAATACACAGTGTCGCCACCCCATTCCATCCTGGTGGTGTCGTAAGAGCCGACAGAAGGTAACAAAGGCAAAAACCTAGCCACAAAAGCAGGTAATCTTGAAAAACAACCCGTGTCCTCCTGCCTGGACAGCGTGGCACAGCAGGCTAATTACCCACAATAAATAAATAAATATCCTTGGACATTTCACACAACGCCATCTCGTCCCAAGCTAAGCAACTTAATGCTTGTGTTATGGTAACGAGATGGATGATAAACTACTTATATACATTTTTTTTTGTAAATACATACATATTATAGATAGAAAACACCCAGACCCGGAACAAATACTTGTAGGTCGTACAAATATTTCTTCCGTGCGGGGATCGAACCCGCGACATGCTGCGCAGCAGTCGATCGCTCAACCACTGCGCCACTGCAATATAATTGGCGGAGGCCCGACTCAGCTGTGGGTCATGTATGGGCAGATTAGTAGTAGTATTCATCATCATCATCATTTCAGCCAAAAAAGACGTCCACTGCTGGACATAGGCCTCCACCAAGCATTTCCACAAAAGCCGGGCATGGGCCGCCTGGATTCATTGTATTCGTTAGTATACAGGTAGTTCCATAATCAATGTGTATTTTCAATTATAAATCAATATGACTACTTACAAATGACTTTTTTTCCTTAAAAAAACGTAACCCCTGCTGTAGGTTAACCTGTGTCGCGGGGGCAGTTTACAAACATGAAATTCACGAACACAAATGACACCCAGACTCAGAGCAAGTGCCTCTGGGTTACACAAAGACACTTGCCCAGCCCCGGAATCGAACCCGGGACCCCGTGATCCAAAGGCGGCACATCCAACCCCTAGGCCAACGACGCAGTACTAATATTATAAATGCGAAAGTAATTCTGTCTGTCTGGCGCGCTTTCACGCCAAATCTACTAAACCTATAACTAATTTGGTACACAGATAGCTTAAAGCCTGAGAAAAGACATACGCTACTTTTTAATGCGAAAATTGGTTGTAAAGGCTCAAAACGGGTGCGTGGAATTAACGTCATTTTTAGAGCTAAAAGCTTGAAGCTTCTTTTTTGTTTTTGATTCGGTATGAATAAATATGATTTTCAACTTTGTAAAAGTTTCCCGCAAGTGTGTTAAATAACAATAGGATGATGGCTATAATGTGTATCTAGCATCTTATCGTTATGCGTGTTTAATGTACATGTGCAAGGCGCGAAATACACACAAACGTTGCGTAAGACTTAAGGCGCGCGCCGCGGACGGAGGCCGGGGGAAGTTACGCCTCCCTTCTGCCCTCGCCTTAGAGGCTGGTGGTGTGTCGGGGGACCCGCCACCGACGAATGCCTCGAATGTCTAAGTGCGTCCCAGTTGCCCGGTATGCCCTCCGATAGACGCTTGCCCACGTAGCGGGCACCACGTCGGGGCGTCACAGTGTAATGCGAACCTGTGGCGCCCCAAACGTGTCGTGTGTGGGTGTACCGCTGTGATTTTAGTAGGTAAACGAGCCTTTATCGGAATCCCACATAATCTCCGACCTCTCCCCCAAGGGGCGGCGGTATGCATAAAGCATATCCCAAACATCAACAAAAAAATGAGTTTAAATCCACACAAACATAATCTTTGTTAGTCAAGCTAGTTAAAAATGTACTGCCCACTGCATCCAAGTGCTTACGCAAGTGAAGCGTACGATAACAAATGAACAATTAGGACTGTCTGTCTGTGTGAAAGATTGTGCGATCCGTTAACGATTGCTTGTGGTCTGTTTAACGAGGTCAAGGGATATGGTGGGAGAACCGTTTTTAAGTGAATACGTCAATAAAATTGGTTCCACGCCACTGCTATTCAGCCTATGTCGAGTCGGACCTCTTCCAGTTATTTGGAGAGTAATTAGGGTAATGTGCCACGCTGGCCAGACTGTTAGGCACAGTATAAAGTTTTGCCTCTCCTGCGGCTAGATTATCGGCTTTTTGTCGGCTCGTAGGATGGAATGGGGTGGTGACACTGTGTATTCTAAATCCGGCAGGGATACAAATTGGTTCCATAGTTAGTAAAGAAGCAGTCACGAAAATAAATGTTAAGGCCGCTGCATACGTGACGGGTTTTTATACGGACGGGACGGGACGGGAATTATTGCAAGCATCGTTTTGATACAAAATGTATATAAAATCGTCGCCGACGATGTTTAGCACGTCCCGTGAGTGCCACGTTCCCGTCCCGTCCGTGAAATATGCACTTTCATATACATTTTGTATCAAAACGATGTTTGCAATAATTCCCGTCCCGTCCCGTCCGTATAAAAACCCGTCACGTATGCAGCGGCCTTTAGTCAAAAATTTAAAGGACCCAGATAATATCTATTGGTAGTAGTGCCCGGCCAACACACTGGCCAGCCGGGCCTTCCCCCTTCCACGCCGCCATTTTCCAATTTCAGTGACGTCAGCACCAGTCATGGTTTAAACTTTATTCAAGTTCATTCATCACTATCACTACATAGTATAAAACAAAGTCGCTTTTGTCTGTCCGTCCCTATGTATGCTTAAATCTTTAATTCTACGCAACGGATTTTGAACCGGTTTTTTTTAATAGATAGAGTGATTCAAGAGGAAGGTTTATATGTATAAGACATGCCCAATATTGCAGAAAAATACAGATAAACTTAGATGTTCATAATTGCACCCGTGCGAAGCCAGGGCGGGTCGCTAGTAATCAATATTTTAGCCTATATATGACCCTGTACTAAGTCGGGCCACCTCCAAATTGACGGGTTGGTTGACACAAGGTTTGTATCAAGTCTTCCTTCTCTTGCGGCTAGGTGATCTGCCTCTTGCGTTCCTTCTCACGACACCCTAGCGTGGGTTGGTGACATTGCATATCCCAAAAACGTGACCACCACATACCCATCTGCCAGTTATGAAAGCCAACATTCGCCACAGAGGCCTTTCCTTCGGAAGCTGAACGTGGCTTTCAGATAATTAGCAATTTAAATACCGACTGTAAACAGCGTATTGTCCTTTGCTAAGAGCAAGGTATTGCCTGTGCGGGTACGACGCAAGTTACGCGCTGTAGCGTTTACATGAAAATCAAAATGAATAATCTAATCTATCTTACTTTTAGGTGCAATCATTCAGCCAGACGAAGTGGGATCTCTGAAATTAGGCCGCGGCGCCTATACCCCAATAACTGTAGTAGGGTACTTCTTAAACGTGCAAATTCCTCGGTAAACTTCGCTATCGCGGTTTACACGCAGTATGGGCTCCGTTAAAAGGCTCAGTCACCCTAAAGGCAATGGAGAGGGCTAGTTACCCTGCGAGATCGAATCAGAAATGAGGAGATTCGAGTGCGAACCAGAGTTGCCGTTCGTTTAATTCCCACGGGATTTAAGCGGCAGTAGGCGCAGTTGCTCGCATGACTGACGGGTGGCTCAGGACAGGCATGCATGGAAATTCTTAAGGGAGGTCTATTCCAGCAGCGAATGAACAAAAGGCGCTAAATTAGACGTGACTGTATAGCAAATTTAGGAGCAATTGATCTCGATTGAACTATACAACTATACTAGTTTCGCCGAGACCACAAGTCGTCGAGACAATTAATGAAGAACGATTGACGAAATAAGTGTATAAGGCGAGTGTGAATGAAAGTGTTGGAAGGGGTAGAGCTGGATCAAGAAAAAATCAGGGACGTCCCGAAAAAAGGCCAGGTCAAGAGTACTCTAAACCGAAGAGCATGTATGAAGGGAGTAATGAAAGTGGACGAAGCGAAACAAGTATTTAAGGATCGTATCAAGTGGAAAGAAGTGGTATCTGCCTACCCCTACGGAAAAGAGGCGTGATTATATGACTTTTATACTGTATAATGGTTGCATGTAGGCGTAAAGTGCAGACGGCGCATAATAATTTGTACGATTACACCGTACAGTATGTATTTTTTGGATATTCCCTCTAACTCTCACAGCTTGCACCAAACACAACCAGAGTACGTGACAAGAATTCAGATAACCGCTAGCGCTTGTACCTTAGTGACATTGGCGCGGCTGTTACCAGAGAAGCATTGTTGGATATGACCTAAAAAGGACACATATCTGCCTGTGCGACACCAAACATGCTCATAGCTACATCGCGGTAGCGAAATTTACTGAACAATCATAGGAGAGACTTGGTTTATCCTTTCGCATATAACAACGAGTACCGCGATGTTACCCGCGGTTTTTGACGTACCGCGGGGAACGACGCGGGGTAAAGCTAGTCTAAAAAAAGTAAAAATTAAAAAAGATATATTTTGGCACATGTACTGTGTTACGTACTTAACGCATTTAGTAAAAAGTGGTTATTTTATTATTACAAAGAGACACTCCAATTTTATTTATTTCTATAGATTACCTATTTCCAAAAAATATGGTGTACAGAGTTAATAATTGCACTATAGGTCCCAAATTAGGCAAGCCTGTGTCTTGATGGCCTGAAATAAGGCTAACATAATCGACTGTACACCGGCGAGATACCGTCGCGTCTACACCATTGCATTGAAGTACAGACTACAAGTTCAACCATTTAAACAACCCATTGGGCGCCTATGACATGAACCCACACACACGTAAAACATTACGTGACTTGTTTAGTGATGGTAAACATTATGCAATCATAGGCTCTGTTATTCACCACACTTTAACACCATGGAGTCCAAACTCCAGTTGTTTCAATCACACACATGCATATACAAATTAAGGCCAATTCTCGCTTATGGTGCGTAGACTTTGTAACTGAAGGACTCGGCATCAGTGAGGCAAGTACGGAGAGTAAAAAAAACCAACCAACTAGAAATGTGGAATCTTTAAAATATGCCAGAGAATACCCCATTTCCATAACAAAAAAAAAGGTTCTTACATCGGTTCTAAAAATCGAATCACATCTTTACAAGTATCTCTGATTGGCTGTACTTAAAAAATACGAGTACTATAGTCTTCGATTTCCTTTTTTAACAAGCCTAGAAGTTGAGTGCACTGCAAATAACGTATCTCTGATTGGATTCCAGGAACAGAAAGTATATTTTTGTAAATCCGAGATACCTACTAGTAAATGTTATTAAAACCAATTGTTATTTTAGATAACATTCGAGTTACTATCTATATTTAAATTACTTATTTTTAAGGATACCGTTTACTCTAGTGCTATAAGTGGGAACCCACAATGACTCGCCTGTTAACTTATTATAGTACTAGCGACCCGCCCCGGCTTCGCCCGTGCAAAGCGGGGGTGGGTTATACTTAAAAACCTTCCTCTTGAATCACTCTATCTATTAAAAAAAACCGTATCAAAATACGTTGCGTAGTTATAAAGATTTAAGCATACATAGGGACGGACAGACGACAGCGACCTTGTTTTATGCTATGTAAAGATACCTCTAAGTAATAATGTAGTCGATGGTTCTCCTTGAATCACTACATAGTATAAAACAAAGTCGCTGTCGTCCGTCCGTCCCTATGTATGCTTAAATCTTTAAAACTACGCAACGGATTTTGAAGCGGTTTTTTAATAGATAGAGTGATTCAAGAGGAAGGTTTATATGTATAATACATGCATAATTGCAACCGTGCGAATTCGGACCGGGTCGCGAGTATATAAATAAAAAAACTACATTATATTGGGGAATTGCGACTACGTCATGTTTATATAGAGCTACGCATTAGAAAAAGCATATTTATTATATATTATATATATTTATATATTATATTTATAAATATTCGAAGCTTTATACTCCTGATAATAAATATAAGATACATAAATGACAAATTGTACATGTCCGTCATGGCATCATCGCTTTGGAATGGAGAAAGTTTTTAAAAATGCTTGAACTGTGTTTTTTTTAATTCAATCTAGATTAAGCCAAGCATAAAGAGAATAAGCTGAGCAATTATAAATTTATATCAATTACAAACACCTACATACAGCATATATACGAGTAGTTCTCATTCTCGCAACGACAACGCGTCCTTCGGTAAAATCGACCATGGACCATATGATATACGGTATTAAATTAATTATCCGCGTTGAATGGCCAAACTGTGGGTGCCGATGACGTTATGCAGAGTGGGTATATGTGGGTCAATGTGAGACATGTCTGTTGGTGTCGAGAATTCGCGAAGGCGATAGGCGCGGGTTGATCGACACTACTACATTTAGGAACTATTTAATGTTGGCGAGTGGTTCGTATGGCGGCGGAATTTGAATACGTTGAATCACCACCGCATTCAATCCTAAGGGTGTCGTAAGAGCAGACACAGGGAAATGACAAGGCCGACAACCTAAATATAATAAATATAAATAAATATCCTTGGACATTTCACACAACGCCATCTCGTCCCAAGCTAAGCAACTTAATGCTTGTGTTATGGTAACGAGATGGATGATAACCTACTTAAATACATTTTTTTTTGTAAATACATACATAGACATAGATAGAAATGACACCCAGACTCCGAGCCAGTGCCTCTGGTTTAGACAAAGACACTGGCCCGACCCCGGAATCGAACCCGGGACCCGTTGATCCAAAGGCGGCACATCTAACCACTAGACCAACGAGGCAGGCACCTAGAAGCAAGGGAAAAACTTGATACCAAACCCTTTGCCAAGCCATCTGGCCAGCATGGCACAGTAGGCTAATTAGGTACTGCTTGTGATGGGAGGAGGCCCTGCTTCGCAGTGGGTTATTTATAGTCTGTGTATGTATTCTAAATTAGTGACATTATGTATTAATACTTATATTATGTATATATATTATAGTATTAATACGTATACTTTTTATAGGTACATACTTATTATAATGTAGATTTCGTTAAATTGCACGTGATGCGCTTTCATTTGAGACCCCACTCGATTATATTTGCAGACATTCGGTTATTCTTCCCCAATTTCACCCCTCATAACTTTTAAACGGCTCACCCGATTTTCATCAAACATGTCTAAGAACACTCGCCCGTAACTCACCTTTCATACAAAAAAAACTTATTCGCTTCATCGCTTCATCCGTTCGCGAGCTACGGTGCCACAGACAGACTGACAGACAGACCGACAGACAGACAGACACGTGAAACTTATAACACCCCTCTTTTTGCGTCGGGGGTTAAAAACTACGCAGCCCATAAATGACCCACTGCGATGCTGGGCCTCCTTCCATCACAGCGAGGGTCATAAGTCTTATTTGCTAGACGGGTTGGCAAAGGGTTTCGTATCAAGTTCCCCTTCTGCTGCAGCTAGATTATCGGCCTTGTCATTTGTTTTCGTCGGCTCTTACGACACCCTCAGCATGGAATGGGGTGGTGACACTATGTATTCTAAATCCGCCACAACGCGGACAGATGTTGTGGCCACATATGATACACAGCAACTCTTTCATCCAAGCATTTATGCCCCAAAGAACCACCACCATCTGGTTAGTGAATAAAAAACGCATATGCACATGAAACCCCAATATAAACACGCTTAACGCCCAAGGCGCGGTTCACCATATAGAGAGAGCAGGTCTTGTGATGTTACGAAACCAAATAAAAGACAAACCGAAAGTAGCCAAGTAGAATATCGAACCCGGTAACCTGCCAACATTAAAAGGCGTTTTATTTTAAACTAGCGACCCGCCACGGCTTCGCACGGGTGCAGTTATGCATGTGTTATACTTATAAACCTTCCTCTTGAATCACTCTATCCATTAAAAAACCGCATCAAAATCTGTTGCGTAGTTTTAAAGATATAAGCATACATAGGAACGGACAGACGACCAAGACTTTGAAATTAAACACTTTTTAACGGATTTATCGCGTGTATATTACATTATTTAATTCCCGACGTTTCGAATGCTGCTGCGAAAACAAAATTATAGGCCTACCGCCTATTTTAACTGTTTCTTTGTACTTTTGAAGACAACTGTCATCTGGTCTCTCCCGCGACCACGACTGCTGCAAAGCATTCGAAACGTCGGGAATTAAATAATGTAATATACACGCGATAAATCCGTTAAAAAGTGTTTAATTTCAATGTGTAATAATCGCGAAAACCTAAGAAATGACCAAGACTTTGTTTTATACTATGTAGTGATAGTGATTTGGGTACCACAATTTAAACCTTAAGTAATGACGAACGAAATACGCGCACAGAGTCTCGAGCCTAATTTTATTGAAAACTAAAACTGCATCAGAGGTCCGTTTATTGGTGAAGGATTTAGAATACATAGTGTCACCTCCCCAGTCTATCCTGAGGGTTTCATAAGAGCCGACAAAAGGAAACGAGTAGGGTCAGGGCCCACGGGGCAGCAGGCGCGGGACGGTGCACCCCGGGGACGTTTAGTGGGTATGACTCCGTCTCCTGACAGAGGCGGGGGGGACTCCCACACACCCCCTGTTGGCCATCTCCAGGCTGGCAGGGATAGTCCATAAAGGATTTTACCCCGGGCAAAAAAAAAAAAAAAAGGCCTATAACCTGGCCGCAAGAGAAGGAAAACTTGACACGAAATCCTATGCCAACCCGTCTGGCCACCGTGGCACAGTAGGCTATTTTCCCTCCCTGCGATGGGAGGAGGCCCGACTCAGCAGTGGGTCATTTATGGGCTGCCTAGTATACTAACGATAAGTCAAGTTTCGAGTGGTAGCCAGTAAGCCAAATAGATTTGTAGCCGACCCCAAAGAACTTGACAAAAAGTCAAGGTGCATTGTTCAATAATCTCTACAAAGACCGGTCCTAAGCGGTCTACATTTGCCTGCGACCTTAACCAGGTCGTCGGCCTACCGCGTGGGAGTCTGACCAGAACTGCGCGCGATACGTGGCCGCCATTCAAGGACCTTCCTGCCGTCAGCCTTTTATTCACAATCGAACAAACGCAGTGTAGGGAATTAATTCTGCCTTGTTGGTCTAGGGGTTGGAAGCACCGCCTTTGGATCACGGGGTCCCGGGTTCGATTCCGGGGCCGGGCTCGGAGTCGCTGGGGCAGTTTACAAACATGACATTCACGAATACAATTGACACCCAGACTCGGACCAAGTTCCTCTGGTTTACACAAAGACACTTGCCCGACCCGGGAATCAAACCCGGGACCTGGTCAGCAGGACCAGATGCTACTAAGGGTGCTACTAAGATGCTACTAACTAGAAGGGTACCCATAATTTGTCATATCAATATTCGACTTCCATGCTTCGGAAGGCACATTCCACTATTTATGGAAATCGTTACACGTTGTCATTAGCGTCAAACCTGACAGCTGGTCTAACCATATAATTACCGGTGTTCCCACTAGATGGGTAGCGAAGGGCAGACGGCAGTGGCTCCTTGTAAATACTGGTAGTTAGCCAAATCAGGTTAGACCGGCGCCGACCCAATCAAATTGGGATAAAAGGCGAGGGAGATATTTTATAAAATGCTTAGTTCAGTAGTTCACAACCACATAAAAATACATAAGACTAAAACCGAATGTCCACCGCCAGCTAAAATAATTTAGTTTAGTTTAGCTTGCATAGTTGAGCCAGTTTTCCATACATGTGCGACGGTGAACTTATTTTAGCTGGCGGTGGACGTTCGGCTTAAAACTGGCCAGGAACATATTTCTATCTTTCTGTCGTATTGTCTCAATCTGATGTTCAACAAACCAACGTATCGTTCAGACGTTGCTAGGGCAGATAAATTTGAGCACTATCCACTAGGCGATTAAGAAGCATACCGTATGGCAAAGTGTTTAATGCCAAAATATCAGATCACTAGTGCGCACCATTTAACAGCAGAAACCTGACAAACAGACACGTTAAAATCGTTTCGGCGACCTCGTAAACCGGTTTATGCTTCTTCCACGTAAACCGTTTGTATAGGTTATTAGAATTCAACAGTAAAAGCTTGAACGACACAGCTGTGAACAGCCTAACCCTTCACATCACTCATCTTCCAATTCAATGAACATTTAACCTTGTGGTGAAGGACCTGAAATACACTGCGTCACCAAACAATTTCATTCTATTGTGAAATCATCATGGATGCTTGGCTTAAACCTAACCAGGTACCAATGCCCCCTCGACTGTGCTGCCACCTTGTCGTGGTGAGGGGGCATGAGTGCCTCAATGATCCGTGGGGCCATACCGGCCAGTGCCTCCCATGCTGGGCGGGGAACTTGTGGCGCCCCAAGTGCGCCGAGTGAGGGTATACCGCTGGGGTTATAGTGGGTAGACGACCCTTGTCGGAGTCCCACATAATCACCGACCTCTCCCCAGGGGGGCGGTGGTATGCATAAAGCATTTCCCCAGCGACAACAACAAAAAAAGGTACCAATGCGGGGCGTGTAAAGATGTACCCGACTTACTCAATAAAGCCTACGGCGTCCATAAACTGTCTGCTCCACGGGGTACAATGCTCCGCAGCCTTTGACCAGCTTAGTTGTCATGGCAACTACGCAGCAGGCAGACAACCTAGCCGCAAGAAGATCTGCTGAACAAACTCTCTCGCCAACATGTACATTAAGCTTCTTTCTATCCTTATAAATTGGTGGAGTTCCGACACACCAGTGCGTCATATATGGTCTGGGACTTTCTTCCTCGCTTTCCCAACTACTTCGGGGTCGACACCAGTCTTAACCTGATTTTAAATACCAGTATTTATTGCCGTCGGACCTCCGCAACTCGTCTATTGAGATCCCCGGCAAAATTTATTGGTAGACCAACTGTAAGTGTGTGTTTTTTTTTTTATTATTGGCTCTGTCAAGGTCTATCCGTCATTCATTGCGTAAACGTGTAGCGTGTTTCTTTCATCTTGCGAACTTGCTCTCACTATGCTGTTTAGTGCTTTTTGTAAACAAGAACAATAATTTAAAAAAAAGCAACTACAGAGTTTCTTGCCGCTCTTCTCTGTAGAGCAGCCTTCCGAACCGGTGGTAGTTTCGGCATGAATGTGAGTGAACATAGGGATTGTGAGCGATCAGGGGAGATGGAGGGATTGCAGGAATGAGGAGTTGTGTGTGAAAGGTGTGAATGTAGGTATGACGACTGATAGGTGTGTGTGTGGAGACTACCACCTAGTGTGGGACAGGGGCCGTAAGATGATAATGGTGTTTGTAAATATGACGATTTATAAGAGTTTTGTGATGAAACCTACGTAAATAAAGTTCCTTTTGAGTTTGAGTAAATTTTCCCGCTACTGTGTTGTTGTAAGAAAGAGAAGAGGGACTGACGGCTTTACGTGCCCTCTGAAACGCAGACGATGTCAGAGGATACAACTAATACACCATCGATAATCTGCAGTTCGATTGTACTATCCAATAGGCTACTTAAATGATATGTGATACATTAACCTACTTCCATGTCATCTCTAATCTGTTTACCATAGTTTGTAGGCCACAGTGACTGATGGCTTAATGCGACAAGCTATGTAGGTAATGCAAACTCGTTCCATGGTAAACAAGGTAGCGTCTGACTAGTCTAACGCCCGTGTTCGGATACTAGTTTTTATGGCATTAAAGCGACAAGAAAAAAACTCCTTGTGACGTAGCGAGATACGAGGTTCTTACACATTCTATCTTGGGGTCACAAGGGAGTACGGGAGGAGAGGGCACAGCGGATAATCACCGCAGAAACTAATGGTATCCGACTATATGAGATAGACCTCCAGCTTCTAGAAACCGCAGGCAAATAACATCCAGTGTATCCTGAATACACGAGTACGTGTAACGTAAGAGTAACGTAACGCGCAATGGACTCGGCTATGCTGGAATTTATTCACAGAATTAGAAATTAGGAAATTCGCAGAAGAATCCCTGCAACCTACGTAGCTCGAAGGTTTGTATAGTTCAAGTGATCCAAAAACGGATACCCGTAGGGGCAGAAAGGTACTAGAGTGGTGACCATATATGGGAAGACGAAGCGTAGGAAACCCCTCTACTAAGTGGACGCACGACCATGTAAGGGTCTCCGAGTCGGTAGATGCGATCTGCACAATGTACGTTGTGGAGATTTATAGATGGGAATATGTTCAGCAATAGACGTCTGTGGCTGATACAGACAGAATTACCGCAACGACCGATAATTTAAAAAGAAAAATACCTCCAGAGTTTCTTTCCAGCACTGCTCTGTAGACCAGTATTCCGAACCGATGGTAGTTTCAGTATGAATGTGAGTGGACGCAAGGGTTGTGGGAGACCATTAGAGATGGGTGGATTGTGAGAATGACAAAATGTGTATGGAAGGTGTGAATGTAGATATGACAACAGATACAGTACGGCGACTACCACTTAGCGTGGGACAAAGCCTGAAAGATGATATTGGTAATTTTAAATATGACGACGTTTTGTTATAAAACCTACGGAAATAAAGTTCCCTTCGAGTTTGATTTTGAAACAAATAAAGAATAATCCTGCCATTATGTGTTGCCCTTTTACAGGAATGGTATGAATGACATTTCTCGTGTTCCAAGTGTACGTAGAATAGCAAAGAATAGAAAAATGCTTTATTGTATTAACCAATTATAGCGTTCACAATCTTCAACGGATACATCATTTTTACAACACTACTACCAGGTACCGCTGCACCAACCGGGAAGACCTGGCGGAAGAAACTCGGTGGGTCTTTTTTTAAACGCCATATTACAATGATACATACATACATATAATCACGCCTCTTTCCCGTAGGGGTAGGCAGAGACCACTTCTTTCCACTTGCTACGATCCATACATACTTGTTTCGCTTCGTCCACTTTCATTATTCCCTTCATACATGCTCTTCGGTTTAGGGTACTCTTGACCTGGCCTTTTTTCAAGACGTCCCTGATTTGGTCTTGAAACGTCCGCCTAGGTCTTCCCCTTCCAACACTTTCATTCACACTCGCCTTATACACTTTTTTCGTCAATCGTTCTTCATTCATTCTCTCGACATGGCCAAACCATCTCAGCATACCTTTCTCAATTTTTGTCACTACATCTTCTTTCAGACAAATTATACCTTCACGGCTTGTCCTGTGATTTGAGGAGGCCCATCTCAGCAGCTATACCAGCTAAGAAGAACTTCAATACCTTAGGTACTCATGAGCACCTCCATACCAGAACATTCCTCTGAGAAATCGTTATCTCTACCTAACATCGGATTCCATTGATAAGATTCGTTTGTCTGCGCACTGATAAACACGAACTGATAAAGTTAACTGCAAAGATTTGCTCAGTACGAGTTTTGATGTACTAACTAAGCGATATAAAAAACAACCACATGTAGATAGATATACACGATTTTTTTAAACCGAAATCCCTGCACTTCGTATAACCTGTTACAAACATGAAAATCACGAACACATATTAACCCTAGACTAAGAGCAAGTGCCTCTGGTTATCACAACTCGCCCGACCCCCCAATCGAAACGGGATCCAAAGGTATAATATTTAAAGTTGTTTTTTGACTAGTTTTAGGCATCGTTTTTAATATTATATTATTATATGACAAACTAGCGACCCGCCATGCAATGATATACCTTTTTCAGTGTTTCTCTACAATATAATTCATATAATATACTTAAAAACCATCCTCTTGAATCACTCTATCTATTTATAAAAACCGTTTCAAAATCCGTTGCGTAGTTTTAAAGATTTAAGCATATATAGGGACGGACAGATGACAGCGACTTTGTTTCATACTATGGATGATGACAAATGTGTCAAATAAAGTAAACTTCTCAAGCATGTTACTGTTGACTGCCTCGATGGTATAGGAGTTAGATGTAGCGCCTTTGGATCAACGGGTCCCGGGTTCGATTCCGGGGTCGGGCCTAAGCCAGAGGCACTTGCTCGGCGTCTGGGTGTCACTTGTGCTCGTGAATTACATGTGTGTAAGCTGCCCCCTCGATACAGGTTAAACGTAGTGTATGGGTTAAGTTATCACTATCACTACGTTATCATTATCACTACGATTTTGGAGCGGTTTTTTTAATAGATAGATGGATTCAAGAGGAACGTTTATATGTCATAATTTCACCCGTGCGAAGCCGGGCGGGTCGCTAGTTATTAATAAAAAATGTTAACAATATTTTTTCCTGACAAAACATTTGGAAACATATCAAATAAAAACGCGTTGCAGATAGATAATCTTCTCAACCTTGAACACGTCTTGAGCAACGTGTATCCCTATTATGGAATAATCCTCATCGACGTTCGTAGGTATAATGTCCAACAATGGCGGAAAGCACAAAATAATCAGGCCCTATTATCCAATGAAGGTGAACCGGGCTGTCGCAGCGAACAATGGTTGAAATTTAGCTGATTCATTCCATTCAATGGTAGCGTTATATGGGTTAAGGCATAAACGGCATTACTGCCATCTATAGGGCGAAGCGTATGTGGGTCTATCCACTGTAACCTGTAGAAGAAAGAAAGAAAGAAATATTTTATTACAGGACAAGAAATGAAAAAATAAATTATAAAGAATAACTTAAACAGTCCTGTATTTGGGCCCAAGCTCAGCATTTTGCCAGGGACCAATTTGGTGAGGACACGGATGAAAATACCAACAACAATAGAGTAAGTTAATCATCATCTTTATCATTACAATTTAAAACAAAGTCGCTGCCGTGTATGCTATGTTTGCTTAAATCTTTAAAACTACGCAACGGATTTTGAAGCGTTTTTTTTAATAGATAGAGTGATACAGGAAGAAGCTAAATAAAAAAATGCATTATATTGTGAAGAAACACTGATAAATTTAGAGGTTCATCATTGCAAAAAAATAACTAAATCTCATGAAACAATTACGGTAATATATATGATAGCTGTCTGTGTGGTGACCGAATATATAGTGTCACCACCCCATTCCATCCTGAGGGTATCATTAACCTAGTTAAGTTTTCCAGGATCAAAGGATTCGGGCGACTTGGGACCGACCAGCCAACAACTTTACATTGTACGTCTGTCCAACCAAAAAAAAAAAACGCTCCCACCTCTCCCTTCTACCAACACACCACACAAAATACTTTAGAAAGTGTCTGCCAATCACAGTGTGAACAATTTAAACAGCAATTCGTACCATTTGACATGACGTACGCGCATACATAGAAGGACGAAATAAGTATGCACGAAACCTACACGACCTAAATATCACAGAATAGAATAGAATACTCTTTACCAAATCCCACAAGCTCGTAGGTCGTCGTTTCAGCCCATAAATGACCCACTACTCAGTCGGGCCTCCTCCAAATTCATGGAGGGAAATCAGCCTACTGTGCCACGCTGGCAAGACAGGTTGGCACAGGGTTTGTATCAACACGGCGAAACATAGGAGATCCCAGGGCGGGGTACGGGGATGTCTCGCCACTCGACTTCCCCTCAGATCTCGTCTGAGGGGAAGTCGAGTGCTCGTAAGGAGCCTGAGGAGAGGAGGAGGGCCTCCTCGTCTGCGGCAGCGTTGTTCTGCATCAGATCCCACAATGCCGCAACAGGACGCGAGTTGGAGCACCCCGGGGAGGTTTAGTGGGTAGGCCCACACTATGGGGGAGAGTCCCACACTCCCCTCGCTGGCCATCCCCGTGGCCGGCGAGGAAGTCCATAAAGGATTCGACCCCGGGCGAACAAAAAAAAGGGTTTGTATCAAGTTTACCTGCTCATACGGCTAGGATTTCGGCCTTGACACTTCCTTTCGTCCGATCTTACGACACCCTTAGGATGGCCCAGGTGGAAATATCACAGGAAGTAACATATCAATTCTCAGAACGATCTCGCCCGAGTTAAAAATAAACAACTAACACGATGGATAGGTAGGTAAAAGATTCGCAGAAATCAAATCTAGAGTCAAGCGACGCAAATAAATAATTGTGTTCTGCATTGATCACGCTACTGGCTACGTTAAACGACTGTCATACACGGTAGAACCGACGGCTTTACACTCCCTTCGACGCGCGGTGGTGTTAAAAGTCCAACATCCAGCAGCGAGAGATATTGCATAACCCACCACTTCTCTTTGATATAGTTGAGGGCATCGGTGGTAGTTTCAGCATGAATGTGGGTGGACGCAAGGATTGTGGGAGATCAAGAGAGATTGATGGATTGTAAGAATGAGGAATTGTGTATGAAAGGCGTGACTGTAGATATGACGACTGATAGGTGTGTGTGATGGAGACTACCACCTAGCGTGGGACAGGGGTCGTAAAATGATAATGGTGACTTTAAATATGACGAATGAGGATTTATAAGTTTTGTGGTAGAACCTACGTAAATAAAGTTCTTTTTGAGTTGAGTTTGAGACTTGAGTTGGTGCCGCGTTCCGACCTGGTAGTAGTAATATAAAAATTATGTACCCGTTGACGATTGTGAGTGAACGCCATAATTGGTTTATTTATACAATTATAAATTATAAGGCACTTTTCTATTCTATTCTAACCCTCAGAACGATTGCGCAAAGTGACTGTACAAAATGAAATTGCTTCATATGCAGCCTTCATTAAGTTAATTTTAATAGCGCGTTATATTTTTGTAGCAGCGACATCTATTTTTTAGAAAAAAAAAACGAGTTAAATAATCCTTATTAGATTTATGGCGGAAGCATACATACACCGGAGGCGTCGCGGATATAGTATGAAAAACTACACACACACAAACGGACGCACATAGTCCATTCGGAATGTAATTTACGCTAATGCGAACAAAGAAACGAGTGTGCTTTAGACCACACGACTGAAGTAAATCTTCTTTAGCTCCATCATGGACGTATAAAAAAAGTCGGACAGAGTCTCGCTAACTAAAAACTGTGACATCATAGTCGGCCAGATCAGCTATATGTACAGGCCAGCACGCACACTTTCACACATTAGTCGGCCATTACGCGCGTGAACATCGATGCTTAAAGACGCAATATGCGGCGAAAAAATAAAAACTATAAATCATGTCTTGCGTGGTAAAATGGTGTAAAAACCGTAGTGACCGAAAGAAAAACAATCCAGGAATCACGTTTCATACGTAAATGAATAATTCAATCACTTATTTCCAGATTATATACATTAAAATCAACTTGTATTTGCTAGAACAAAACAATTAATTTTAAGTTCAGTGTTGCCAATATTCACGTGTGCAAATTAACCGAAATGTGGGCATTTTTCGTTTATTATAAAAATCAATAGTAACTATTAAATAATTATGGTTAAATATTTAATAGTTACTACTGGGTATTTTATTTTATATTCCTTTTGCTAGATTTTCTAAGGAAAATTAAGTATGGAGAAATGATTGAATTAAAATTACTTAGTAGAAATTGTAATGGTGAAAACGATTGGATTCCAAACAAATACAGTGTCATTTGCAGTATATATTTTGATGCGGATGACTTATAAACAATTAAATGAGGACTCCGGCGTGTTGTTACTTAAGCAGTACCTTAAAAGGTAAATTAGCAATCTACCAGGACATGGATAATACAAAAAAAATGAAACTATGCCGCTTATTTTTTCAAAATTTTAATGTACATTGTAGCTATTGTGTCGGTATATAATAATAATAAATATCCTTGGACATTTCACACAACGCCATCTCGTCCCAAGCTAAGCAACTTAATGCTTGTTTTATGGAAACGAGATGGATGGTAAACTACTTAAATACATTTTTTTTTGTAAATACATACATATTATAGATAGAAAAACACCCAGACCCGGGACAAATACTTGTAGGTCGTACAAATATTTCTTCCGTGCGGGGATAGAATCCGCGACATGCTCCGCAGCAGTCGATCGCTCAACCACTGCGCCAACCGTGTCGTCGAATCGTAAAAATATTCATACATTATTTTAATCCCCAGTACTTTATTTTGTTTTAATATTTGTTTGAGTCAAGACACAGTCAGTGGCAGAGGAATAAACTGTTACTGTACCATTTAATACCAGTGCTTCTCAAGAGGTGCGCAATAAATTATAGTTAGGCAACATAAATATATTATCACAAAAATATTTTTGGTAATGAAAGCATTTCTTTTAATTTAGAATCGTTTTCAACACATCTCGAAATTAGAGGAAATTTCAAAAACCTCTCAAAGTAAAAGACATTATTATAAAAAAAATACTCAGCATTTAGGATGTTAAAGTTAAACATAACAATTTCGAACAATTTTTTTTTAATATTTTAACCATGTTTTTATTGCAAAATTTTGTGTATCTTGGCAACCCCAAAATTGACTCACACATACAGAGCTGCCGCCATTTTGGCGTCTCACTTTTGTCTTAGCCAGAGTTCCGTCCGCCTTTTTTTATACGTCCATGAGCTCCATCTATTTTATTTATTTTTTATTTATTGAGCACTACACGGGAGCCTTACAATATAACTTAAACAGTGTATCATAAACCAAGTTTGGTTTTTCCGTACACCAGAATTCACCATCAAGCCCTCATCACTGTTTTAGTCGGATATCATTTTTATGAGAGTATGCAATACAATAAAAAGTTAAAAAGAAGGAAGGTAGATGACAATAATACTTAAGCCGGCAACAAGGCATTCATGAAAACACACGTCTGCCAATTGCGATATTATATTCTTAGGATACTTATATAACAAGATATATTTTAGTCACTTATTGTTAACTTTTTTTATTTTTTTTATTTATTTATTTTTTAAACTAATTATTGCAAAATGGCCAGTAAATATTTTTTTAAATTGCATTTTATGTTTGATTGTTTTATTTGTTCTTTAACATTTACAGGGAGATCATTAATTAATTTAGGCATTTGATATTGTAGCATCTGTTTACCATAAAGATTACTGTAACTGGGTACCACAAATTTAGACTTAAACACGCTTCTAGTATGTTTGTTATGTAGTACAGGCTGTAAGTATGTTTTTATAAAATAATTTGTACATATTATCTACACCTATATCTATCTATCTATGGTGTATATACCAAAGGGAACAGGCTAAAAGAGAGAAAGCAACTCTTTCTCTTGTCCCTACAGTAATATACGAAACGTAACACAGAGAGTGTTCTATCTTCGGTAACTTATATCGCCCTCTCAACTTCTATTCGCCTCGGCCGATCACACTTTTCGTAACGCTTTCGTCACGCATTCACCAGCTTACTCCACAAGTCAAGCGTGCGTAAATTCTTCGTCTTTGGCACGCCTCCAGCACTGGTATCTGTGTGTTTTAATTTTTTAGCCTTTAAGGACAGCGCAGGTAGGTCTGTCTGTAGATATTTAGGGCGGCAGCTAGTCCCCCCATTTAATAAGAGGGACTCAGCAGCGAGTGTTTTCAAAATCTATCTATCTATATGTATAAATAAAAATGAATTGCTGTTCGTTAGTCTCGCTAAAACTCGAGAACGGCTGGACCGATTTGGCTAATTTTGGTCTTGAAATGTTCGTAAAAATCCACGAAATATGAAAAATCATTTGTTTAAACGCATTATTTTTGTTCCACTTAAAGTTTGCACATCACAGTATAAAACAAAGTCGCTGTCGCCTGTCCGTCCCTATGTATGCTTAAATCTTCAAAACTACGCAACGGATTTTGAAGCGGTTTTTTTAATAGATAGTGATTCAGGAGGAAGGTTTATATGTATAATACAACCATCATTGCACCCGTGCGAAACCGGTACGGGTCGCTAATGTTATAATAAAGTTGAAACATTCTGGAATTATCATTCGGGTTTTTTATTTATTGATTCTGAGGCGGTAGGAAAATTGCCGGGTCAGCTAGTAAATAATAAAATGATCTCACGAATACTAGAAATAAATAAATATACCGATTCTCGATACGTAACATAAGTAGGTCGATCTGTGCGACCTATTCTCGGAAACTGCTGTTCAGCGTCCGATAAACGCTGTCTACTCAAAATATAATAAGGCACCATTGTTTTATCAAAAGACACTGACTTATTGTAGCTTACATACATACATACAGTCAACATGTCCGTGTGGTGACGGATTTAGAATACCTACATAGAGTCACCACCCTATTCCTTCCTGAGGGTGTCGTAAGTGTCCACAAAAGGAAACGACAAGGCCGAAAACCTAGCCATAAGAGAAGGAAAACTTGAACGAAACCCTGGGCCAACCCGTCTAGCCAGCGTGGGTAATTACAGTAGGCTAATTATCCTCCATATGTCAGCAGTGGGTCGTTTATGGGCCGAGTAGTATACAGCCACGCCTTTTGCCCGCAGGGGTAGACAGAGGTCACATCCTTCCACTTACTACGATCCTGGCTCACAACTTTCGCATCTTCCACTTTCATCGACCTCTTCCATGCATGCTCGTCGGTATAGGGTGTTTCTGACCAAGCCTTACAATCTGGTTTAGTGCTGGTTAACGACTTCAAATATAGTTCAATTAGCGATAAGGCCGCCTAACTGTACATTGTCTGCTTTTGCTTTTAATTCTCGTGTTTTGTATTATTACATGTGCAAAGAAGAATAAATAAATAAATAAATAGTTAACTAATGGTTATTTTGCGCTTTTTCTCTTCTCTTCGCAACCCATAAAATACCCACTGCTGAGTCGGGCCTCCTCCAAGTATAGGAGGGAAATGCCAAGCAGACCAAACGCGTTGGCACAGGGTTTCGTATCAAGTTTTCCTTCTCTTGCGGCTAGGTTATCGGTCTTGTAATCAAGTTTTGTCGGCTCTTACGAAACCTTCAGGGTGGAACGAGGTATTGGCATTATGTATTCTAAATCCAATGGCACCACGGGGATTTTAGCGCAACTAAATATGTATAGATATAAGGACTCCGACGTCTATAAACACACCCAGATCATTGTTTGTCGCTTATTTCAATTTTAACACTAAACTACTGAACCACTTTCGACAACAATAGTGACCTACAACTGTAATTCTAATCTCCGCGATCTTTTCCCATCGCATATGGCCATAGAACAATTAAGCTCATAATTACTTGAGTTAACCTCCATACATTTCGGTAAGTTGTCATTTGACCGACTTAAGACAACATTTACGATGCATCAAGTGTTGCCGTAATACATGGCCATTGATCCTTCCTCCAATCCTTTCCTCCAATCCTTTTTTTGTGGTAAAACCTTTTATAAGTCCCCCAGAAGGAGGGACAGGGCTGGGGTATGTGGGAGTCGCGGTCGCGCGGAGATGGTGAGAACCGGTTCACCCACTACATGTCTGCGCGTGCCGTCTGTCATACGGGAAACTCCGTAGACTCCATTTGACAGTGGCGCACCTGTATTGCGGGGACAATATACGAACTTGTAATTCACGAACACAAATGACACCCAAACTCAGAGCAAGTGCCTCTGGCCCGGAATCGAACCTGGGAACCGTGACCCAAAGACCGCACATCTACATCCACAGAATACATAACCAACTCATTCAAATCTGAGTGTGTCGTAAAACGCGATAGCGGCAGACTACCAAGGCGTAAGAGAAAAACAATTGATACAATCCCTGTCCCTCTTGGCCAATTTCCCTCTTGTAATTGGAGGAGGCCCGACTCACCTGTGGGTCTTTCTTTATAGGTTGAGTTGACGAAAACACAATTTTATCATACGCCTTTTGCGTATGATAAAATAGTGTGTATGCAGGCATAAAAACAGAAATAACGTCTCTATTTATAAACACTGTTTAGGAAACAACGGAAAAAATGCAACTTGGCAACGCGCGATCATTCCATTACCGTTGTGTGTTATAAAACAAACTGTAGACCATAGCAACGATTGGCGCGATACGCTACGGTACTGCTATAGTGTATAACGCGGAGCGGGGCGGATAGCTGAGCGATTATTTCGATAGAACAAGGGGCTAATCTAAACCCCTTTTTTTATAGTGGGGATCCTTTTATAGGTCCCCAGCCCAGGGACGGGGCTGGGGTATGTGGGAGTCCCGGTCGTGATGAGATGGTGATTGCGAACGGTTTACCCACTAAAACCTACCACTAATTGTATGCGCGGGCCATCTGTCGTTTGGGAAACTTCATAATCGATTTGACTGCCTCGTTGGTCTAGTGGTTAGATGTGCCGCCTTTGGATCAACGGGTCCCGGGTTCGATTCCGGGGTCGGGCAAGTGTCTTTGTCTAAACCAGAGGCACTGGCTCGGAGTCTGGGTGTCATTTCTATCTATAATATGTATGTATTTACAAAAAAAAATGTATTTAAGTAGTTTATCATCCATCTCGTTACCATAACACAAGCATTAAGTTACTTAGCTTGGGACGAGATGGCGTTGTGTGAAATGTCCAAGGATATTTATTTATTTTAAAATTTTTTTTATTTATTCGACAGTGGCTAGAGACGAAACCCCTGCACTAGATATAACCTGTATCGCGGGGGCAGTTTACAAACATGCCATTCACGTACATACACAAATGACACCCAGACTCGGAGCAACTGCCTCTGGTTTAGTAGACAAAGACACTTGCCCGACCCCGGAATCGAACCCGAGACCCTTTATCTAAAGGCGGCACATCTAACCCCTAGATCAACGAGGCAGTCTTAAGGTCTGGGCAAACAGCAGACGGGGCGGGACGGCGACGCGACGCTGGCGGGACGTGAAGAGTTGTAATGTATTAGCTGTTAATGTATAATATGTCACACAGAGCCGACGCGACGCGACCGCTACTCTCGCGCCGAGCGCGACGGCTCTATGTGACCTATTCTACATTAACTAATACATTACAACTCTTCACGTCCCGCCAGCGTCGCGTCGCCGTCCCGCCCCGTCTGCTGTTTGCCCAGACCTTTATTTCGATCATCGATATCAAACGTACTTTTACGATTATTTCGATAGAGGGTCTTTGTTCCACCCTGTACATTACGTCACTGACCCACCGATACTGTTTACAACTCATCCAAATTGTCCAGCGACTTTCTAACGCCTACCCCGCGAATGCAAATTAGACTTTGTAACTATTTGTACAAAAGCGAAAGTCGTTTGTAAGCTTCATTTATCTGAGCGATGATGTCATGTAATGATCTTTTGCAAGTATAATGGAAGACTTAAGGTCTTGTGTTTGTATTGGCTGTTCATCATTCGAACATTAAACTGACAGCAGGCTAACAAAAACTCGTAAACCAAACATCAAAACTAAAATCATTGATACATACGACCATAGATTATCCACTTTTAATTAAAAAGAAAATTGGGGAATCACTCTCATTATTTAAAAAAAAACCTTGAAGTGCTAATTAGCCTACTGTGCCAGGCTGGCCAGACTAACCCGTCTGGCCAGCATGGCACAGTTGGCTAATTACCCGCCATGTAACTTGAGGAGGCCCGACTCAGCAGTGGGTCATATATGGGTTGTGTAGTAGTAGTTTATGTATGTTGTTGGCTTAGATTAATAAACTAGCGACCCGGCCCGGCTTCGCACGCGGTGATAAACCTTCCTCTTGAATCACTCTATCTATAAAAAAAAACTGCTTCAAAATCTGTTGCGCAGTTTTAAAGATTTAAGCATACATAGGAACGGACAGACGACAGCGACTTTGTTACTATGTAGTGATGAATAACAATCTTAATTACCTTCATGAATTACCAGTGATCCTACTAGATAGGAATCACTCTGTGTAAATTTGTACTAATTGATTGCCAAATTAGTTTAGAATGGTTCCGCAATTAAATTGCGGAAAGACAAGGGAGATGATGATGATTGAGAACATTGTCATCCCATAAATTTTAAAGCAATGACCTAAAAGGTAATTTCCTGCCTCATCAGTTAACAAATAAGAGAAATGTATGGAAAATTATTCATTGTTATGGAAAACTGTCCATGAAGCTGCTATGTGAATATCAGTCTTGTAATACTGACATAAGGCACAGGTTTCTCTGAATTAGAGGCATTGCGAGAAGAATATTGCGCTTTGTCGAGAACAGACGTGTTCAATAAATCATTTTAAATAATCATATGCTGAATCGTGACCTCGTTATACCATCAACCGGTAGTAACGTAAACTGGGTCGTTTATTAGGTACAATAATATGGACTTAGTGAAAAATTTTAATGTTCGATTAGTGAGTTATAAATAACTGAAACCTTGCAATGGAAGATAGTCCATTCAACCGGAGTAGCAGGACCGTTCGAAGTCCACCACCAACGCCCTCACCTGCACCTGCACCGCCCCCACGCCCGATACTGGACACTCTGGAAGCAGTTTCGACGCCAGAGATACAGACCTGGATGACATCCATTGAACAATGTCTAAATGAGGTGTGCGCTATCGCCGCTGACGGAAAACTGAACTCTGAGCAAAAGTTGAGGATTAGCACATTGTGCCGAAAAGTGGGCCATGGCTCATCGCAAATGGCAGTTCAATACCAGTCGCTCAAGCTGAAAGCCATCCAAACCCATAGCTCTGTCCAAGTTCTAGAAGAGCAATTAGACCTTTCTCACCAGCTTAAGGAACTCACGCACCGTATCGAAGCCACAGCCAAACCCACCGCAGCATCATCATTTGCCGACATGGTTAAAAAAGGGTCGACTAATTTTATTAAAGCACCAAATGTTAGCTCAGTAGCGATTTATCCCGATGACAAGTTGAAGACCAGTGACGACACCAAATCTCTTGTCCAAAAAATAATCTGCCCAGAACAAATGAAGCTGCACGTAAGAGGTCTGCGCAAAACAAGAAACGGCGGTGTCATTATCAGTACTGAGACAAAAGATGACATCGAAAAACTGAAACAGTCAGTGCAACTGACGAACTCTGGCCTCAAACTCGACGAATCGCATAAAAGGAAGCCTAGGGTAGTAGTAATTGGAGTGCCCACTTCCATGCAAGAAAAAGACGTCTTTACGTGTCTGTACCACCAGAATTTAGCCGACAGACTTCCCAACTCCAATCTCGAGGCGTTTTTAAATAATACCAAACTGAGCCATAAATCGGGAAAAAAGGAAGCTGAGACCTGCAACTATGTCATAGAAGTTTCTCCAGACATACGTAAAGCCCTCATAACAAGTGAAAGAGTTTTTGTGAACTGGTCGTCATGCCCTGTTAGAGACTTCACTCTGGTCACCCGGTGCTACAAATGTCAGCAGTATGGTCATGCTGCCAAGTCCTGTAGGGAGACTACATATACCTGCGGTCACTGCGGCGAACTGGGTCATTCAATCAAGGAATGTACGAAGAAGGCTGACGATCCGAAGTGCGCTACGTGCTTACGCTTCAAAAAGCCAAGCAGCCATAGTACAGGTGCCACTGTCTGTCCAGCAAAAACAATGGCCGAAAACAGGTATATAAACTCAATTGACTATGGAGGCGCCTAAGAGCGCCGTACATTAGGGTTTATCTGACCTTTCATATTATTTTTATTTTTAATTGCTTTATTTACACCGTTCACTCTACATCTATTAATTATTATGATTAGTAATTTAATTAACGACTTAGATAATTTCTCTGTATCGGAGTCTATGGTATGTGAAGCAGAAAGTTGCAAACAATACCTTTCCTCGTTCAATACTCCACTGACCATACTAACACAAAATATACGGAGTATTTTTAAGAATTTTGACAACTTTAGTATCTTACTACAAAGACTGAATGTAAATTGTGACGTAATAGTTTTAACCGAATGCTGGCTCTCCAAGCAATATAATGTACCGCAATTACCGGGCTATAATTCATACAGCAGTCACGAAAGTTATAACCAAAACGACGGAGTGGTAGTATATGCAAAAAATCATCTCAATGTGTCTGTTGAGGAACCAAACATGCAAGACTGTAACAGTTTAATAATCAAATTTGGATCCGAGTTTGCGATAATAGCACTTTATAGGCCGCCCTGTTTTAGAAATACAAGCAGTTTTGTTGACTCTCTGGACCATACTTTGCATAAACTATCCTCCTTCAAAAACATAATTCTAACAGGTGATATTAATATCAATATTCTCCAAGAAAACATGGATTCATCTGCCCAAGACTATCTTAACCTATGCTCCTTTCATGGATTACTTCCCGCGCACACGCTTCCTACACATCAAAGTGGCTCTTGTTTGGACCATATTATCATTAAAACAAATTTCCCCGCACTTTCTCTTGTTATTAACTCGACAATAACAGATCACAATGCTGCCCTAATAACCTTAAATTGCATGTTACCTAAATTAGACGTCAGTCGCACAATGTCCAAATTAAACGTAAACAAACTTGAAGACGATTTGCGCAACATAGATTTTGACCCAGTTTATAATTCCGCTGACCCAGAGTTTAATATGTCATACTTTGTAGAAAAATTACAATACACAATTCAGAAAAATACATTGATTATTCGGCGGAATAACAAAAACCATAACATTAAACCATGGATTACGTCGGGGATCCTTCGTTGTATAAGACATAGAGATAAACTACATATGAAAGCTAAAAAAAAATCCAGGGAATCTAATACTGCAATTATCGTATAAAAGATATAGAAACTTTTGTAATGATCTCATAAAAAAAGTAAAAATTAGCTATGATAAGAATGCACTAGAAAAAGCGGGAAACAATACTAAAAAGATCTGGAAACATATTAAAAATGTCACATATGCCTCAAAACAGCAAGAGACTTCTTCAGGTTTATTGCAAGCACGCACATCTCCATTAGCATCAGCTAATATTGCTAATGATTTCTTTGTTAACGTCGGTAGGTGTTTGGCAGAAAAAGTTCAGAGCCAATCACCATTCACAAGCACTCCTTTTACAAGTAGCACAAATTTAACCTCCTTTACGCTGCTAGATACTGACGTTTCTGAAGTAGAAAGCATAATCATGGGCTTAAAAGACGACTGTGCAGTAGGATGGGATAATGTATCAAATAAATTCATCAAACAATTCAGGCACATTTTAGTACCACCACTGACTTATATTTTTCAACAATGTCTATCTATCGGACTTTTCCCCAGGTGTCTAAAAAAAGCCGTCGTTATTCCCGTGTATAAATCTGGTAGTAAAGATCAAGTGACGAATTATAGACCTATCTCCCTACTGCCCTCTGTATCTAAAATATTAGAAAATATCATGAATAAACGGTTGGTTAAATATTTAGAAGATAAATTAATTTTAGCAAAGACGCAGTTTGGATTTAGATCTAAATTATCTACTGCTGATGCCGTACATCATTTGACTAACTATGTAGCCCAAGAACTTGACAAAGGTAACCATACCGTAGGAATCTTCCTGGACCTCGCCAAAGCTTTTGACTCCGTTTCCATTCCTATCCTATTGCATAAGCTTTACTCCATTGGTGTAAGAGGCACTCAATTAAAACTTTTCACTAGCTATCTGGAAGAACGTTCCCAATGCGTTAGGATAGGCAATGTCGTTAGCACTGATCAGAAAACGACGTCCTTTGGAGTTCCCCAGGGAAGTCTTTTGGGTCCTACCCTTTTTCTGATTTATATAAATGATCTCTGTAATCTGAGGTTAGGCAATGGCACAATCGTATCATACGCTGACGACACTGCTCTTCTTTTCTCAGCCGAATCAGGAGAGAAAGCTTTCGAATATGCTCAACAGGGTTTCAATGATGTTAATAAATGGCTTCAGCAAAATTTACTAACACTAAATGCTGATAAAACACATTATATTAGGTTTTCTATGCGCAAGCTAACATCTCAAACTAACCCAACACTCTTGGCTCATTACTGTGGAGCCTGCACTAATCAGTGTTCTTGCCCTGGAATTAATGTCACTAACAAAATAAAATACCTGGGAATCATATTAGACGAAACTCTAACATTCAAAAAACACATTGAACTCTTGAATAGCAGAATTCGCAAGTTGATATTTGTCTTCAAAAAGTTAAGACATATTGCTGACGCAAAAATAATGAGGCAGGTTTATTTTGCTCTATGTCAATCATTATTAACTTATTGTATAACCACATGGGGCGGAGCGGGTAAAACGCTGCTAATAGCCGTTGAGAGAGCTCAAAGAGCAATCCTCAAGGTATCCACATTTCGTCCTTTCCTTTTTCCTACTATCGCCCTCTATAAATCGTGTAAAGTACTAACAGTTCGCCAGCTCTTCATAATGAACATAATACTAAAGCAGCACACATCCCTTCGCTTTAGCACTGATAATTATAACAAAAGGCGAAAAGATATAGTTTGCCCCCAGAAAACTGGGTTAAAACATGAATTTATATCCAAATTTTACATCTTTCTAGGACCGCTTCTCTACAATAGACTAAATGCAACAATAAACATATATCCCCTAAACTATACTAAATGTAAGAAAACTTTGCAGGATGTTTTACAAAGTTTGTCCTACGATGATACAGAGAAGTTATTAACTGTGTTAAAATAAAATGTTGTGTTTATATTCTTTTCTACACTTTTATATAATTTTATGCTACGCTATTTTAAGATTTTGTTTAAGAGATATTGTTTAATTTATACACGTAGATTTTTACACCTAATAAACTATACTTATATACTAATATGTACTAGGAATTACATTATGATTATTTTAGTTAATTGTAGCCCTGCATGCCTGAAACACAGGTTTTCCTAGTTCAGGCACCTAGTATTATGTAAAATCTTTACCTAAGGAAATCATTGTACATATGAGATAATTATTGTAAATTTAATTTTTGAATAAATTTGAATTTGAATTTGAATTGAAAATGGTAAAATTCAGTAGCCATCATACAAATGGGTCACTCTGTTATATCACTTGACTGGTTTTGTCTAATTTGTATAACATATTCACAAAGTCAAAAGTGATTGGAAGAAATGAAGGATCAAGAAACCAAAAAGTAGCTTAAAATGCCATAAGCATTTATGTTGTTTATTCTTGTTTGCCTAGATAATAATATGCTGACTACTGTTAAAGTTTTCTGTGTTATAGTTTATCAAATAAATTATGTTTTGACCCAAAAGATCTCCCAAAAAACGGTAACACAAGATTCGTTGATATTACATAAGGACAATGTAGATACCAAGAAACACTGAAAAGTATAAAAAGTAAAACTATTTCATAAAAATAGGATTTTATCCAACAAAGACAAAGTCAATGACCCAAGCCAAAGGTGAATAGGGATTAGCAGAGAGAGGAATCTTCTTACAATCCACATAGTCTCCAGAAAGATGGCATTTTGAATAAAGTGCTTGATCCATGTAACTACTTACTACTACAATAATCAGCCCATAAATGACCCACTGCTGAGTTGGGCCTCCTCCAACTGCATAGAGGGTAATTAGCCTACTGTGCCACGCTTGCCACACAGGTTGGTTTTATATTCAAATTCAAATAATTTATTTTGCTTGGGTTACGATGGACACTTACAAAAACTCGTAACATCAACAACACTCAACACAATATTCATAATGAGTCTATATAATACAAATGGTCCACCATCTACCACCAGTTCGGAACGCGACCACTGCTGAGAAGAACTGGCAAGAAACTCAGAGGGCTTGTCATTTTTTTTTTGCTTTGCGGTCCTATCTCTAATGTAACATAAAAACACTGTAACATAAAAATACTGGCACTGAACAGCTTAGTCCCAAGCAGCTGTGTCGTTTACATAATCAGCAATGTGGTAATACGCTTTTTTGTAAAGTTTTGTCTTGACAGTCTTTTTAAAAGCATTGCAAGGCATATTAAGTTCTCTTTCTCGTACACCTAGGTTTTCGGCCTTATCATTTACTTTTCTCGGTTCTTACGACAATCAGGAAGCATTGGGGTGGCGACACTATGTATTCTAAATCCATCACAACACGGATAGTACACCATGTAAGCTATGTAAAAAAAAAATTCTATTCATATTCCCCAAACGCATCTTGCAGCCACATATTGGTGTCACACATGTTTAATAAATCATTTGACTCCGTATGTCATTACGAGTGTGAGAAAATTCACTGGAACCATTTCCAGTCCGAATGACACATTATTTTTTTCTTTATAAATAAACATTCCATGTAGTGACAGATATAGTATACAAAGTGTCACCACCCCATTCCATCCTGAGAGTGACATAAGAGTCAGCAAAGGTCAGCGCAATAGGCTAATTACCCTCCATATCATAGGTGGAGGCCCAACTCAGCAGTGGGTCATTTATAGGCATCACACTGATATATGGTGTTACAATATATGCTACCGTAGGCTAAGTTGCCTACATTACATTGAAGGAGGCCTGATTCAGCAGGATGCTACGAGACACGTTGTTGACAGTAACATGGTGATAAAACAAAAATAATAGAATCATGTATTACGTAAGTAAAAAGTCTCGTAACAATGATCTTGTTGGTCTGGGAATTCCACCCTCCACTTTAGGATCACAGTTCCTTAGTTTGAGTTTGGGCTTGGGCAAGTGCTTTTGTGTAACCCAGAGATACTTGTCCTGCGTCTGAATGTTACTCATATGCAGAGCAGGGCAGTAGTATATTTATAAAAAGAAAAAATGTCATGCCATAAATTGATTCCATACTTATCAGAAAATGTGCCTGTAATTTTTGTGAGCAATACTGCAGTCAGACTTTTATTGAAAAATTAACTCAAAAGGTCCCTGTCTTGACATATTTAGAATACATAGTGTCACCACAACATTATTTTTTGAGGGTGTCATAGGAACTGGCAAAGTAAATGACAAGCCCTACAAACATAAGATAAGAGAAGTAAAACTTGATAAGAAACATTGTGCCAACCCATCTGGCCAGTGTACGCTAATAACCCTCCACATAACTGGAGGAGGCCAGACTCAGAGTGGGTCTTATGTGGGCTGAGTAGTAGTAACTCAAAATAATGGGATTATAATCGAAATACCTGCAATGCATTGATCAAATGCCTTTAGTATTTACGTTTAATGTTATGCACATATTGAATACTTTGTCACAAGTCAGTATGATTGTTCCTCGATTAGCACAGAAAAACATAAGCTGCATAATATTTGAAAACTGCTACAGACGATGTTAACTTTTTAGAGAAATTGATTATACAAATAACAATATCGAGGTCAACAATTGCAAGAACAATTTAAAATTGTCATTACCAAATTATGGCCGTAATTAATAATAAAAATATATAATAAAACTAAATAGAAATATATTTCAATTATTAAATTACCTTCGTTGCAATAATGAGAATTCGCAGTTTCAGTCTTTAGGCACAATAAATCACAAAACAGACAATCACGATTTTAAAAACACCATACGATGACTAAACTTCTGCATTTAATTATGTGTATAAATACTTTATCACAGACACGCACAACACTGGGGGTTAAATGTTAATTATAATACTGTTTAATAAACGCAAATTAAAGTACGAACCAATAAAAAAGTTATGAAAACACAACGTAAACAAACCCTAACAAGCCAATGCAACACGCCAAGACTGAACACTGAACTTCAAAATTGAACTGACTGAAAGAGCAGCCAGCTTCTAATAAGATTTACCCTTTTTAATATATAATTTTACTGTTTGATTTACCCCCAAATGAATAATATGGGAACAATACTATCGATCGATGGATTAAAATGGACGATAGACATTCAATCTCGTAGAGAAAAAATGCATGTGCTCTAAAAACTCTAACTTGAATATAATTTTGCGCAATAAATGCACTATGTGTATTTTATTTGTTAGTACTAACACCCTAACATTAATATTTCACATGTCCTATTAGACAGCTCTGTATAGGTCAATGATGAAAACTCTAGAGGGAAGCCCGCAGTGGACTTTTGCAATGATGATGACGTAATAATAACAAGTCCTGTAAATTGGGATATAAATTATTGTTAGTAGTGAAGAATACCTTTTTAAATACGAATTATTTTCGATAATTGATAGAACTGGCCCCAAAGATTTGTTCCTCCATAAAATTGCAAAAAAGCAGTGTCAAGCATAGTTTTACATAAATTTTGTGAAGTGGATGCAATTCAGTAAAACCACGATAAAAAAAAAATAGTAATTGAATAAAAATTTAATTTAATTTTTAGTCATTCTTCCACACATACACTACATAAAAAATATTGCAGTAAATATAATATAACAAGTAAGTTTATTGATAAATTGTATATAGTAAAAAACCCTGTTATAATAATTGGCTTGAAATTCCAAAATTTATATACTTTGTTTTTTCCTAAGACTCATGGGGATATTTATTTCCTGGCAACATTTCGATGACATTCTTTTTTTTTAAGATTCCGAGTATGGCTATACAACATTTTGATCCGGTTAGGTACCCCTAGTGTGCAGGTATTGACTATAAACATAGTTAATTATTCATTAATACTACTATTAATCATTACTAAACATAAATTTATTAAATCAAATCGATTTTCTATGAGGACTCGCGAGGTCCTCATTTAAAAAGCATTTTATTTAATAGGTATCTATAACATAACACCACCTTTCACCGACTACTATAACACCTCTACTCAACTCAAAGTTTATTTATTTGTTTGGCTTCCCAACAGGAAGTACAAGGATTACAAATCAAACGATTATTGACTGCAATTTTACTACTTTTAGCATTAAATTTAGCGAAAAAGAGCTTTTAAGCAGTTGGCAATACTGGTCCTTGGCTTGGCTTTTTAGTCCGCATTGTGACGGTGACACTTGCTTTGCTATACGATTTATGGCAGGATATGACATCAAATAATAACTGAATTAGATCACCTACGAGCCAAACCTGCAAATTCAATAGATTTAAAATCGATTTTGACAGCAACTATGGCAACTTACTAGACTTAGCTGAAATTACATTTCGGGATAAAAAAAAAAACGCTAATAGGTTTGGGCTATCAATGAAATGGGTGACGGATTTAGAATACATACTGTCACCACCCCATTCCAACCGTAGGGTGTCTTCTCGTTCTTTTTTTGTAAGAGCCGACAAAAGGGAATAACGAGGCCATTATCCTAGCCGCAAGAGATCTAAATCGTGATACGTACGAAACACTGTGACAACTCCTCTCGCCAGCGTGGTACAGTACAGTAGGCCATTTTATCACCCTCCTCTCCGTGTAACTGGAGGCTGAGTAGAAGTATAAAAAATATTAAAAAAAAAATATCGGACCTGACACTTCTATTGAAAATTGTGAGGGGAGCAAATAATATTCCTGAATCTATACTAATATATAATCTATACTAATATATAAAGCTGCAGAGTTTGTTTGTTTGTTTATTTGTTTGTTTGTTTGAACGCGCTAATCTCGGGAACTACTGGTCCGATTGCAAAAAATCTTTCAGTGTTAGATAGTCCATTTATCGAGGAAGGTTATAGGCTATATTTTATTTTCAAAAGAATTAGGGATCTGTATAAAAATTGCGATTTTGTAACCCAAGGTGTAAAATCGAAAACCTATTTACGCGTGCGCTGCAATAACTATTGACAATAGAACAAAATGAAGTACTACGAGTTTGTAGGTCTTATTAAAATCTACAAAAAAGTACACTACCACAATTTCGGAATGAAGTAGAGGTACAAGTAAAAAAAGGTTTTTTTTTAAATTGACTTTGCACTATTTATAAACCTTATACCGAGGGTAAAAAAAAGAGTGCATAGCGTTTAATAACAGATGCAGTTCTGTATTAATAATAAATTTCTATCTCTTGTAAGCAAACAAAATACGGGTTCCAACCAATGCAAACCAACCAATCAGCAACCGTTGTTATCCTAAAAGCGTATATATTATATTTGTCTTCCATTATATTTCTTAGTGCTTAGAGTTGTCCGTATGGTGACGAATAGCATTTAGAATACTTATAGTCACCACCCCATTCCACTCTCTTCTTCTTCTTCATTTAGGTTATGGCTTCCATCGTTATACCGATGATTTTGCCAATGACAAGTGTGTTGTATTGGAAAAGTTGAAGCACAAATAAAAAATATTCAACTGACAGAGCTTTAATAAGGAAACCTTCGATATTTGTTAAAGCCAATCTATACGTACTTCAAACAATACAATCAAATGAGATGAGTTTGTTATGGGGTTAGTTAAATTTTAATGTTATTAATACTAAGGAATTTATAAAGCACTTTCACAACAGGTGTATGGACAATTGACAACAGATAGGGGGAACCATTCCACCCTAAAGGTGTCGTAGGAGCCGCCTAAATTACATGACAATGTCGAAAACCTAGCCGCAAGAGAAGGAACACTTGAAAAGTCTGGACAGCGTAGCGTCATATTCACCGACATCTCTCAGAGAATTAGCAGACGGAAGTGGCAGTGGGCTGGTCATATCTGTAGAAGAACCAACAAACGCTGGGATAGACGAGTTCTTGAGTGGAGACGATGAATCGGCAAGCGTAGTGTAGGACGGCCCCAGGGCCGGATTTCGGGGGGGGCAACCGCCTCCACAAGCAGGGGGCCTCCACAATAGAGACTAGGGAAAAAAAAATCTTTCAAATTTCAACTAGTAAACCTAAATTATTTATTGAAAAACTGGACCGAAAAAAATTGTTCATTTTATTTGGAAAGTAATTTGGGGCAAGGGGGCCTCCACTCCTTTGTTGCCCCGAGGCCTCTGGACCCCTAAATCCGGCCCTGGACGGCCCTCTTCTAGATGGATCGACGACCTGTGAAAGGTTGCGGGCAGCAGCTGGATGCGTCAAACAGAAGACAGGGCGCTGAGGCGCTCTTTAGGGGACGCTAATTTCCAGCAGTGGACTAGCGTGGGCTGATGCTGATGAAGATGTTTCTTCGGGCCTTCGCGCCTATTTCATTAATAGCTGTTACCCGTGACTTCGTCCGCGTGGTAGGTTGGTATTTAAGGTGAATGTTCCAGGGTAGCCCGCGAAATTTTAATTTTCTTACGATTTTTGCTAGGTTGTATGTTGATTAAAATGTTATTCGCGGCTGTAAGACGTATGTAGTTATAGAATTATAATAATCAAACTCATTAATAAAACCTTCCAAACTCATAAAGGTGCAAGAATGACTTTGAGCTTGAAAAAGTTTTTCTTGCTTGGTTGCACTGGCCTGCAAATAGCAAAATACGTAAGAAAATTTGAATTTCGCGGGCTACCCTGGAACATTCACCTTAAATGGAAGATGGTAGGCCTCCGACACGGAGAACCGACGATCTGGTTAAAGTCGCCGGAAAACGACGGATCCTAGCTGCTCAGGACCGGATTTTGTGGAAATCCTTGGGGGAGGTGCGGGCGGCGTCTGGCTGTCTGTTTGGGCCTTTAAGCTTCGTAATTGCATTCTTCACATTGTTAGAATTAATTATTTAGTTTCATTGTTATGTAATGCTAATTTGTTAAGTCATGGAATTGTTAACTCATTTTTTAATACAGTTGCTCAAAAGTGGCATATTGCAGGGACGTATAGCGTTCGGGAAGTGGGCTATTACTTATACACGCGTGCTTTTTTTTGCCATTCCCGCACTAGTGCGTTCTCTTTCCCAACTGTCAAAATAATGTCTAATAAAAGGAAAAACCAACCATGAAGTTTTTACAAAAAAAAATCATAGAAGTTTTTATGATTCATGCAAATACATATATTTCTAAAAATAAACTACGTACTAATTTGTTTCAATATCAGATTTAATGATTTGATTGAATGAGTTAGGTTAGGTTTCAACTCAATACATTTCATTTTCATTTCATATCAATAAAAAAATTCTACTGAAGACTTGGCTGTATAGTATAGTATAGTTGCTTTTGCCTACTAGAATGGGTGAAGAAAAAAAATCTCTGCCCAGATTCTACGGTTGGCGCGATTGGTTAGTTGAGTTTATTGTGTTTTTATTATTTTATTATATTGCTTCATTTTTACGCAACTGTATTAAAAATAGTCGTTCAGTACACGTGCGGAACCGTCATTGCAACTTGTTCCGACTGTCAACCCTCGCCTTCGGCTGCGCCTCGGCTCGGGTAGACATTTGTCGGAACTCTTTGCAATGACAGGCTTTGGATCAACGGGTCCCGGGTTCGATTCCGGGGTCGGGCAAGTGTCTTTGTCTAAACCAGAGGCACTGGCTCGGAGTCTGGGTGTCATTTCTATCTATAATATGTAGGTATGTATTTACAAAAAAAAATGTATATAAGTAGTTTATCATCCATCTCGTTACCATAACACAAGCATTAAGTTGCTTAGCTTGGGACGAGATGGCGTTGTGTGAAATGTCCAATGATATTTATTTTATTTATTTATTTTATTAGTCATGTTTGTGAATATCTACTCTACCTCTTAAATGACCCACTGCTGAGTCGGGCCTCCTCCCATCACAGGGAGGCTCATTAGCCTACTGTACCAAGCTGGCCAGACGGGTTGGCACAGGGTTTCGTATCAAGATTTTCTTCTCTTGCGGCTAGGTTTTCGGCCTTGTCATTTCCTTTGCTCGGCTCTTACGTACACCCTCAGGATGGAAAGGGGTGGTGACAATATCTCTTGTCTGAATTTCTTTTCTTCTAAGCGTCTTGAAAATGTAAGAGTAACGATCTATATTTAGTCTCCAACTGAAATACAGGCAGATTTACAAACTAACTGCCGAGTCATTGCTGACCTGAGGAACAATGCTTAATAGCACAGGACGAAATCCAAAGAATATTATCCTTAAGCAGACTGGCAGATCTACAAAAGAGAAAAAACGTTAATATTTACCCAAATACACACTCTATGAGGGCTACTACTAGTACACAGCCTCAGCAGTGCCGTTATAGAAAGAAATAAAACACATATATTCAGAAAAACACACAGAACAAACCAAAAATTGGTTACAATACAATTGTGACTTGGGTGTTTATGGCACATAACTCTCACGCTCACTAACTATAATGTTTGCTGCTTTTGGAAAGTGTTCCATACGTACATAGGTAGATAATCCCACCTAAGTGGATAACCAGCTTCTACGACAAACAGTAGAAGCTGTTGTTCCATATGATGTTATCCCCTCGATGTAACTTGGCCCACGGGGCAGCAAGCGCGGGACGGTACACCCCGGGGACGTATAGTGGGTATGACTCCGTCTCCTCACATAGGTGGAGGGGACTCCCACACACCTCCTGTTGGCTATCCCCCGGCTGGCAGGGATAGTCCATAGAGGATTTTACCAAGGGTAAAAAAAAGGTGACTGCCTGAAGTAACAGTTCTTTTGGATTTTACCTTTCATAGCCAACTCAAAATCCAAGATTTATAGATCCTAGTCAGATGATCATCAATAGAGCTCTTATTAATAGTATTGAGTGTTAGAGCGACAGTGTTATTATGTATGCTTTTGATTAATCTTAGTATAACGTGACCATACGTCCCGCTTTCAGGCTGTCCATCGCGCTGGCCCCAACGAGAACAAAAATGTCCCGCTTTTACGAATAAACCTATGTGCCCTTTGCACTTAAATATGACAGCGACGTACCCTTTTTATGTATTTATTTTTAAACAAAATTCCGTAGGCGTCCCGGTTTAACACGGAAAAAAATGATCACTTTATCTTAGTACCTACTTTTGGCTAGGTTATTATGATTTTTAAGTTATTGTTAATTTTTTGATAACCTACTTGTAGTATTTTATAATAGATAAATAATTTTCTTACCATAATGTGTGTTTTCAACAACTCTTAAATTGCCCAACACACTTCTGGTATTAAATTAAATATGATATCGATGGTAGTAGATGGTATCGATACACGTTAAAAGTGACTGAGATTTCGAAACGACATTGCAGAAGCCAAAATATCTGTGTAATTTCGAGTTTCACTTTGGCTGGCAAGTTGTCTCGCATAAATGTGTCTTGACGCTGAATAGAGCTTGATAACAACTTAAGCAAATCATCAAAGTCTTTTGGCATTATTCTGAAAGCTAGTTAGTATTCCCCAGGATCTTCAATTCTCAACTGGGTTAACAACAGTGCTGAGCCTCCAGTTGGATCTCTGTCATGTATCTATTTTATTACCCAAATTCGTTTCTTTTTAGATATCTCTCCTTCTAACATATCAGTTAGTTCTTGCATAATCACAAAGGTTTCCTCAACAAATTATGAACTCTGTTTTTTTGCTGTTTTTGAGAATTAATTTTTCCGCACTGATTTTACAAACGTTTAATTTCTCGTCTACTGACTGCGTGTAAATCGTATATGTCAATTTTGGGCGCTAGCACTGGCGCAAGCTACTGACCCTGTGTAAATCTGCCTAACGCTGTGTGATGCAATGTTATGAGTTCTAGATAAAGTAGCTGCTTAGTCATACATACATTGTATCTGTTTGTTGTCCCTTATAAATAAAATAAAAAATTATCTCTGAAATGTCTGGACCGATTTTAATGGGACTTTCACTAGCAGAAGGCTTATGTAACTTAGGAGTAAGTTAGGACACTTTTATCAACTCCCCCCACTCCCGCTTTTCGGGAGCCCACCGCCAGGTCGCGGGTAAGAGCAATTTTATAAATATAACTGCTTGTTTCAGTAGGCTCTCGTCAATGGCTTATCAATCAAACTAAAGTGTTTGTGTTACATCCTGTGTTGTAAAAAAACATTGTCATTTGGGAAAGACCTTTGGCGAGCTGTCAATCAAGCGCCAATATTTAGAATATACAATATAGTCATTATAATAATGTCCAATAAATAAAAATGGCTGTAAGTTCGCCATTAACATTTTCATTAAGAGAGGAGTATAAAACCGCTGTGTATTTTTCCCAGAATACAGTTTAAGGAAAGTGCTCCTTCCAAAATGTTCGCGTTGACTCTATTCAACATTTTCTTCGTCTTCACCATGTAAGTAAACTTACGATTGTTTATTTCCAGCGCCAATTTGTGCCGGCGATAATTTAGCTTATCATTTTTAATTGACGGTGCCTCGGTGCGATGTCCATTCGTTATTGTTTTGATATGGACGTAAGTGACATGCGAAATGATTATGTAGTTTAACGTAAAGTAATAAAGTCTAATCAGTTACTAGGTGATTCCCAGAATTGCTGCCAATAAAGTGATACATGCAGTGAAAATTAACTAGCAACATAAAATATATTGTTAAAATTCCCGTCGTGATTATTTAAATCTATTGTTTATTTATAAATTTAATTAAAAACTTATCGGGACTTATCGCGCACAGAATGAATACCTGTTTTTTGCTCGACGTTTCGACCATGTTACAATGGCAAATTATGGCAAATTATGTGTACAAATCGCGAAAGTTTAAAAATAACTATTTATAAATTTATTAAAATTAAAAATATGCAACCCTTAGAAATAAGTTAAAGCAGAAATTTAATATTAATTCCCGAGATGCAGGAGTTTAACAAAGTATTTTGTCTAATCCATTGTCGACAACTGCAAAAACGATGTTTTCACCAATGATAAACATATCTAAAGAATCTGTGTAGATTTGGTTATATGATACGATGGGTCTGACGTAATCTCCAAGAGATTCAAAGACCCTAGAATAAAAAAATATGCATATGAATGTTTTCAAACAGGTAGCCAATTTTTTTTTAAAAGAAAACCTCTTTTTTCTAAATAAATTAGTGGACAGGCCTTCTCGGTTGGTACTTGGTGCCGCGTTCCAACCTGGTGGTATTATTTTAAATTTGATGACGATTGTGAAAGCCATAATTGGTTTTTCCAATAAAGCATTATTCTATTCTATTGTAATGGCTGAAAGATCAGAGCTAGACCATAAAAAACCGACGCTACTCCCATGTGTCTGCTCCACTACTAATCAAAGGACAGATAAACAGCCAATAAAACTCTGTTTCTGTGTTATTACAAAATTCCTGTTTCTGTTCAGCGCCTTTCAGAATACGTTAATCTCGTAGTATTGTAGCATACATTTAGAAAGTATGTGGCGTTTATATAGGACAAGCCCACTGTGTTTTTCGGCCAGGACGTCTCAGTTGGTGCATACTTGGTTCTTCTATACATCCCCAGCAGCTAGAAGAGAGAACCAGGGTTACCCACTAAAATCTACTCTTGTTCGTCTCGAGCCGAGGAATGCGGCCTGGTTGTAGATTAAAAAAAAAATGTATTTCTCATTGACGATTGTGAACGCCATATTTGGTTCAAACAATAAACTCAAACTCAAAAGGAACTTTATTTACGTAGGTTTCATCACAAAACTCTTATAAATCGTCTTGTTTATAAATACCATTATCATCTTACGGCCCCTGTCCCACACTAGGTGGTAGTCTCCACACACACCTATCAGTCGTCATTCCTACATTCACACCTTTCACACACAACTCCTCACTCCTACAATCCCTCCATCTCCCCTGATCGCTCACAATCCCTGCGTTCACTCACATTCATGCCGAAACTACCACTGGTTCGAAAGGCTGCTCTACAGAGAAGAGCCGGCAAGAAACTCTGTAGTTGCTTTTTTTTTAAAGCATTTATTAAATTCCATTTTTAAATTTAAATGATTATGAAGAGCTTATTTGCGCGGGTAAATTTAAAATATATATATATATATATAGTGTCACCAACCCATTCCAGCCTGAGGGTATCGTAAGAGCCGACAGAGAGAAATGACAAGGCCGATAACCTAGCCACAAGAGAAAGAAAACTTATTGAAACCAATCCGTCTTGCCAGCTGGCATAGTAGGCTCATTACCTTCGATGTTACTAGAGGACGACGGCAGTGGGTCATCTAAGGGCGGAAAAGTAGTTTCAGCCCATAACTTACCCAGTACTGAGTCAAGCCGCCTCCAAATTTAAAAAGGGAAATTAGCACGATGGCAAGACTGCTTACTTTTCCTTATCTTGCGGCTAGGTTATCTGCCTCTTGCGTTCTTCCAGTCGCCTCTTACGTCACCCTCAAGGCGGCATGGGTTGGTGACACCGGCTTTTTTAATAGAAAAAATACATTTGCAACTTCAAATATTGTACATTAAATAGGGGAGTTCCAAAATGACCGACCGGAAGAAAAAAGTACGGGCCTTAGGGCCACATCACACTAGCTACTTTTAGCATTGATCGGCGATTAATCGGTTTTGTAGAAGCTAAATACGGCGACCGATCACTCCACACCGCACACATAAAAACGCCAAACGCGGAGATCGAGTCGCTTTTTAGAAGCGCGACACAGCAGCTAAACGTCTCCGCACACATTCGGATTCGTAGCATCGATTTGGCGTCTGCCGAACACGACTACACGACTTGACTATAGACAACGCTAAAACGCGCGTTCGAAAGCAGAAAGTCGCTAAAACGCGATGCAGCATCGACGCAGTCGCAAAATCGCCGATCGTCGATGCTAAAAGTAGCTAGTTTGCTGTCGCCCTTAATAGTTAGGTTAGATCGTTATAACTGACAAGATTTCTAACACGTTCCGTCAAGTGAACATAGTAGTCACAAATGTCATACCGATTATCTTTAGAGATCGGATAGAAATCTTACTAATATTATAAACGTGAAAGTTTGTAAGTATGGATGGATGGATGGATAGATGGATGGATGGATGGATGGATGTTTGTTACTCTTTCACGTAAAAAGTACAGAATGGATTTTAATGAGACTTTACAATAATATAGCTTATACATCAGAATAACACATAGGCTACAAGTTATAAAGATATTATGTGAATTACAACAATATAAACAAGTCGAATTCAAAATTTCTAATTGTCAAATTTTCGGCCATATTAAACTATAGACAACATAACGTTTCGCTGTCAGTTGCGTTTTGTTAAAGTAGGTTTTATACGGACGGGATAAAAATCTCAGGTATCCTATGTCCAATTTTCTTTTTGTTTTAATTTTAAATATTTATAATGCGGAACAAAGTTCGCCGGGTCAGCTAGTAAAACATAAAATCTTAGAAGCGTGAAAGATTAAATCGTGTATGTTTTTTTCTTTTTAAATAAAACGAAACCACTGCACTAGGTATAACCTGTATCGCTGGGGCAGTTTACAAACATGTAATTCACGAACACAAATGACACCCAGACTCCGAGCAAGTGCCTCTGGTTAAGACAAAGACACTTGCCCGACCCCGGAATCGAACCCGGGACCCGTTGATCCAAAGGCAGCTCATCTAACCCCTAGACCAACGAGGCAGTCCAGTCAATTATGTTTTAGCGGCCAGAACGCTACATAGTTTACACAATTCATCCGAAATATCTGAACTATCAATATCAAGAAATATCGCCTACAAATGCGAGAATTACCAAAAAGACGATAACGTAGTTTACAGAGCAATTCGCACGGTTAAGAAACCCCCGACTACAGTTAATGGGCGATAGGTGCAACGGTTCCAGACATGCCACCTCGTCTGGCTGGAAGATCATCCCTTTGCGCCTGAAACCACTGAACTTTTTTTTTATAATCTATATCTTTTATAACATTTCTTGAGCCTGACACGCTTCGAATCGCAACGTGTCTACGGCTTGGGGTTCCGGTCTGCGCTCCTCATAAATGTCCCTGTGGCAGTGATGTCGACAAGCTAGGACATCACGGACTGTCATGCCAAAAAAGTGCAGGCCGCTTCTCGAGACATGCCGCACTTAACGATATCATACGCCGGTCCCTTACCTCCGTCAACGTGCCCAGTCTACTTGAGCCGACTGGCATTGCAAGAGACGATGGTAAGAGACCGGACGGTATGAGTTTGATTCCATGGAAGATGGGTCGGGTGCTGGTGTGGGATGCAACCTGTTCAGACACACTGGCCCCTTCCCATCTACATGGAACCAACAACAGAGCTGGTGCGGCTTGTGAAGCGGCTGAAAAAGCTAAAGCACACAAATACAGGGGTCTAGGCTCCGAATATGAATTTGTCCCATTCGGTGTCGAGACCCTTGGTCCGTGGGGTCCTAGCGCTATAAGCCTTTTTAAGGAAATAGCAAAAAGGTTAGTCGACATCTCAGGAGACCGAAGAGCTGGTAGCTACCTCGGACAAAGAATCAGTCTAGCGATTCAAAGGGGGAACGCTGCCAGTATCTTCGGAACCTTGCCTAAAGGGACTCCTTTAAATAATATATTTTAGTATTTAAGTTTTAGGTTATTTGGTATTTTTAGTCTTGTTTTATTACTTAAGTTAGTGTTTTGTAAGTACATATTACTTAAGTTAGTGTTTATGGAATAAATCTATATCTATACTAATATATAAAGCTGCAGAGTTTGTTTGTTTGTTTGTTTGAACGCGCTAATCTCAGGAACTACTGGTCCGATTTCAAAAATTCTTTCAGTGTTAGATAGTCCATTTATCGAGGAAGGTTATAGGCTATATTTTATTTTCAAAAGAATTAGGGATCCGTATGAAAATTGCGATTTTGTAACCCAAGGTGTAAAATCGAAAACCTATTTATGCGTGCGCTGCAAAAACGATTGACAATAGAACAAAATGAAGTACTACGAGTTTGTAGGTCTTATTAAAATCTACAAAAAAGTCCGCGAGAGCACATATCTAACTATCATAGTTTAGTCACAATAACCGATTTTATGTTCATAAAAAATATGCACGGGTTCGAAGCCCACGCGGGAGAAGCCGCGCGCAAAAGCTAGTTGGTTTATACAATAAAGCATATTTCTATTCTATTCTATTCACCATCATGCCGGGCCCTGAGAATAACAGTCACTCATGTTGAAGTTAATATACACTGTAACATATTTAATCGTTCATGAACAATTTGTAGGTACTTTTATTTTTATTATAACTAATATATTTTTGTATATATTATACGATATGTATGTATATATAATATTATATTTATTATTTAATGCTGACATATAACGCAAAATTTCTTGTAATAATGTGTTGGTTGCCTGGAAGAGATTGCTTTTTAGTGATAAGGCCGCCAATTGTATGTGTTAAATTTAATTTCTCTTGTAAACCATGTTAATGTTGCAATTATACAATAAAGTGTTATCTATCTATCCTAAAGGATCCTAAAGGCACGCAATGCTTAACCACTACAAGGTGGCAGCACGGTCGAGAGGGGGCCACATCTAACCCCTAGACCAACGAGGCAGTTTTTGTTACTGATGATGATTGATTCTCTTTCAGGTTTCAAGTTGGCAGCAGCAGGTACACCGGGTGGTTCACGACTAATGTCTACGAGCGAGGTCATAGGAGCAATGACGACGGGGGGCAGAACTTCGACAACTATACTGATAAGTAAATATTAATATCAGCCTTATTATCCTACTACTCTGACGGTCCGCCGACTCTCGGAGGGGGGGTGGGGGGGCGGCAATTATGTGGGACTCCGAAAGGACTCGTCTACCCACTAAAACCCCAGCGGAATACCCTCACACGACACGCTTGGGGCGCCACAGGTTCGCGTAAACGCAGGCTCTGCTATCTCCTTCAATTGTATGGAGGGTAATAAGCATACTATGCTACGCTGGGCTGCCACAGGGATTCGTTCTCTTGCAGCTGGGTTTCCAGGCTTTTTTTATCATTTCCTTTTGTCGGTTCCTACGACACCCTCAGTATAAAATTGGGTGGCGAAATTATGTGTTCTTCACATACCACCACAAAGGAAACTATTTAAAATCGGTGTCAAACTAAATTTACCTATGCCTTGGGCACCGACTAATTGTTAACTAAATTGTTTATCGATAGTTGATTTTTGTTGTTGTCGTTTTATGACCCACTACTGAGTCGGGCCTCCTCCAAGTTCAAGGAGGGACATAAGCCTACTGTACCACGCTGGCAAGACGGCTTCGCACAGGGTTTATAACAAGTATATTATAATCACACCTCTTTCCCGTAGGGGTAGGCAGAGACCACTTCTTTCCACTTGCTACGATCCTTACATACTTGTTTCGCTTCGGCCACTTTCATTATTCCCTTCATACATGATCTTCGGTTTACGGTAATATTGACCTGGCCTTTTTTCAAGACGTCCCTGATTTGGTCTTGAAACGTCCGCCTAGGTCTTCCCCTTCCAACACTTTCATTCACACTCGCCTTATACACTTTTTTCGTCAATCGTTCTTCATTCATTAACTCGACATGGTCTAACCATCTCAGCATACCTTTCTCAATTTTTGTCACTACATCTTCTTGTGGTTAATGTTATTTATTGTAAAATGTTTTCAGAGATAGCGCTCGCCCATATCGGCCTATTCAAAAACACGATGGAGGGCAAGACTTTCTACCTAAACCACATTTTCAATCCGTAAGTGTATTTTTTTACAGACTTCAACAAAAGAGGTTATATATTTGAAATGGTTTCCCCCACTATAAAAAAAGGACATTCCTGACATCAAATACTGGTAGGTTTTAGTGGGTAACACACCACATACCTATAAAAGGTTAAGGAAAATGGGATATTTTAATTTTTTGTACTTGTAATTGTGTCATTTGTAATTATTTTAGGAAGGTAAACTGAAGACATTTTCAATTAACTGAATTTATTTTTGTTTCAGGACAAGACATTAAATGGGGGAGATGATAAGCTGATCACGGTAATTTTACCAATCGGAGTAATTTTACCGTAACAACTGCGTTTTATTCTCACCTCATTGCCACAAAATTGGACCCAACGAGTTTTTATTGAGACGTCTTTTTTATTTAGTCGTTCTAGTCAAATAAATTAATATATTGAACATTATAGCTTTTTTGTTTTAATACCATGACCATTTCCTGGTTAATTAATTTACAGGCAAAGGCATATATCATACAGCCAATGACACATTGTTCGTCCGGGGCTGGCACCCGCCGTCTTTCGGCCACGGGTCCCATGCCCCAGCCAGGTTAATTTGTCTTAGCCTCTGTACCTATGCACTAGCGGCTAAGTGCATAGGTGCCGCGCGTCCTACTAAACCGCCACAAAATTTCAACCGCCAGTGCGTACAGACATAAGCGGTTGCATAATATATTAGAAAAGCGGCAGGCTGCGCGGCCAGCCGCCTGGGCGGTTCATCCGCTAGTGCGTACAGGGGCTAAATGTAAACAGAGTTACTTAACTTGCGTCTGGGTGCCATTTGGATTCGTGAATTATATACATATTCGTAAAGTGAACTCGAGGTTATACCTGTGGACTAGCCACTCGCGTCGAACAAGCAAGCAATATAACTAGTGTGAACGCATTCACAGCGCCGCGGATGCGCGCGCATTGTCCGTTGACATTCGGCCATTATTGCTATACCCCGTTCAAGATAGCGTGATCGATTTGACAGATGGGCTAGTGATGGGACAGAAAATATCTAGTAGTCGAAAAAATAACGTTTTAATATACTTGTAACAGTGACAAGTTGGCGTGGGTGTATTATGTGTGAAATTCTTTATTGCACTAGACATATAAAACATTGGGTAGTTAGGCGATGGTGGGTCAATATTCATAATAAGTCCTTTTTGGACCTCCCGTCAAATTTAAATAGGTGGTTCAGACCATGAAAGTACACAACTTTCCTAAAGAAACACGGGTCGAAATGTGATAAAGTATTTCTCGAATAATACATCCATACCATCTCGTCACTGTTACAAGTATTTTAAACCGTTATTTTTTGGACTACTAGATATTATCTGTTTCCCATCACTGTTCGTCATTGCAAAGTAAAGGTATGATTCCGAACTACGCTGCACGCAGAAATGCTACCGCGGCACTACTGGTCCCCATTACCGCGACGTAGTTCGGAATCATACCTTTATGTCGATCAGAAACTTTGCTTTTCTGCCTAATGCTTATAATTATTATTTCTGTTGCTATTTTCTAATGCCCGTTGTAATGTGGAATGAATGTGATTTTCAATAATATTTAAATGTGTGTGGACCGATCATTAAACAAACGTGAGTACGGCCGAGAAAACTTTTATTTGTTATTATCATCCCACATACCCATTTAAACAAATAAACTTCTAATTCTGTTTGTTGTTATTTCAACCAACCCATACCATCCCGAGGGCGTCGTAAGAGGCGACCATGAATTTGGAGGAGGCCCGACCCAGTAGTGGGTCATTTATGGGCTGTAACGAACGAACACTATGTATTCTAAATCCGTCAACACATGAAAAATCTTCTTAGCTTTAAATTTAATAATAATAATTCAACAATCATTGTGCCGATAGTCATTTCAGTAAATGGTCTTATCGCGAAGAGTTTCGACCAACATCTCAAGAAACTCTCGCTGAGTTGCTGGATTAAGGGCCCGATACAAAAGGCTGTCATCCTGGATTCGGCAAGGATTGTGAGGAGGTTCCTCTCTCTGGAGCCCTGAACCGTCGGTAGCTTAGGTCATCGACCTCGTTGTCGACGGTTTTTCTATTTTATTATGTATATTTTTTTAAATAACTTGTTTTTTTAAAGAATATATGAAAAAAAGAGATATATGTGTATAATAATAATAATAAATAAATATTCTTGGTCATTTCACACAACGCCATCTCGTCCCAAGCTAAGCAACTTAATGCTTGTGTTATGGTAACGAGATGGATGATAAACTACTTAGATACATTTTTTTTTTGTAAATACTTACATATTATAGATAGAAATGACACCCAGACTCCGAGCCAGTGCCTCTGGTTTAGACAAAGACACTTGCCCGACCCCGGAATCGAACCCGGGACCCGTTGATCCAAAGGCATCGGTTTGAATGCCTCGTATTTATCAATGTTCTTTCCCTTCACTAGCTGTTACATTTTTTTAATTATCGTCTTTACTAATATTACAGCCATAATTGACCCACTACTCAGTCTTTTTTGTCATGTTTGGACTACATATTCATTCAAGGACTTTTACTTGTATGCGTCAAGCTGAAGACAGGGCGCTATGGGTCTTTTTATTGGAGGCCTATGTCCAGCAGTGGACTAATGTGGGCTGATGATGATGATGATGAAAAGTGACCAATATAGTTCGTTCGCGTAAAAAATGCAGTGGTAAATGCACTGTACTTGCTCTATAAGAGTGTAAAGGATAGAAAGGTACGCATGTAACTAACTGGTCAATGTGAGTTTATATTCGTAATTACGAACAATTTGAATGGTTATGGGGTGCAGCCAGGCCGACGGACAATTTATGACTCGCTGCTAGGGTTCATTCCCGGGAATTCTCGAGCCGAGAATTCCCGGGAAATCAAGCTCGAAAAGTCGAGAACTCGAGAAATCATGTACGTTTGTAGAAAATAAACTTGCAGAGTTTTAATTTGTTTATATTCTATTAACATGCCATAAATGGTGCTATGATTGTAATGTAATTATAATTTACATTTACTTTCTACCTGAGTTAGAGATATTAAAGATTTCTTTCGTGTTTTATAGAAGCTATTTTGTTTACAAGATTTAAGTAGATTTTTTTTTTCTAAATAACCAGCCCAATATTGTGCTGTGATCCTAATGTAATGTAAGTTAAGATAATAGGTTGGGGAAAAAGTTTCGTCGCATTTTATAAGAAATTTCAAAACATTTTTTAATATCGTTTATTTACATTTAACTAAAGTATGTATCTACCATTTTGTTCGATAACGTTTTGCCATCTTGTAGGTAGGGACATGATCCCATTGCTATTGAAATTTTGGGACTACTGATCAAAATACCGCGACAAGTGGTTTTGGCAGTCCTCTCGTGATGTTAACCTGACACTGCCTAAAGAATTCTGAAGAGACCGAAACATGTGGAAATCTGAAGGTGCAAGATCAGGACTGAAAATTTTATTATAAGTTCGTACATACTATAATGTGAAAAGACTTTTTCCCTAACCTAACGTAAAATATTTACGTTTTCTTTCATGTTGATTTTTTGTTTAACTAGTTTAAGTTCTAAATAACCAACTAAAAATGGTGCTGTCATTATGATTATGAGCCTGAATAATATTTTTTTCTCTAATATTTTATAAAACAATATTTATAAGATTAATGTTTTTGAATAACATCGATGAAAGTTTTATAATTAATTTGATACTTTTATTTGAGAGGAAAACCACTGATTTTTAGGCGCAATTGGAACCAAATAATATGAGAAAACGTACGTAAATGTAAATTTCTCGAGAACCCGAGAGTCCCGAGAAATGAGCCTCGAGAATTCTCGAGACCCGAGAAATTGAAAAGCTCGAGAAATCATGAACCCTACGACTCGCTGCATTCCTAACTCGAACGAATTATAGTGACGTTATTTCCACAGCTTTCATTTTAATAAAAACAACAACATAATGTCGCAATTATTTAATAAACAACAATATAACAATTGCACTAAACACTACATTAACTAAACATTATTTAATAACAATGGAAATATTTTTTCTTTATTCTCTCTAAAGTTAGTTATTCATATTTTTTCTTTATTTCATTCCAGGCACGTTGTTTCCTTATTTTATTTGACTGTTCAGTCAATTTTAATAAATTCCTTTCGATGACCTAAAAAAGAAACGAAAACTTTTTAAGAGTATATAAAGTCGGTAAACTTTTATTCCGTGCATGATGGATTTAGAATACACGGTGTCACCACCCAATTCCATACTGAGGGTGTTGTAAGGGTCGATAAGAGGAAATGCGAAGGCTGAAAACATAGCCGTAAGAAAAGGAAAACTTGAAACGAAACCTTGTGCCGACCCGTCTGGCCAGCATGGCACAGTAGGCTAATGGCCCTCCCTGAGATGGGAGGAGACCCGTATCGGCAGTGGGTCAGGCTGAGTTGTAGTAGTATTTTGCAAGGCCTAATCAGGGAACTGCAGCGGGAGGTTAGCCTCTCGCTCCCAGTCCAGAAACCCACTCATCCGATTTCACGGAAGGAAAACCGCCTACGATACCGCGCTGGGTAGATGGGTTGGTTATTACTATTATTAGCGCCCCGACCGACCGAATAAAACAACCGACGATACTCGAAGCGTAGCGTGGGACGGATCTCTGCTAGATGGAGCCACGATCTGCGAAAGGTTGCGGGCAGCAGCTGGATGCGTCAAGCTGAAGACAGGGCGCTATGGTGCACTTCAGGGGGGCTATGTCCAGCAGTGGACTAATGTGGGCTGATGATGTTGATGATCATACTCGAATGCAGGTCAGGGCCTATGTTTAGAAGAAAACAAGAGTGCGCTGACGATGATGACGATGATAAAAAGTATGCTTACTTGAACTTGGGAGAAAACCGACGTTTTCTTACTTCGTTGTTTTCAAAAACTTTGATGGGCTCATCCTGAAATACAATATTAAAAACCAATCATATTAATATTATAAACGTAAATGTTTGTAAGAATGTATGTTTGTTAATCTTATCCGCAAAAACTACTGAATGGATTTTGATTCAGAATAAAATCAATATCAGAATAAAATATTGGCTATAAAGGTTTTTTAAACATATATGTATTTTTTTTTATAAATAATTTAAAACCAGATAAGAGCCCGGGACCCGACAGTTTGAGTAATGAGTGCATTAAGATCGGTAGAACACTTTTATTCCCTACCACCTCTTACAATACTCTTCAATAAAATACTGGAAGGAGAGATCGTGCCAGGACAATGGACAGAATCGGATATAATTTTACTATATAAAAAGGGCGACCCTAAAGATATAATAATAATAAATAATAATAATAAATATCCTTGGACATTTCACACAACGCCATCTCGTCCCAAGCTAAGCAACTTAATGCTTGTGTTATGGTAACGAGATGGATGATAAACTACTTATATACATTTTTTTTTTGTAAATACATACATATTATAGATAGAAATGACACCCAGACTCCGAGCCAGTGCCTCTGGTTTAGACAAAGACACTTGCCCGACCCCGGAATCGAACCCGGGACCCGTTGATCCAAAGGCGGCACATCTTACCACTAGACCAACGAGGCAGGCAAAACTACCGACCGATAAGCTTAATGTCTTGCATGTACAAACTCTTTGCATCCTGTTTACTACACAGAATATCCCCACAAATAGATTCATGCCAACCCATGGAACAAGCGGGATTCAGAAATGGCTTTAGCACAACAGATCATATTCACACCGTAGACCAGGTAATCGAAAAGTATGTAGAATATAGGAAACCTCTCTACATAGCTTTTGTCGACTTATGAAAGCTTTCGACTCTATCTTACTAATATTATAAACGTGAAAGTTTGTAAGTATGGACGGATGGATGGATGGATAGATGGATGGATGGATGTTTGTTACTCTTTCACGTAAAAACTACTGAATGGATTTTAATGAAACTACAATAATATAGCTCATACATCAGAATAACACATAGGCTACAAGTTATAAAGATATTATGTGAATTACAACAATATAAACAAGTCGAATTCAAAATTTCTAATTGTCAAATTTTCGACCATATTAAACTATAGGCAACATAACGTTTCGCTGTCAGTTGCGTTTTGTTAAAGTAGGTTTTATACGGACGGGATAAAAATCTCAGGTATCCTTTAACCAACTTTCTTTTTGTTTTAAATATATATAATGCGGAACAAAGTTCGCCGGGTAAGCTAGTCTCACATAATAGCATCTGGCAAGCATTAAACAAGCAAAATATAAACGCAAAGTACATAAATATTATTAAAAACATATATGTTAATTGTACTAGTAGGGTCAGGCTAGATAGAGTGGGCACTAGGATCAGCATCAATCGAGGAGTCAGACAAGGCGACCCTATATCCCCGAAACTATTCATAGCTGTTTTACAAAATGTAATGGAAGACTTACTGTGGTCAAAGCAAGGAATTAATGTGAATGGGAAATATGTAGGCCACCTACGCTTTGCAGACGATATCGTCGTGTTGGCTGAAAGTCCATATAAGCTCAACACAATGATTAACGAACTTCAGATAGTTAGCTAGTGTTCAAGTAGGCCTGGAAATGAACTTGGTGAAAACAAAAATCATGACGAACAGCGAGATGACGCCAGTGCAGGTTAACCAAGAGCCACTTGAGTACGTAGAGAGCTACATTTACCTTGGAAAGTAAATTTCTTTTAGAAAAGATCGAAACATAGAGGATTTAGACAGGCGAGCAGCTATCACATGGAGAAAGTACTGGGCACAAAAGGAGATTCTCAAATCGCAAATACCTATTAAATTGAAAAGAATAATTTTAGACTCAACAATTTTACCCTGCCTAACCTATGGGTGCCAAACGTGGATTTATGGTCACAAGGCAAGACACAAAATACAAACAACTCAGAGGGCAATGGAAAGGAGCTGTTTAAATATAAAACTTAGAGATAGGGTAAGAAACCTAAAAATTCGGAAAATAACCAAGGTAAAGGATGCTTTACATTTCTCTCAAAGTCTCAAATGGAGATGGGCTGGCCATGTTGCGAGATACGGTGACAATAGATGGACAATTAACATCATAAAATGGAAAGGACCGCATGGCGTGAGAAGTAGAGGTCGCCCGGGCGCCCGGTGGCAGGACGAGATTGTATCCGTTGCAGTGAACACTGCTAAAGATAGAGATAAATGGAATTCTTTGGGGGAGGCTTTTACCCTGAGGGGGTCCACAATAGAAGCAAGATTAATGCCGCTAGTAATCAATATATTTGAGATGGATGCTCAATAGAATTTTGCTTAAATTCAAGACTGAATTAATAATCCTGAAAATGTTCGAGGAAACGTCCACTTACTACTACTCAGCCCATAAAGGACCCACTGCTGAGTCGGGCCTCCTCCAACTACATGGAGAAAATTAGCCTAATATGGCTGGCCACAAGGGTTGGCATAGGGTTTCGTGTCAAGCTTTCCTTCTCTTGCGGCCAGGTTTTCGGGCCTTATCATTTCCTTTTGTCGGCTCTCATGACACCGACGAAATGGGGTTCTAAATCTGTCACCACATGGAATGAGGAATAAGTTTAAATTTATTTTGGCTTAAAAGTCCATTCCATCTTAAGGAGGTCCGAAAAGGCGAGTAATGAAACACAAGATGCTGTCCACTTAGCCGTAAGAGAAGATGATGAATAAATAATTAAATAAATATCCTTCTCGTCCCAAGCTAAGCAACTTAATGCTTGTGTTATGGTAACGAGATGGATGATAAACTACTTATATATTTTATTTTTATAAATACATACATATTATAGATAGAAAACACCCAGACCCGGAACAAATACATGTAGGTCGTACAAATATTTCTTCCGTGCGGGGATCGAACCAGCGACATGCTGCGCAGCAGTCGATCGCTCAACCACTGCGCCAATCGTGTCGTCATTCGAAGAATGATGATGAACTTTGCGGAGACTGAGCAGCGGGTCATATAAAGGATATCTACCTGGATATCTGATGAACTGATATCTTTAGGCGGTCCATATTCCTTGAATCCAGGGGGTCCATACTCTAAGAAGCCTTCCGGGACTTGTTCGAATCTGTGGACATATACAAACGTACAAAGTTGAAGTCGGGAAATTCTTAATTCTGCGAATTGCTCTTGAAACTTCGCTATCGCGGTGTAGGACTTTTTTGGTAATTGTCGCATTTGTAGGCGATATTTCAAGATATTGATAGTTCAGATTTTTCGGGTAAATTGTGTAAAGTATGACAAGTTTTTATACCAGTTGCTGGGATAACTCGCAATCATCTGGTTAGACCAGTAGTTAGTTTTCCAGCTACTGGCAACGTGTAACGACTGCTATACATGATAGAATGACACCTGGGACCAACGACTTTACGCTCAGACACGGAGAAGATCAGATGAGACCAATGATGGATATCCGAGCCAGACGTTTCTTAACTAGCTGCACACACCTCGTCCTAACATAGTTAAAACACTTACGTAAATAGTTCTTGATTCTTTTCTGTCTCAGTCACACCACCAGCTGCCTGATCCTAAAAATATCAACGGTTTTTTTAGCCTTATTTTATGTGGTACCTAGATATTGAAGATGATTCATCGAGGTCCAGTAAATAAATATTAAGTAATTTGTTTTCCCATTCTTTTCTTTTCCGTCGGATATCCTCATGGCCGTTGGGGTCTGACCGGGCAATCATGGACTCAGGGGTATCCTCCATGTAAATGGAGGAGGCCAGACTCAGCACTGGGTTATCTATGGACCGAGTAGTGGTAGTAATCAAATATAAAGTCTACTTCGCTTGCGCTGATTTTATGCACACACTTACAAAAATATCATAAAATAAGTCAACTGCTGCTAACCCGAGGATTTCCGCAATAACCCTCAATTCAATCATCAATTTCCGGTGACACTCATAAGTACTTACTTGAATAGTAACAACTTCCTGAACGAAATTGTTCAATGACCCAACAATGGTACTCCCTCCGTCAACATTATCTTCAACAGTTGGTTCCACAACAGTCGGCAAAAGTTCTTGCAATTTCTCTTCAGCTACAAAAATTGGTACAACTTCTTCCAAAGATTGTCCAATATTTACCTCCAAAATATTCGCAGGTACTCTAACGTTTTCAGTCTCTATTTCTGATTCTGTGGTAGTAACTGTTTCTTGTAAAGTTTCGGTATTGTCTTCAGCAATACTAACAGTAGGTGCTGTTATATTCGATACAGTATGTTCTTGCTGTTTAGAATTTTCTATCGTACTAAATACTTCAAGTTGCGCTAATTCAGCGCTCTGTTCCACAGAACCTTCTGGAACTTTCTCCTGTTCAAGTGCCACTGCTAAAAGTTTGCCTTCAGTTGTCGTTTCTTCTGTTGCGGTTTCTTCATTAGCGTCAACTGTGACCTTAACTTCATTAACGGTAGCAATATCGAATTGTGTGACTATTTTAGCAGCTTCTACTGATTTGTCGAGTGTTGATATCGTTTCCACAACCGTTGAAACTTGTTTGGCGCTCACTGCAATAGAGACAATTTTGCTTATCATTACTGCTATGCTGTAATTCTAATTTGGTGATTTACTTGCGCCCTGAGAGACGGTTATAATTAAAGATATTTCACGAAGCCACTGCTACCACTACTAAGCCCATAGATGACCCACTGTTGAGTCTGACCTCTTGCAGATACAAAGAGGGTAATTAGCTTACGAAATATAAAATAGCAAATATTTAGTGTTACTCATATGCATGTTGCAGTGTGGTGGCGGATTTCGAATACCATAGTGTTACCGCCCATACCTTCCTGAGGGTATCGTAAAAGCCGACAAAAGGTGTGACAACCAGAAATGACAAGGGTATTAACCTAGCCACTGGAGACGGAAAACTTGATACAAAATCTTGTTCCAAACCGTATAGCCCGCACGGGGTAACTGGAGGAGGCCCGAGTCAGTGGGTCATATATGGGCCGATTCAGCAGTGGGTCATTTATGGGTTTCAGCCCATTAATGACCCACTACTGAATCGGGCCTCCTCCAAATTCATTGGGGGAAATTAGCCTGGGAAATTAGCCTACTGTGCCTGTCTGGGAAGACGGATTGGACTGGGTTTGTATCAAGTTTTCCTTTTCATACGGCTAGGTGATCTGCCTCTTACGACACCCTCAGGATAGTGTGGGTTGGTGACATTTCTCTCATCCGGGCTGGAGCTGAATATCAGTGCTGCATATACCTGCAGTGTATACTGAGCTCCTGCCTTTTAGACACCATATTTAATGTAACCTAAATTTACTTTTTCTTTCTGTATATTTGTGTGTCTAATAAAAGTATTTTCTTTCTTTCTTTCTTTCTTTCTTCCTTTCTTTCTTCTTCCTTTCTTTCTTCTTCCACACGGACAATGTAGTAGTAAACGTTATTACCTTCAGCTCCCGTCTCCACAGCTTCAATTTTAGTGTCAACGAAGAAGGTCTGGTCATTTGTAACATCAGGCAGACCCTGATTACTGATCTGCAGAGGAGCTACATCCAGCTTTGGAGGTCCATATTCCTTGAGACCGTTTGATCCTGATGCGTCATTCTCGTTAAATATAGTGTCTTTTAGTGGATTCTCAGAGGGTTTCTGTAAAGAATAAGTTAATCAGCCATCATCAGCACTGTAGTCTATAGTTGGGTTGCCTTCCCTGTGATGAGAGGAGTCCCTTCTAATGCCTAATGGCCTTTTGTAATGAATGCCACAACGTCTTTAGTTGGACGCAGCCAGCCGTTCGCAATCTATCGCAGATTGCTTTTCGACTCGCATTCTCCAAGCAAGAACTCGTCTACCTCAAGAATAAATTACATTTAAACAATATTAAACTGTAAATAAACGGTACCACACTGTCTGTGTGGTGAAGGATTTAGAATACGCCTACCATCCCGAGGGTGTCATAAGAGGCGACTAAGGGAACGCAAGAGGCCAATCACCTAGCCGCAAGAGAAAAAAACTTGATACAAACGTTTTTTTTTTTTTTTTCGCCCGTGTTAAAATTCTTCATGGACTTCCTCGCCGGCCACGTGGATGGCCAGCGAGGGGAGTGTGGGACTCTCCCCTATAGTGGGGGCCTACCCACTAAACCTCCCCGGGGTGCTCCAACTCGCGTCCTGTTGCGGCATTGTGGGATCTGATGCAGAACCACGCCTTGATACAAACCCTGTGCCAACCCGTCTTCCCAGCGTAGCACAGTAGGCTAATTTCCCTCCATGAATTTGGAGGAGACCCGATTCAGTAGTGGGTAATTTATATTCTGAAACGAATATTAAATGTAATTTTAAACCACCCGACACGATTTACCTTTTTTTATCAGTGACTTGAATGCCTTTGACCGTAGGCTTGCGTGATGGAAAGCAATGACAGGGTCTAAATAAATATAAATAAATAAATAAATATCCTTGGACATTTCACACAACGCCATCTCGTCCCAAGCTAAGCAACTTATTAAGGCTTGTGTTATGGTAACGAGATGGATGATAAACTACTTACTATATATATATATATTTTTGTAAATACATACATATTATAGATAGAAATGACACCCAGACTCCGAGCCAGTGCCTCTGGTTTAGACAAAGACACTTGCCCGACCCGGGAATCGAACCCGGGACCCGTTGATCCAAAGGCGGCACATCTAACCACTAGACCAACGAGGCCAACCACTAGACCAACGAAGCAGGCAATACCAGGAAATGCCCTGTCAGGCACCGGCTGTCATGTACACACGACGAAACACAGTAAAACTGCTTGGCGCCGGACTTAGATGTGAGGGTTGTAGCTAGCCGGGCGGACCATTAGATCCTACCACCAAGGGTGCTGGGTTTTGTTGACACGCGTTTTTTGGGGAATGTGTAAGATTCTGCCCCGTCCCCACATTATAAGACAAACAAAACCTACTTGGACTTCCGAAGGCAAAAGGAAAGCAGGTCCTTCTGGTCTCCAGCCACTGGGTAGATAGGGTCCCGAGCCTTTAGCCGTCACGGAGGCCACGAAGAAGGTTATTGCTATCAGTACCTGGAAAAGACATTAAAACCCAAAATTAAAAGCTGTAAAGATATGACTTCCGTGTGGTAGCGGATTTAGAGCGGATTTAGAGTATTTATAGTCACCACCGCATTCCAACCTGAGGGTGCCGTAAGAGCCAACGAAAGGAAATGACAAGGCCGAAAACCGCAAGGAGGAAAAAATGCTATGAAACCCTGTGGCAAGTTTGGCCAGCGTGGCACAGTACGCTAATTTCCCTCCATGAATTTGGAGGAGGCTCGACTCAGTAGTGGGTAATTTTTCAGCTCAATCGATGACCTGTATTCTGTGTTACAGCAGTGATTACTGTTTGTTCACAACCGCTTGTGCAATACCTTTATAGTACATCATAGTTAGTGCACACTTAAATGAAAACGTCACACAACACATTTTATGTGAAAACTAGCGACCCGCCCGGCTTCACGCGAGTGTATTTATTTTAGTATTTCTCTACAATATTATGGATGATATTATACTTAAAAAACCACTCTATCTAATTCTTATTATAAACTTTTTGAATCACTCTATGTTAGTCTATTAAAAAACCGCTTCCAAATCCGGTGCGTGGTTTTGAAGATTTAAGCATACATAGGGACGGACAGACGACAGCGACTTTGTTTTATAATATGTAGTGATAGTGATGATAGTGATGATGATAGTGATGATAGTGATGATGATAAAGACGTATCAAAACAGTGATATTCAAAGATGGCCATTTTATCGCATTAAACGTGGGACAACTGGTAATTTCTGAGATTTTTTTTAAGATAGACACACGTCCATAAACCAGACTCTCTACTAACGTTATAAAAACCAAACAAATGTTTTTTTACCTTCATTTCAGAGTTACGTTGAGATCTATGGACGATTTTTTCTTCTAAACTAGCCTAACAGCGCACCATTCTGTTTTATAGTAGACTTCAAGCAAACAGCAGAGACCTTGCTTCAATTGTTTTTAAATATTTGCTAAACGAAATCTGATCGAGTTTATACGATTGTGCAATTCTTAATGAGGAAAAATTGACAGGTCTTGTGAAGGTCGCGGATGATTTAAGTGCGATCTATTTAGTACCGAAAAATCTAACTATATCTATAGTTATAAGACATTCCTTTATTCCTCTTTCCTTTTCACAATTTCTCAGCGAGAACGGAAACATGCGTTAGATCTTCTCGTCCACAATACCGCAGTGTTTAAAGATAAAAGTCTTCGATCAATGTGACATGGTACTAATACGTGGTACTAATACGTGCTCACTACGGGCTCCATCAAAAGGCTCAAAGTCCAAAGGGCAATGAAGAAGGGCAACATACAACCTAGCACTAACCTGCAAATTGCAAAAAACGTAAGAAAATTTGAATTTCGCGAGCTACCCTGGAACATTCACCTTAAATCGACAATTAACGTGCTATTGATTGTCGGTGTTTATTCTTTTCGTCGCCTATACCGCAGAGTCTGAAGACGAAAGTCTTCAACCAGTGCGTCCTACCCGTACTAACCTACGGTGCTGAAACGTGGACACTGACGGTGCGGCTAGTCCATCATTTACAGTGGAGACCACGTACAGGCAAACGTAGGGTGGGACGACCCTTGCTATATGGAGCGACGATCTGCGACGGGCAGCCGGCAGCAACTGGATGCATAGAACCGAAGACCGAGTTCAGTGGCGAGCCATGGGGGAGGCCTATGACCAGCAGTGGACTGAAATAGGCTGATGATGATGATACTTTTGGTAACTTCCTAAAACTATAGTGTCAGTTCGGAACTTTAGCGACACCTAGCAGGCAGTTTTAAATTTAGAAAATTAATTCTACCACGCAGTCCGTGTGGTGACGGATTTAGAATACATCGTGTCACCACCCATTTTTAACCCCCGACGCAAAAAGAGGGGTGTTATAAGTTTCACGTGTCTGTCTGTCTGTCTGCCTGTCTGTCTGTCTGTCTGTCTGTGGCACCGTAGCTCGCGAACGGATGAAGCGATTTCAATACAGTCAGTTTTTTTTGTATGACAGGTGAGTTACGGGCGAGTGTTCTTAGACATGTTTGATGAAAATCGGTTAAGTCGTTTAAAAGTTACGGGGGGTGAAAGTGGGGAAGAATAACCGAATGTCTGCAAATATAATCAAGTGGGGTCTCAAATGAAAGCGCATCACGTGCAATTTAACAAAATCTACATTATAATAAGTGTGTACCTATAAAAAGTATAAATAAAATAAAAATTAAATTAAAAAATTTAATAAACCCCCGACACAATAACCTTTAAAAAGTAAAAAATAAATACATCGCGTTGGGGGACCAGAGGTCAGGTAATAAATAAGTGGGAGCGGTCCCCCAACGCGATGTATTTATTTTTTACTTTTAAAGGTTATTGTGTCGGGGGTTTTTTAAATTTTTTAATTTAATTTTTATATCATGTGGATGGAGAAGACAAAAAGAAGTGACTAGATGCAAGAGAAGGAGACTTGATACAAAACCCTGTACTAATCCGTGTGGCCAGCGTGACACAGTAGGCTAATTACCCTCCATCTAAGGCGCTTCACACACTGCCTCCGCGCTCCGTCGCCTGGCGCGGAGTGGCAGATTTTAATACCGCGCGGGGCAGTGAGTGAAGCGCCTTACGGGAGGTCGCCTGATCCAGCTGTGGGTCATCTATGGGTCGACTAATAGTCTGCCTCGTTGGTCTAGTGGTTAGATGTGCCGCCTTTGGATCAACGGGTCCCGGGTTCGATTCCGGGGTCGGGCAAGTGTCTTTGTCTAAACCAGAGGCACTGGCTCGGAGTCTGGGTGTCATTTCTATCTATAAAATGGATGTAGTTAAAAAAAAAAAATTGTATATAAGTAGTTTATCATCCATCTCGTTACCATAACACAAGCATTAAGTTGGTTAGCTTGGGACGAGATGGCGTTGTGTGAAATGTCCAAGGACAAATAATTATTTATTATATTTTAATAGTAGATTAGTAGTCTCATAAAAGGGGGTAGGCCCGACAGTAGTGGGTCGTGCATGGGCTGAATACTAGTAGTTAATATAGGTTTGACTTGATATCAGGTTAAGGTCATTAAATAAAATAAGGAACATACATTCTATATCAATTAAATTTATTGTTAACACATCCATAAAACTGTAATGATACTCGGGCCGTAATTATTAAAAATAAAACATTTTTTTTACATTTTCTTATGCTCCAAATTAAAAAAAAAACTGTACTTTTGCTTACATTTCTACAGCGAGAATAAGGCTAAAGGAAAGTAATAGGAGTCATTTGTAGCCGCTGGATCGGGCAGCAGCGTTGCCATGGCTACCGAAGCCGTTGCCATGGTTATTGTTGCTGCGTGCATTCCCGTTGCTCTCATACCCGTTGTTGCTGCTACGTAAGTTAGCTGCGTTGCTGTCATACCCGTGGTTGCTACGGAAGTAATACATATCATTATTTTAATACTTAATTAAGTAGGAAATTCACCCTGGCAAGACAGGTTGATACAGGGATTCTTATCAAGTAATCTGCCTTGTCATTTGGCTATATTGCTTGTCATTTGGTCGGTTCATACAACACACTCAGGATGGATTGAGGTGGTGACTCCTCACGAACTATACATAGTTGTAAAATACTTAGCTAATATGAAAACCATGAATATAGAAGGCTAAGCCAATGATAAATTAATGTATAAAGGAAAATGATATTATAATAACTGAGTTGGCTGTTTGCTGTCATACCCGTTGCTGTTGCGCACGTTGGCTGCATTGCGGTCATACCCGTTGCTGTTACGCACGTTGGCTGCATTGCTGTCATAGCCGCCTGAGCGAGCCAGGTCTTCGGAATCTTCGTAAGAGATCTGGGGTTTGAATCCCCGTTCATCCGCTTCATAGCTCACAGTCTAAGAAAACATCTCTATAATAGTACTGCGACTCAGACGTGCTCATGTGTCAGTTATAACTAGAGAACTGATTAGTTTTTATGGACTCCTACATACATAAGTCCCCTGGCTGCCAATTAAGATTAGGGGCTGTCCATTCGTCATGTGATGTTTTTTTTTATTCATTATTTAACCCCTCCCTCCCCCTTGGTGATACGTGGTGAGGTTTAAGACTACCAATCAGATCAGAAGGCACAGGATTTCGTGTCAAGTTTCCCTTCTCTTGAGGCTAGGTTATAGGCCTTGACATATCCTTTCGGCGGCTCTTACAACACCCTCACGATGGAAGGGAGTGGTGACACTATGTATTCTAAAGCCGTCACCGCACGGCGCGTCTACGCAACGTGAACTAAATAGTCTTTTGGGCCGGTCCTTCGATTCAGCGCCAACGACAAATCAACATAGGTTATTTCATTCATCTCTCTTCTCTCACCTGTTTCCTTCCATCAGGAAGTACCACGTGGTATTCCCCTTGAGCCCTCTCTTCTTGTCTCTCTTCGTGGTGCCCAAAGTCTGTGCCTTCATGGTAGTCGTTGACCATATAACCAAAGTTGTAGTTCGCTGGCTCCTGTGACGTCATATATTACAGATAAGAAAAAAAAATAACTAGCATTTTTTTAGAAGAATCTAGAAAATTTTTTTTCATTCCACGGCTGTTCTCCGTGTGGTGATGTATTAAGAATACGCAGCATATATCACCAACCCATATCATCCCGAGGGTGTCGTAGGAGGCGACTACGGGAACGCAAGAGGCATATCACCTAGCCGCAAGAGAAGGAAAACTTGATACAAACCCTGTGCCAACCCGTCTTGCCAGCGTGACACAGTATGCTAATTTCCCTCCATGAATTTGGAGGAGGCCCGACTCGGTAGAGGGTCATTCATTCATTCACAACGATTCCAATCCATCCTCGACTGCCTTATTGGTCTAGGGATTGGAAAGGCCACCTTTAGATCAAGACTCCTCGGTTTTATTCCGGGGTCCGGCAAATATCCGAACCTTCTCAGTAGATACTACAGTTACGTGTAAAAAGTGTAAATACTACTACTCCCACACACTGTCGAGTCGGGCCTCTTCCAATTACATGGAGGGTAATAAATAAATAAATATAAATAATAAATATCCTTGGACATTTCACACAACGCCATCTCCTCCCAAGCTAAGCAACTTAATGCTTGTGTTATGGTAACGTGATGGATGATAAACTACTTATCAAAATTTTTTGTAAATACATACATATTATAGATAGAAAACACCCAGACCCGGAACAAATACATGTAGGTGTTACAAATATTTCTTCCGTGCGGGGAACGGAAGAAATAACGAACCCGCAACATGCTGCGCAGCAGTCGATCGCTCAACCACTGCGCCAACCGTGTCTGCCTATTTCGTATATAGCTTTCCTTCTCTTGGGGCCAGGTTTTCGGCCTTGTTGTTTTCTTTAGTTGGCTCTTACGGGTGGTCCTTTAGTTGGCTAAAGGAAACAACAAGGTGAGGGTGGAATGGGGAATCAGTCACTACAAGGAAATGTGTACATACAGAATTGACTCCATCCACGGCATTTCTGGCGAAATTTGCAGCGTTCTGGTCGTAGCCCGACTGCTCCTCCGGGTTGAATCGGCCATGGGCACTGGCGTGGTCATCATGGCTGGACCTGATAAGAGAAGATAGAAGAGAAGATTATAGATTATCTAGTGGTTACATGTGCCGCCTTTGGATCAACAGGTCCCGGGTTCGATTCCGGGGTCGGGCAAGTGTCTTTGTCTAAACCAGAGGCACTGGCTCGGAGTCTGGGTGTCATTTCTATCTATAATATGTATGTATTTACAAAAAAAAATGTATGTAAGTAGTTTATCATCCATCTCGTTACCATAACACAAGCATTAAGTTGCTTAGCTTGGGACGAGATGGCGTTGTGTGAAATGTCCAAAGATATCTATTTATTTATCTTTGGTGTAGCCGTATTGTGTTTAAAACGCAATATGGAACAGAGACGTGGTCGCTCACTATGGGCTCCATCAGAAGGCTCAAAGTCACTCAAAGGGAAATTCAATCTGAACATATCAACATCATACAAAAGATAGCTTTTTTATCGTTGCTTTTTTTTCGACCTTGATTTAAAATTCTTTAGGGACTATTTCTGCCAGCCTGGGGATGGCCAACAGAGGGTGTGTGGGAGTCCCCTCCGCCTCTGTGAGTGCTACCGTCGCGCGATTGCCGCCCCGTGGGCCCTGACTGTATCTCCAAGGGAACAAATATATATATATATATAGAATACAATAGAATAATGCTTTATTGTATAAACCAATTATGGCGTTCACAATCGTCAGCGGTAACATATTTAAATACTACTACCAGGTCGGAACGCGGCACCAACCGAGAAGACCTGGCGGAAGAAACTCGGTGGGCTTGTCTTTTTTTTAAACGCCACATTACAATGTCCTTGTACATAAAACTAACTAGTTTTGTTCGGTTCCGAAAGGCGCTCAACTGAAATATGAATTTTATAATAAAAAAAAAATGAATTTATAGAATAATTAAAACCTGAAATTACAAGTCTTGAATCCAGTGAGCCGACCAACCCCAAACAGCGGCACCTGTTCACAAGCATAACGCGTGTGGCAGCCATCGATCTCCTCAACCATATCAAAGGGAAGTGGTATCGTATCAACCCTGTATAATAATATCCCTAGTTATTCTTGTATCCTGTATTTACCTTGCAAAAGAATTGAGGGATTTTCCTAGCCCACGGCTTTTCTGGTTTCCGTGTAGGCCATTTTGCCCCAAGGATCCCTGGTCGAAGCTCCTGGCTGCTATGATTTGAGGAGCTGCCCCGAAGTTCTGTCCTGAAGGCCCTGACGAGTACCCTGGGCCACCGTTAGAGGGTGGAGGTGGGAGATAACTGAAAGAGAATTTAGGTGTTAAATGCGGTCGTATCATTTCCTACTGTCGAACTCGTACAACACCCTCAGGATGAAATAGAGTGGCGAAAATGGCATGACTGTAATAGCACATAGTACCCGGGACCTTTTGTAGATGGTTTTGTAAATAGAGGATAACTAATGATTGACACATGCATGACATCGTATAGGCAAATTAATACTAGATACAGTCCACGCCAATCTGTATGGCTGCTCTGAATGTAGCGGTGGGTACGAACTTGCGCATCGTATATTTCATAAACAACTAGCGACCCGCCTCGGCTTCGCACGGGGACAATTATGCATGTAATATCACTACATAGTATAAAACAAAGTCGCTGTTGTCTGTCCGTCCCTATGTATGCTTAAATCTTTAAAACTACGCAGCGGATTTTGAAGCGGTTTTTTTTTAATAGAGGGAGTGAGTCAAGATGAATGTTTTTAAGTATAATACATGCATAATTGCACACGTGCGAAGCCGGGCCTGGTCGCTAGTATGATAAAAACCTTATTCTTGAATAACTCTATCTATTAATAAAACCGCATCAAAATCCGTTGCGTAGTTTAAAAGATTTAAGCATACATAGGGACGGACAGACAATAGCGACTTGGTTTTATACTATGTAGTGATAGTGATACGAACGTAGCGCACTCACACTAGCACGCGGGTGGCGAGGAAGCTTGCGGGTGAAAAATGGCCAGCGCGGGCGTGCCCTGCCTCCCCGCCCCGCGTACGTCCCGCTGATACCTGATTTTGTGTTGTGCGCAGCGTAATGCGGCTACATTCAGAGCGGCCATAAAGATTGGCGAGGACTGTACTATTTTAATAAACTAATACGTGAAGCAAACATTTTTTACCAAATTATACGAAAATTGTGCGGGCCGTGCAATATATCCCACACTTATAGTTTATAGAGAAGGTGTGCAGAATGGCAAACTAAAAAAAACAATACATTCACTACCATGTATTTGACATACACATGCTTAAATACTCTTTTGTTTATTGGTTAAGTCCATGATCAAATTGAGATTAGAACTATATTTCGTCTCGGTAGAGGAAGTAGTAACTAAGTCTTAGAAAAATGTTTGGCCATTTTCAACTTAAGTTGCTGATAGCTTAGGTTGAAAATTAATTACATATTTATGAAGACTTACTTATTTCTCGCTCTACGGCGACGATTTATAGAACTACATACTGTATTATTTAAATTAATTAAGATCGAATTTCAACCGTTGTGCTACCACTAGTTAAAAATAAAGAAAAAAATAAAATAAAAAACGCCACCCGTAACCACCGAATACCCCCTAATTCCCCTGGATTGTTTCTCGAGCAAGCACATCTCGAGGTGGGATTTATAACTCTATGCTTACCCATTAGATGGAGGTGGTTCGGCAATAGCGAAAGCTACAATGCAAACAGCTGCGATTATGACCTGTAATGAAAAAGAAAATGAAAAAGAAGGAAAACGATAAGAAAAGATAAATTAACTTCATATTAGTGTTGATTATTTGATTACTTTAAAAATAACAGCATTTATGAGAACCGTGGAGTAGACCATATTAAAATTTATCAGTGAAAACTTATAAATGGCATATATCCTAACTAACGTACCTAAAATTGTATCGCGGGAGCAATTTAGAAATATGTCATTCACGAACACAAATGACACCCACTCAGAGAAGTGCGTCTGGTTTACACAAAGACAATTCCCCGACTCGAGAATCGAATCCTGATCCAAAGGCGGCCCTTTCAACTCCTGGACCAACAATTCTCGTGTCATAGTGTTGATAATTGGACTCCTCCGAAATGGCTCGACCGATTTTTGTCAAATGTTGTGTGCATATCGGTTAGGTTAAGAAGGTTAACCTAAATTTATTTGTTGGAAAAAAAATAGATTTTTATTTTTTATGATGTAGCATACAAAAATTATACAACACAAAATGTTCACCCCTCTACGACCAACCCATATTTTTTAATAACGATATGTATATGGCTAAACAACGTTTTGGGTTAGCTAGTTAGAATATAATCAATTATTATTTGGTTAACCTAATTTTTAACAAAACTAGATTATTTGAAAAGTAAATCAATTTGCTTGTACCTTCATTTTGTGGCGAATGACACTGGATTAGAAGATGTAACTCGAATGATACTAACAGGGCATATACTTAGCTTATATACGAGGCAAATCAAAGGCAGGGGTGAAAAATGACTAGCGATTAGTGACACAAAAGATGGACTTTCAAGGTGTCGTCGCTTTAAGAACAGAGGAAGGCATGGAGTAGTTTTTAAGTAACCAAAGAAAATGTTGTATTTTATAGTAGCTGACCCGGCAAACTTCGTTTTGAATCAATAAATTAAAAAAAAACATATTTTCTCTCCTTTTAAACCTTCCCTGGACTCACACGAATATTTCAAGACCATAATTAGCCAAATCGCTCCAGCCGTTTTCGAGTTTTAGCGAGCAAAACTGACTTAAATAAATTTGAAGGAAAAACATTACACATGCAGCGACCAGCATGCTACATACTTTACACATTTTATCCGAGAAATCTGAACTAATTGCATCAAGAAATATCGCCTACAAATGCGAGAATTACCAGTCCTACACCGCGATAGCGAAGTTTCCAGAGCAATTCACACAGTTAAGACATCCCCGTTTACAATTATTGTGGGATAGGCGCCGCTGACCCTTAGCCAGACATACCACCTCGTCGGGCTGGATGATCATCCCTTTGCGCCTAAACAAGTTTTCCTTCTCCTGCGGCTAGGATTACGGCGTGGTAATTTTTTTATCGGCTCTTACGACACCCTCAGTAAGGAATGGGGTGGTGACACTCGTAAAATCCGTCACCATACGGACGATTATTTTCCTACTACCAACTTAATATAAATGGTCTAATTAAGCTGTAAATACATTCACTTTAATTGTTTGTTATGGATAAACGATACATGTGGTAACGGTTTTAGAATACACAGTGTCCCCACCCCATTCCATCCTGAGGGTGTCGTAAGAGCCGACAAAAGGAAATGACAAGGCCGATAACCTAAAGAGAAGGAAATCTTGATGCATAGCCCTGTGCCAACCCGTCTGGCCAGCGTGGCACAGTAGGCCACCATGTATTTGGTGAGGCCCGACTCAGCAGTGGGTCATTTATTGGCTAAATAGTAGAAGTAGTAGTGACTCATGGCAGTGGTGGTCTCTTCTCTGCAATATGGTTGAGGAGGGCGATGACTGCCACATGCGTCATGCTTGTAAGCAGGTGCCGTTGCTGGGGGTCGGTTGGCTCGGGCATTAGAAGGTTACTGTTGTTGACTAAAAAGTCGCTCTTTTTTACAAAGTTTCTTGCCGGCTCCACTCTGTAGAGCTGCATTAAAATAAAAAAATATAGTAAATAAAAAAAATCAATTTTAAATGGTAAGTTTTATTTGATTGTTTGACTTGTCAAAACAGCTCCAATGAGCGAACTTTATTAAATGAGTTTTGATTTTGAGTTTAAAGTTCGTCAGTAAACACGCACTTTAGGAAAGAAAAATAATAACAATTGCTCCACGGATTTTTTGTCCACCATAATCTTACTCAAGGCTGCTGCGTAAAGAATCGAGGAGCTTCCTAAAACTAGGCGTGCAATACCTGCACTGTGACCTTACTCTAAAACGACGTAATGAAGCACTAATTAGAGTCTATTAATTTGTCATCACCATCATTTCAGCCAAAAGACGTCCACTGCTATGCCTATCCTCCCAAAGGATCTCCACAAAGACCGCACCTGGACCGCCCGCATCCATCGTTTAACCAGGTCCTCGGTCCACCGTGTGGGAGGCCTACCAGCACTGCGTTTTCCGGAACGCGGTTACAAATTGTGGACTTTTCTGCCCCATCAGGCGTCGGTCCTGCGCGCTATGTGCCCTGCCAATTAAGTTTGGTAACCCTGTAGGCTATGTCGGTGACCCTGGTTTGTCTGCGTATCTCTTCATTTCTGATTCGATCTCGCAGGGAAACTCCGAGCATAGCCATCTCCATTGCCCTTTGGGCGACTTTATGCCTTCTGATGGGACCACGACTCTGAGCAATATGTTACATTGTCCTCACATCTTAGCTTACTATAAATAAACACGAAATCAATGTAACCCAATCAGATGATTGTAACAGAAAATATGATAAAAAGAGTGTCCATGGAGTTTCTTGCCTGTTCTTCTCCATAGGATCTACTTTTTGGAACATGCAACTAGATTCCTAACTTCACTTTTGACTTTTCAAAAACACCAGTAAATAGGTTCAATTGAGATAAATGATTTGAGTTTGAGTTTGAGTTTGAGCCTTAAGTCATCACTGGCAACACACATTGGTTGAAGAATCAAAATGTATACTCATCTACACATATGGCATCCGTGTTGTGACGGAATTAGAATACACGATGTCACCACCCCATTCCGTCCTGAGGGTGTCGTAAGAGGCGACTAAAGGAACGCAAGACGCTGGCCACCTAGCTCCAAAAGAAGGCAAACTTGATACAAACCCTGTACCAACTCGTCTTGCCAGCGTGGCACAGTAGGCTAATCTCCCTCTACGAATTTGGAGGAGGCCTGACTCAATAGTGGGTAATTTATGGACTGAAATGATGATGATGACATGTATGGATGAGATATCCTATTAATAATAAAAACGTCGTAGTTTGTAAGAACGAATCGATGTCTGTTTGTTACTCTTTCACGTAAAAACTACTGAATAGATTATGATGAAACTTTACAATAATAAAGCTTATCATCAGTCAGAGTAACACATTGGCTATAATCACTATCACTACATAGTTATTATAAAACAAAGTTGCTGTCGTCTGTCCGTCCCTATGTAGGTATGCTTAAATTCGGATTTTCTAGCTTTTTTTAAAAATAGATAGAGTGTTTCAAGATGAAGGTTTATATGTATAAGACATGCATAATATTGCAGAGAAACACTGATACATTTAGATGTTCATCATTGCACCCGTGCGAGCCGGGGCGGGTCGCTAGTGTGAATCGAATATCTATAAGATGTTTGATAGCATAATATGTCTAAGGGCCCCCGCGCATTTAGGCGGCCAGGCCGCGCGGCCGTCGCGCGGGCTGGCCGCATAATGCGCGGATTGGTCGCGGCGGCCAATAGGCCGCGTATGTGACGCGATGTTTTTCGTTGGCCGGGCGACCAAAACTTGGCCGCGCGGCCTGGCCGCGTAATGCGTGCAGCTATATACATCGTAGAAGAATTAGTTGGCCGCAGCGACTTGGCCGCGCGGCCTGGCCGCGTAATGCGTGCAGCTATATACATCGTAGAAGAATTAGTTGGCCGCAGCGACTTGGCCGCGCGGCCTGGCCTCATAATGCGCGGAGGCCCTAACTGTAACAGATTTTCGTATATTTTTGTTAGATACCGTTGCGAAGCCGGGGCTGGCCCCTAGTGTCTACATATATGTCAGAAGAAGTGACAATAGCTGGTAGACGAGTTCTTGGGTAGACCGCGAATCGGCAAGCGTAGTGTAGGACGGCCCTCTGCTAGACGGAGCGAACTGGATGCAGGGCGCTATGGCGCTCTTTAGGGGAGGCCTATGTCCGGCAGTGAACTAGTGTGGGCTGATGATAACTTAAACGAGATACCTATGTTGTCTCTTTTTTCTGAAACTATTGATACAATCTCCTTCGGCCAAGTATTTTTTTTAATAATATCTGTCAGTTTTATCATCCACGTCTCACGGGAAGCTTTTCATGCTATGATTTTTTATATTGATTGTTAAACAAAAATTGTTAATCTATCGCAAGCCTATTAGACCTTTTTGTTTAAATATTTATAAAACCAATACGTCATATTTTAATCCTATAGCAAGAATGTGACGCCTCTATAATGATCTATGTTCTATTCACCCAAATCTAGATATCTTCTCGCCAAACCAAAATGATTTCCATAATACGATCAAAAGGTGCTTTTCAGACAGATTTAGAACTTTAAGATACATTTTAGACATTTTAAGATTATTTGATAAATTTTAGTATTAGTTGCTTTGTACTTTAATAAGTAACTTTACGACAAGATGTATCAACACAATTAAGGGTTCCAACCTAGGATAGACCCGTGTATTAGATATTATGTTTAGTTTTTAGTTAAAACCTGTTTTGTTGTCCAATAAAATAAAATAAACGAAGATTATTAACTGAAACTTCACTATCACTACACAGTTAAAACAAAGTCGCTGTCGTCTGTCCGTCCCTATGTATGCTTAAATCTTTAAAACTACGCAACGGATTTTGAAGCGGTTTTTAATAGATAGAGTGATTCAAGAGGAAGGTTTATATCTCGTATAATACATCCATAACACAACACCAAACACTGATAATTTTAGAGGTTCATCATTGCGCCCGTGCGAAGCCGGGGCGGGTCGCTAGTAAAAATAAAATGTACACCCATCGGGGTGCTAAGGCTAGTAGCCACGTTGTATGGCAATGCTAATTCCATCAACGGTTGATCACCGGTTGAATAAAAAAAATACGCATTTATTTATTTATTTATTTATTTATGTACACACATAGAAAAAGTTTAGGAAACATTACATTTAGGAAACTTATGTACAAAGGTACTACTTATTTCTATAGAAATCTCTTCCAGTAGACCCGCAAAAGGAGATGGTGAAAAAGTATAATAGGCTTAGTGCGTAAAAAACTTAATATTAATAATATTACAAATGTTCAAAATAAGTATAATGCAAAATAAAAAAAGTTATAATAGATACTTAAATACGTAATATTAATACTGTACATACATACATAATAGATACAATAGATACTTAAATACGAAATATTAATACATACATATACATACTTAATAAATACATACAACAACTATGACTAACAGGAGGAGAGATAATGCTCTTTGACTCTTCGCTTAAAGGTAAGTAGGCAGTCAGAGCTCTGAATACCAGCGGGAAGTGAGTTCCATAAACGAACGGCGTGTACAGAAAAGGAGTAGGAGTAGAAATCGGTTGAATGAGAAGGAAATTGAAGGATGTATCGTAGGTGGGATCTGCAAGGAGCGTCAGTTGGATGAGCAAAGGAGAAACGTTCACGCAGATAGGAGGGAGAGGCAGAATTGTGAAGGATATTATATAGTACACACAATATTCGGGAGTTTCTGCGAAGACGGATTGGGAGCCACTTGAGACGTTTGCGAAATTGGGTGACGTGATCGTATTTTTTCAGAGAAAATATAAACCGGATACACAAATTTTGTAGACGCTCAAGTTTATTTAGAAGCTCCTCTGTGGCATCCAACAAGCAACAGTCAGCGTAGTCGATACAGGGCTGAATGAGAGTTTGAGCAAGCAGGATTTTAGTCTCGACAGGTAAGAAATTTTGGAGACATTTCAGCGAGTGGAAGGTAAAGAACACTTTATTGCTGACGCTACTAACGTGGTCGACCCAAGACAGATTGGAATCAATCAATACTCCCAAGTTATTCACCGTATTGGAGAGCGCTATGTCAGACCCAGCCAGACTGATTGCAGGCAAGGAGGTGAAATCTAAGCCCGAAGTAAAATATCTACTGCCAATTATAATAGCCTGTGACTTGGCAGGATTCAGTTTTAACCCAAAGCTTTTAGCCCATGTATTGATGCGGCATAGGTCCTTGTTCATCGCATGAATGGCATGTGCAATATCGTCCCTAGTAAAATGACTGTATATTTGTAAATCGTCTGCGTACAGATGGAAATGTGATGAGATGACTCGAGTGACAGAGTTAATATATATTGAAAAGAGAAGAGGAGATAAAACGCCACCTTGGGGCGGGTGTGCCCCAAGGTGGAGAGGCCGCCAATCAGAAAGCAATTCGTCATGGCGGACGCATTGTGAGCGGCCCCGAATATAGGAATCAAACCATTTGACACAAGAAGGAGGTACATTAAGAGATTTGAGGGTGCCAAGAAGAACATCGAAGTCTACCGAATTGAACGCACTGCTAAAGTCGAGTAATACAAGTAAAGTTAGGGTTTTATTTTCCATAGCCCAACGTATGTCATCAGTAACCTTAAGTAGGGCCGTGGTGGTGCTATGTCCACAACGGAATCCCGACTGAAGTGGACTGAGCAGATCATTATTTAGTAAGTATGATGAAAGTTGGCGATGGACAATGTGCTCTAGAACTTTGGAGAGAAAAGGCAGAATGGAGATAGGTCGGAAGTGAGAAGGGGAAGATGGGTTGGAAGTTTTAGGCAAGGGGATGATGTGAGCCTTTTTCCACAAATGTGGGAAAGACCCGGAAGTCAAGGAAAAATTAAAGATGTGGACAAGAGCGGGAAGTATTTCAGGGAGGATAGGGGTAAACATTCTGGAGCATATGTTATCACTGCCTATAGCCGTGGAAGCAATAGCTAGCAAAGACTTTTTGACATCGTCGATGGCTATGAGACTATAGTTGAATGGAGGACAGCGAGGGAGGGGAGTATTAGAAATTAGTGCCAGAGTTCGAGACCTAACATCATTGTCGAGAGACACTGGGGGAAGTGAGAAAAACTGGTTTAAGACGTTCAGATCGGTATTAGAATCCAGGTCATATGAAGAGGATTTCCCGATTCCTACTGATCTCAGGAACTTCCAGACATCGGTAGCACTTCGATTAGTAAGAGAGTTATGGAAATAGCGTTTCTTAGCATCCCTACACAGACGACTACAACGGTTGCGAAGAATTTTAAATTTCAGGAGATTTATTTCCGACGGGCTGCGCCTCCATCGTTTCTTAGCCCTGTCTCTTCGTGCCATGAAATCTTTTATTGAAGGCGAAAGCCACGGAGCCGGAACATGCTTAAGTTTAACTCGACGTACAGGGGCATGGTGATCAAAAAGCTGGGTTACATTACTATTAAACAATTCCAGCTTGTCATCTATGGATGTGAGACCACTCAATGTTTCCCACTTAATAGCAGCAGCATCTCGCTGTAGTGCCTCCAAATTAATACCATTGTAGTTACGCAAAAAAAGGGATTTAACCTGTTGCTTGGGGGGGCGTAGGATATACGAGATAAAAATCAGATCGTGATACGAGAATGGGGCTGGGAGTTGTCCATGAGAGCTCACTCGATCAGGAGTAGAAACTATGATAAGGTCCAAAAGAGAGGGTGTACACCCAGGAGACTGATGGGTGGCGGAAAGAGACAATAGGTGGAGATTAAAAGATGTTACGATTGAATTTAGTTTACGGGAGCGTGAGTCATCTTTTAAAAGGCAGGTATTAAAATCGCCCATAATCACTATATGGCTGTAGCTAGAACAAAGCTCATTTAAAAGAGACTCGAAAGAGTCGAAATAATTGATGGTAAGATTAGGGCTATAAAAGACTCCTAGTAACAATTTAGAGTGGCGAATAGAAAGTTCCAAAAATAAGTGCTCGGAAGTAGCCGAGTACAGGGAGGGAGAGGAATTAATAATTTTGAAAGGTATTTCGGAGCGCAAATATATTGCTACACCGCCACCGCCTTTACCTGTACGGTCATTGCGAATGAGAATATAACCGGGAAGGGAAAAATGTGCAGAAAGCAGGGAAGGCTTAAGAAAGGACTCAGAAATAAGGATAGCGTCTACGAGACTATTGCTGAAGAATGCCAGAAGGTCATGATAATGTGCAGGAACACTTTGAGCATTGATATGAACTATATTAAGGTTATCGGGTAAGCTGGTAAAGATGGTTGACAAGTTATCAAATGAGGTCGAGTTACAAGAATCACTCGCCGCACTGACGAAACTCTCTGACGAAGAACATGACAAAAAGCTATCATTTAGTTTGCATAAATCATTCATAGTTGCAAAATAAATAAATATAATTATATATATAATATAAAACTTATATCCAAAACTTAAATATATATCTTAGTACCAAATGCTACTGCACTCTCACCAACTCGCCATGCAAAATTATTGGTGGACACGGTGAAATAAAGTACATGAGGTGGCACAAACACAAGACAATTGCCACTGCACACAATATAAGTAATAAAGAAAGAAAAAAAAAAAAGAAGTTTGACAGACTGATGGCTTAAATGAAAGGATAGCAAGCACTATTTCTCAATTGTCAGACGTCATATAACCAAAAGTGACATAACCTACGTAGTTTAAATAACACCTACAAATACAAATTATTAAATTATAGAATCATATAGAGGTAGTGGGATAAGGGACACAGTAAAATTATAAAAGTAAAAATTAGCGACGAGCCTTGCGGAGATTTTTGGCCACAGGTTTTGCGGGGGACGTTGCATTGCTCTTTGATCTAAGAAATCTTCATTCCACTTCTCTGCGTATCAGAATAAAGTAGACAGCGACTGCCGTAAATAGAAATATTGTTAAATATCCCTTAATGCACTTAACTAAGAGAAGTATGTGGTAGTTAACATATCATCATCATCATTTCAGCCAAAAGACGTCCACTGCTGGACATAGGCCTCCCCCAAGGACTTCCACAAAGGCCCGTCTGGGCCGCCCGCATCCACTGCTTTCCTACGACCATAACCAGGTTGTCGGTCCACCGTGTGGGAGGCCTACCAGCACTGCGCCTTCCGGAACGCGGTCGCCACTCGAGGACTTTTCTGCCCCATCGGGCGTCGGTCCTGCGAGCTATGTGCCCTGCCCACTGCCACTTAAGTTTGGCAATCCGGTGGGCTATGTCAGTTACCCTGGTTTTCCCGCGTATCTCCTCATTTCTGACTCGATCTCGCAGGGAGTTTGGGTGACTTTGAGCCTTCTGTTGGAGTTATAACTAGTTACAGCAAAATATAATATTCCACGACACGACAACAGTCAATAGAGAATAATAAAACTGTCATTCAAAATATTAAATAACCTGCCAGTCATAAATTACAGTAGTATGTCTTAATGCTATAGACCTCCCTGAGGGTGTCCTAAGAGTCGATAAAAGGAAAAGACAAGGCTGAAAACTTCAACATACAGATTTAAAGGCTGATCTGAGATAATATATTTATATAGGCCTATGTCCAGCAGTGGACTAGATGGAGCTGATGATGATGATGTGATGACGTTCCTGATGGTTACAAATTTTGGTGAGTATCAAATTAAATGCCCATTTTAAAATAATAACTTTCGTTTTATTTTTTTTGCATTTAGTTGTAGCGCCTTGCAGACATACCTAAACTACTGGTGGTTGGTCATTTAACAAAAAGTTTGACAGATACTGTCAGTTTAATATTTACTTCTTCTTTAATAAATTCTCTCTATCTATACTAATATATAAAGCTGCAGAGTTTGTTTGTTTGAACGCGCTAATCTCAGGAACTACTGGTCCGATTTCAAAAAATCTTTCAGTGTTAGATAGTCCATTTATCGACGAAGGTTATAGGCTATATTTTATTTTCAAAAGAATTAGGGATCCGTATGGAAATTGCGAACTGTAAAAACTATTGACAATAGAACAAAATGATGTACTACTGGTTTGTAGGTCTTATAAAGATCTACAAAAAAGTCCGCGAGAGCACATATCTAACTATCATAGTTTAGTCACAATAACCGATTTTATGTTCATAAAAAATATCACGGGTTCGAAGCCCACGCGGGCGAAGCCGCGCGCAAAAGCTAGTAATTTATATGTCCTCGAGTGGCAAGTTTGAGTGTTGGTAGGCGACGACCGGAAAGCAGTGGATGCGGGCGGCCCAGGACCGGCATTTGTAGAGATCCTTGAGGGAGGCCTATGTCCAGCAGTGGACGTCTTTTGGCTGAAATGATGATGATAATAATATATTCTTCTTCTATATTCTATATTTATTCTATATTTAAATGAAGGAGAAGAAGAAGATTATATCGGTTGTATCTTGGTTGCATCCAAGGTTGCATCATTGACCGATGAAAAGTATACAATCGGAATAAACTTTATAATAGGTTTCAGTTTTTTATAGTACCAGGGTGAATCAAAAAGTTCTTAGAAGTGCATATATATGAAACCTTTTTGGATCAAGTTCGATATTCAAATTAAAGAGTGTCTATCACACTATATTTATGCAGACTGTCACTTGTTTTTGTCAGTTCGTTCGCATGTAATAAATTTTTTTGTGCAACGAGTTGCTAAAAAGTCAAAATTATGGATAAAAGTGAGTTACGTGCGGTGATAAAATATCTCAGTTTGAAAAAAATGTCTACGAAGGAAATTTTTTTGGACATTCAGCAGACATTAGGGGGTGATGCTGTACCCTATTCTACGGTTGCGTACTGGGTGGCTGAATTTAAAAGAGGTAGATCAAGCTGTAAAGATGACCCGCGTTCTGGGCGGCCTTCAACCTCCGTTACAGAAGAAAATGTCAAAAAGGTTGAGAATCTGGTTTTGGAAGACAGAAGAATGACTATAAAACATATAGCTGAGATCCTAAAGATATCTTTTGGTAGCGTTCAATCCATTTTAATTGATTCACTGGGGTTAAAAAAAGTGATGATGGGTGCCACGAATGTTAACCGACGAAAACAAAAAGCGACGTTTGGAAATTTCCAAGCGTAATCTCGAAATGTTCCAGCGTGATTCGGATAATTTTTGCCGTCGTCTTGTCACCATGGATGAAACGTGGGTCCACCATTTTGATCCTGAAACTAAAAGACAAAGCATGTCTTGGAAACGACCATCCTCTCCATCCATTAAGAAATTTCGAGTTGCTTCTTCCGCTGGCAAAGTTATGGCCTCTGTGTTCTGGGATAGTGAAAGAATCCTTTTTATTGATTACATGCCAAAAGGCCAGACGATAACTGGACCCTATTATGCAAATTTAATCCCGAAAGTGCGTGAAGCGATTAAAGAAAAACGTCGTGGAAAACTGTCGTTGGGCGTGTTGTTCCTTCAAGATAACGCTCCTGCCCATCGATCGGAAGTTGCGCTCAACGCAATCCGCTGTGCTGGCTTCAATCTCCTTGACCACTCACCATATTCTCCGGACTTAGCCCCAAGTGATTTTCACTTATTTCCAAAATTAAAAGAGGAAATTCGTGGAACAAAATTTCACGATAATGACGCGGTTATAGCTGCCGTAGAGGACTTTTTCGAGAGTCAAGAAAATATTTTTTTTTCACAAGGAATAAGGAAGTTAGAAACGCGTTATTCTAAATGCATTGCATTGGAGGGAGATTATGTAGAAAAATAAAATATTATTATTTAAATCTTTGCATTTTTTAATATTGATTCCAAGAATTTTTTGATTCACCCTCGTACTTATGGTAAATGAGAAGCTTTTGCCGAGCGTGTAGGTATTTTTGCGGCGAACTGTAGTAAATTAAAAAATATAATCTTTGACAAAAATATATTTTCTCTTTAAACAATGCACTACGTATATTATACAACATTACTTTTAATATTTTTGTACATTTTCACTTGTGCTAGAAAAAACAATAAATAAATAAGTAAATAATGAGTATTTTCACAAATGACATTAGTCCTTTTTCCATAGCCGTTTCGTATTTTAACTAAATAAATATTGTGTAAACTAAAGAAAGCGAGTTATGTTAAAAATAAATATAAACCAAAAATACATTTATAAGATTGCTGTTACAGTAATAATATTAAATTTGATTTTTTTCCGAATCATAAATATAGATGACGTATATAAGATATAATTCAGGCAAAATATTACTCTAATGAGCTAAAGACTAAAAGATCGCAAGGAAAGCAAAATTATGTGCCATCTGCCAACATTGGCCAGCGTGGTACACTATAAAATAAACAAAAAAAAATTGATCATTTCATGATTCTATAGTTTCAAAACACAACTTTAGTTTAGACAATCGAATCATTTTCGTACACTCTTCGTTCTTTAGTCGGTTTCGTCTAATAAGGGCCGTCTATGGACCGGGCGATGTCCGAAGCATTGTCGTCATATCCACCAGACCTTCCCAGGTCCACAGGCTCCACGGAGATCCTTGGCTTAAACCCTCTTTCGTCAGCTTCGTATTCCACCGTCTAAAATAAATAAAAATATCTATACCAAAATGTTATATAATGATAAATAAATATCCTTGGACATTTCACACAAGAAAGAAAGAAGAAAGAAAATGCTTGTTTTAAGGTAACGAGATGGATGATAAACTACATATATACATATTTTTTTGTAAATACATACATATTATAGATAGGGAACACCCAGACCCGGAACAATTACTTGTAGGTCGTACAAATAGTTCTTCCGTGCGGGAAGCGAACCCGCGACATGCTGCGCAGCAGTCGATCGCTCAACCACTGCGCCAACCGTGTCGTAATTATATTATTAACTCCCAGGACTATAGCCAAGTGGCAAAGTCAAAACCATACATTTGTCTTTCTATTATACCAAAGCGTTAGTTTAAGTTACTTGGCTAGGTCTGCTGAGAGGAAGAATTAAGAAAGAAAAAAAAAGTAACGCAACATAAAAAGATAATATTAAATATGTCTGACAACCCTTCATCTAATGAAAAGAGTCTCACCGGGCTAACGGTTTGAGCATACATCAATAAGTACTACTCAGCACACAAATGACACCCAGACTCAGAGCAAGACTAGTCTACACAAAGACACTTGCCCGACACCGGAATCGAACCGGGAGGCCCAATTTTTTTTTGCGTCGGAGATCCTCATGCATACGCGGCCGTTGGGGACTGGCCAGGGTATGTGGGACACCGGGGCGCGTAGAGTTTTTTTTATTTTATTTTTTATTGCTCTTGGTGGCAAACGATCTAGCGGCCTTTGGCAGTGCCAGGGGCACAGCCAAGCCGTTGCCTACCGTGAAGTGGGTGCTCTTTTTAACCTCGTTTAAAGGAGGACATGTCGTAGCGCTCGGGAAACACCGCCGCAGGTAGTTCATTCCAGATTCTGCACGTGCGTGGTAAGAATGATCGCTGGAAGCGTACCGTGCTGGATGTTATCGTTTCCAGGTGATATGGATGGTGATATGAAATTGCGCCCCTACCTACCCACTAAAACCCACGGCGATCCGTGACTACCCAAACCAGGGCCACAGGATTCACTCCCTAGACCTACAAGGTAGTCAAGTTGTATGGCGGTATTTCGACGACAAGAGGTATTAGCTCTTAAGGTCATAACTCCTTTATCTTCTTCTCTTCTCTCTCATGATGTCCTTGAATGTAAAGACGCACATACCTGTTTAGTACCATCAGGCAGTACCACGAAGTAGGAGCCCTCAGCGCGGTTGTCCTGCCTGGATTCGGCATGTCCAAAGTCACTACCAGAGTTGAAGTCTTCCACTTTATACTCGAAGTCATAGTGGGCCGGTTCCTGGAATCAAATAGATTTTTAACTATACCAGTTTTAGGAAGACTTCAAAAAGAAAAAGGGTTCTCTATTCCGTTGTATGTTATTGACAAATGTTTAGAAATCCGAACCGATGGTAGTTTCAGTATGAATGTGGGTGGACGCAAGGGTTGTGGGAGATCAAAAGAGATGGATGGATTTTAAGAATGAGGAATTGTGTATGAAAGGTGTGACTGTAGATATGACGACTGATAGGTGTGTATGGAGACTACCACCTAGCGTGGGACAAGGGTCGTAAGATGATAACGGCAATAATTTTGGTGATAATTTTATATATGACGATTTATAAGAGCTTTGTGATAAAACCTACGTCAATAAAGTTCCTTTTAAACTTAAATTTGGATTATGTTGAAATAGTAGGTTTTTAAAATTTTCCACATATGTTTTAATAGACATCTACTACTGAATCGGACCTCCTCCACATTCATGGAGGGAAATTAGCCTAGTGTACTTCGCTGGCAACGCGGGTTGGCATAGGGTCTCGTATCAAGTTTTCCTTCTCTTGCAACTAGGTTTTCCACCTTATCATTTCCTTTTGTCGGCTCCTACGACACCCTCAGGGTGAATTGGGGTGGTGACATTATGTATTCTAAATCCGTCACCACAAGTAAAATCATATAGTAATAATTAATTATCTTAATTTTAGTTGAAAATAGCCTTCTTCAACGATCTTCTACCACGACCTTTTTCAACGATCTCTAACCAGCTTTTAGATGGTCTAATTACCTGATTAAGTAACTCGTTCGAAGCATCCCTGGCGTAGGAATAACCCTGGTTAGATAGGGAGTCGCGCTGTTCTGGGACTCCATACTCTTCAGATGGCATACCATCACGAGCTGAGGGAGCTCCATAGCTTTGTGAAGGCTGAGAAGATCTGGAATTAACAGTGCAGAAATTTGGTTTAATGCAGAACTTCTAATTTTGCGGTTCGTATGTGAAATTTCTGAACGTTGTTATTGTGCCTATCTTATTTATTTTACATGAAATTCATGAACACAAATGACACCCAGACTCAGAGCAAGCCCGACCCTGGCATCAAACCTGGGACCCGTTATCCAACAGCCAAACAAGACTAGGAGGTGTGCTGTGGCCTTCGACACAACATTCTTCATTTCAAGCAATAAGTTACCCACTACTGATTAGCTCCTCCTCCAAATTCATGGAGGGAAAGTAGCCTACTGTGTCACGCTGGCAAGACGTGTTGGCACAGGGTTTGCATGAAGTTTCCTTCTCTTGCGGCCAGGTGGTCTGCCTCTTGCGTTCCTCTAGTTGCCTCTTACGACACCCTGAGAATGATCTTTAGGAGGAGAGGCCCATATACTACAAATCAATATACTTCAATAGGATGACGGCTAAGATTTGATTAAAACCATAATTGCTACAGGCCTTTTAAAAAGTTAGCTTAAACATTACCTGGAACTAGCAAAAGGAGAGTAAGACGAAGCTATAGCAGTGGTCTTGTATTCGGCGGTGCGGGTGGAAGGCGTCCCGTATTCTTGAGCCAGATTCCTGGCAGCTGGCACTCCGTACGTGTCTGACAAATCCCTCTGAGATGGCACCCCGTAAGTCTGAGACACATCCTTATATTCCTGAGAATACGAGTCCGAGTTCCTTGCTGCGGAGAGAGAACGCGAGGAAAATTTCTGGGATTTACGAGTAGCTGTGGAAGAGCGGGAGTTAGAAAAGGACTTCCCCAGGTTTCTCGGGATAATGTCTGCATTTCTGGCTGAAGGTACGCCATATTCCTGAGATAGATCATTTCTCCCTTGGGAATTACGGAGGCTTGGTGGGCCGTACTTTTGGGATGGATTCCGAGAACCACTGCGTTGAGATGGGGTACCATATTCTTCTGACGGAGCAGACCTGAACTCCGGAGTGCCGTATTGAGTAGACAAAGACTGCGACGAGTAGTCAGCGTTTGAAGGTACGCCATACTCTTGGGATGGAGCGTTTCTTGAGGGTACGCCGTATTTAGTTGAAGGGCTGTTTCTAGCGCTAGGAGTTCCGTATTCCGTTGAGATGCTACGAGAATCTGGTACTCCATATTCGGTAGAAAGACTTCGTGAGCTTGGTAGTCCATATTCAGTTGACGGTTTTGAAGATCTAGACCTAGGAGCGGAATAATCTTGAGATCCAGTGCGGGAGCGAGGTGGTCCATATGCCTGGGATAGGCTGCGAAGACTCGGAGCTGCTGTTCTAGCGCTAGGCGGTCCATACTCCGTTGAAAGAGAGTTGCGGGAGGCCCCGAAAGACCTGGCGGTGGGGGGTCCATATTCTTGGGAGAGAGATCGTTGAAAGTCAGAGACTTCGTGGTCGTTGTTATGAGTCAAGTGACCCGTCGCGTAGCTATCCCTGTAACAGAAAGATGCTTCGTGAGCTTTGAAAAGGAAAAATCTTTAGGTGGATGATTTTTAAGATTATATGTATATTATTTTAGTAAAAGCGGGGGTGTGTTATACATATAAACCTTCCTCGTGAACCACTCTATCTAATTAAAAAAACCGCTTCAAAATCCGTTGCGTAGTTTTAAAGATTTAAGCATACATAGGGACGGACAGAAAACATCGACTTTGTTTTATACTATGTAGTGATAGTGATTGTACACTAGATTCTGTCCGTGATTTCGTCTATACTATATATCCTGATATATCTGCTATATTGTGAAGTTTCATTTAAATCCAATTCGTAGTTTATGCGCGAAAAACAAAACGCAATGTCTCTTCCCACAATTTAAACTTTTCTTGGACCTTCACAAATACATCAATACTAACCAAATCTGTCCTGTCCGGTTAGCCGTTCTCGAATTTTGGCAATATTAACGAATAGGAATATTTATATATATTTTTCTACATGGATTAGAAGAATCACGCAGACAGACACCGATGAAAAATCTGTTCTGCTTTAAACGAGCAGGGTCTGTTTCGTTGGGGTTAAAATTATGAGCGTTGAATGGATATTTATAATTACGACTTACCCTACTGGGGGTTCAGCTACGGCCATCGACAGCAAACACAATAGAGGTATAAACATCTGGAATAAATAAAAATATTATTAAACAACTCCTTGTACATAAAGAAACTGGAGTGTTTGGGGGTAAAAGAGTTGGTATAGATCACGGTTACCCGGTTCGATTCCGGGTTCGGGCTAGTGTCTTTGTCTAAACTAGAGGTATTTGCTCAGAGGCTGTATATAATTTGTGTTTCGGAATTTCATGTTACCTCGTGATACAGTTTTACCTAGCGTAGGGGTTTCTATCGTTAGGAAAAGAGAAAAACATTGCTGACAGATCGCAGTGAGTAAAGATTGGGCAGTATGTTAGTACTAAATTGTCCATAGATGTCGGTGTGCCTCAAGGCAGTATCATCGGCCCCATCCTATTTTAATGACAGATGCAGACTCGAGCAATGCACCCATAGCCATCGATCACAGACACGATATAAAATGCCATCCTGATGTCTTGTGATGAGTTTTGTGCAAAGATATAGCAACAAACAATTGGTTATTATATTTTTTAATTTATGGATGTCACCAACAATCAATCAAGCAATACGTGTGATACTATCATGTTAGTTTTTTCGCAGGAGCCAGCTATACATTTTTTTTTGCAGTACTTATACTCGTATTTTCCTTAATGGCGAAAACCTAATATCATTATATCTGATCACACTACGCTCGACAGTTGCGCTAGGTGTGATCAGATATATTTATATCTTAGGTTTTCAAGATTATTATTTAGGCGCAAAGGGATGTTCATCCAGCCAGACGAGGTGGGATGTCTGGTTAGGGGTCGCAGCGCCTATCCCTCCGATAGTTGTAGTCGGGGATATCTTAACCTTGCTAATTGCTCTTGAAATTTCACTATCGCGGTGTAGGACTTTTTCGTGATTATCGCATTTGTAGGCGATATTTCTTGATGCAATTAGTTCAGATTTTTCGGGTAAATTGTGTAAAGTATGTAGCATGCGGTCGCTACAATTATATTACACTTTTAAATTAGACACTGTTTACAGATTTGTCGCGTGTATTTTGCAGTATTTAATTCCCGAAGTTTCGAATGCTTTGTAGCAGTCGTGGTCTTGGGAGAGAATAGATGACAATTGTCTTCAAAAGTACAAAGAACTACCTTTTACTTTACTATCCCTTAGTTTTTGTTTGGTATCTAAAGAAAAAAACCAAGAAATCGGATAATATGTGCTGATTACAGTATATTACTTACTTTCATGTTGTTTTTGAGATCAAAGGTGAAAAGGATCTGAAATTAAGAAAAGTTGAATTATTATTATGAAAGTTAAATAGATTTTCCTTTGTTATTTTAGAACGAAACCTTATTTCTAATGTTTTGTGCTATACTATTAATGAACAACGATGTATTTAAAGTTTTCCGTGAATCGGACTAAGAATACATAGTATCACCACCGTATTCTTTCCTGAGGGTATCGTAAGAGCTGATAGATGAAAATGACAATGCCGAAAACCAAGCCGCAAGAGACGGAAAACATGATACAAATCCCTGTGCAGTCATAAAGCAGCACATAAATGACCCACTGCTGAATTGGGCCTCCTCCCATTAAATGGAGGGTAATTAGCCTACTGAGCCATGCTGGATTGCTGACCAGACGGGTTGGCATAGGATCCGTATCAAGATATACTCCTCTTGCGACTAGGTTTTCGGCCTTAAGGTGTTCTTTTCAGAGACTTCTTTTAAAGGTCTGAGCAGCGGGCTTGGGACGGGTCCCTGCTCAACTAAAGACCTCCGAGAGGGAGTGGCGCCTTTCTCATATAGCGCCACACACAGCCAAAGAACCGAGGGTCGAGTTCTGACCTCCCCTCGCCCAGCCATCATCTAGTGAGAAGAATAGAAGCTTTCCCGCAGATTAATTGGCTCGAGTCTGGATAAGCAGTGGTTAGGTTTTAGTGGGTACACCGACCGCAATTCACCATCTTGTCGCGGTCGGGATTCCCACATACCCCGGCCCCGTCCCTCGGCTGGGGACCTATAAAAGGTTTCCTCCACACAAAAAAAAAAAGAAAGGGTGGCCCGCGAAATTCAAATTTTCTTACGTTTTTTGCAATTTGCAGGTCAGTGCTAGGTTGTATGATGATGAACATTTGATTCGCGGCTGTAAGACGTATGTAGTTATAGAATTATAATCATCAAAATCATCAATACAATCCTCCAAGCTCATAAAGGTGCAAGAATGACTTTGAGCTTGAAAAAGTATAATTCTATAACTACATACGTCTTACAGCCGCGAATAACATTTTAATCAACATACAACCTAGCACTGACCTGCAAATTGCAAAAAACGTAAGAAAATTTGAATTTCGCGGGCTTCCCTGAAACATTCACCTTAACATCTTCTTTTGTCGGCTCTTACACATACTTTATAATGGGATGGTGACACTATGTATTCTACATCCGTCACCAAACGGAATATGTGAGTATAGAATACTTAGCTAAGCAAAAATAACATAATCGGCACTTTGACTCAAAAAATAGTTAAAAAATATTTAGCTTTTGTTTACAATAGAAACACTATTTTATTATACACAGAGTGCTTCTTTGCATAGGCTCTATGCCTCGTTGGTCTAGTGGTCAGATGTGCCGCCTTTGGATCAACGGGTCCCGGGTTCGATTCCGGGGTCGGGCAAGTGTCATTGTCTAAACCAGAGGCACTGGCTCGGAGTCTGGGTGTCATTTGTGCTTGTGAATTACATATTTGTAAACTGCCCCCGCAACACAGGTTATACCTAGTGCAGGGGTTTAGTTTTTAATAAAAAAAAATTAATTTGTATATCCATGTATATCACTATATATCCCACCTTGTATTGATGATGATCTAGTTAAGCTCGATCTTCGAATGCTGCCATCAAAAGCGCTTCAACTATTTATACTCAAAACTTACAATACTATTCTTATTACAACCCAGTCAGAAACGCTTTAATAACTATTCTGATAAGCGAATTTAAACTCTATTGCAACGAGATAACGTCCTCAGAGTGTTTTCTTAAGTGTCATAGTGTGTTGGTAAAAGTTTTCATTGTGATTCGGATAGAGATTTCGTGACATAGAGTCATTGAGATTGCGTCTTCACGGTGCATCACATTAGAGACATGCAGAAATCGTCGGTGAGGTGACGGACTTAGAATACATGTCACCACCCTATTCCATCCTAAGGGTGTCGTAAGAGCCGACATAAGGAAATGACAAGGCCGAAAACGTTGCTGCTAACGTGTCACAGTAAGATAATTATTACCCTTCATGTAAAGGGAGGAGGCCGACTCAGCAGTGGGTCATTAACCACTGATATCATCATCATCATCATCATTTTCAGCCAATAGACGTCCACTGCTGGACATAGGCGTCCCCCAAGGATCTCCACAAAGGTCGGTCCTGGGCCGCCGCATCCATCGTTTGCCAGCTACCTTAACCAGGTCGTGAGGCCAACCAGAACTGCGCTTTCCGGAACGCGATCGCCACTCGATTTTTCTACCTTTTTTAGAATCCTAATAGACGGATCTAATCTAGGTTGGAACCCTAGCGCCTCGTCTACGATAGATTAAAATTACGGAGAGCGACTCTCATAGGGCAATCTACGACGTGAACACATTAAGCGCGTCGTCCACGCAGAGAAAATAGAGCTAGAGAGCTTAACAACTAATCTAATCTATACTCTAATTTCTACGTACACGTAGCCGAGAGTAACCGAGCCTGTCTACGTACCTTAGCTTTAGGCTAGGGTAATCGAGGCGCTTTAGCAAGATACCCTAGCTAATGCGTCATTACAGTCTACGTAGACAGGCTCGGCTACTCTCGGAAGGCGTCGTGGACGCAGGTACGAGAGTGTGACAAGCGATACGAATAGCTCTCGAATCATGTCATAGATCAGTCTAGCTATAGTCGTATTTTTAATTAGACGTACTCAACTGACGTTTACTGTTTTATAAGAATATCTAGTCTACGAGTAGTGTAGTGTAGTGTACGCAGGCCAAAATGTCACTACGTTAGAGCTACCCTACGACTGGGCAAAAAACTGCAATGGGGCGCTCTTTTGATCTCTACGTGTAAGTAGAAATTAGAGTATAGTTAGTATAGATTAGATTAGCTGTCAAGCTGTCTAGCTCTAGTCTTCTTCTTCTTCGTTTAGGGTTTGGCTTCCATCGTTATACCGATGATTTTGCCAATGACAAGTGAGCTCTAGTCTCTATGCGTGGACGATATGTTGACACATTATGTCATATACAATTGAATATTAGAAAGCAACTACTATAATAAAACAGTGCAATCTAAAAATGTGTAATTTGTTTTTATTTATAATTTTTTTATTTATTTGTATTCTATTCTATTCTTTATGCTTTACTGCCTGCGCGAATTTTAGGTTACATACGTATTATAGGTCAGATCTATAAATTTTACTGCCATTTTATTAGTATTGATCATTGAGCGAGATGTTTCAAGTTCCAACCGTGATCTGCAATACTTTATGAACGCTTGCAACATCCTAACGTATAATTTAATTTGTGGTTTGTATAGACATTTTGTGTGGTGACGGATTTAGAATGCACAATGTCACCACCCCATTAAATTCTGAGGGTGGTGAAGAGCCGAAAAAGGAAATGAGAAGGCCTAGCCGCAAGAGAAGGAAAACTTGATACGAATGCCTTTTTTTACGTTTGGACTCCGAGGCGCGAATAGATAGTAATTGCGCCCCAACCTACCCACTAAAACCAACGGTGTCCCTTAACTGCCCGAGACAGGGCCACGGCTTTCACTCCACCCGATGGGGGAGCATGCTCCGTGACCCTGATGGGGCCTAAGCCCGCTTGTCCAAGCGGGTCCCACGCTTATATGGGAAGCTGGGGGCGCTCTCCAACCCACCGAGAGGCACGCGCGGGACACCGCACGTGCCCCCGTCAGGCGCCGGAGGAATGGCGCCCGACCCACGCGGTTGCGGTGGCAACCCTGGCCTTACCGCCTGGCCGCCCTCCACTGCATTCACCACGTCGTGTTGCGGCAGGTTAAGGCTTCCAAGGCAACTCTGAGGACAGATGAGTCCCTAGAGCCAAAACCCACCACGACTCCCTTTGTGCCGCTCTTCGTCTGGCCTCTCCCCGTGGGCCCGCCCGGCATGGGTGACCCTGAGCCGGTATGGCTCCAACGGATCCTAAAGGCACGCAAGCCACCCACCACAACAAGGTGGCAGCGCGGTCGAGGGGGTGATACGAAACCCTGTTTGGGCTATTAGCCCAAACAGGGTTTCCATGTAACCCTCCATGTAGTTGGACGACTCAGCAGTGGGTCATTTATGGGCTGAGAAGTTAGAAGTAATGTCACCAACCCACACCGCCCTGTGGCAGTCGTAAGTAGGGTTGCCAACTTTACTGTTTTGAATAGTATTATACTGTTTTTCACTAAATTATACTTTTTACTGTTGAACAAAAATAAAGCATACAAAATACTGTTTTCAGCATCAAAATGCAAACGCATTTCTATAAGTTAACACTTAGACGCTCACACATTTATTTTCATTAATGAATGCTGAGTGGCGGGTGGATAGAAATAGAGCAACTATTAATTTGATAAAAAATGAGCACCAATTTCTTTTTAATTTCAGTTATAATTGTGGTGAGGCGTATAAAGTTATAAAAAATGATTATTAATTAGTAAGGTGTGCGAGTAGCTCTAAAAATATGTATTAATTTAAAACAATAAATAAATAAAATACTGTTATTTTTTCTAAAATACTCTTAAATATACTTCATAGAGCTGAATATACTTTATTTCTTGTAAAAAAAGTTGGCAACCCTAGTCGGAAGAGACAATTAACCTAGCTGCAAGAGAAGGAATTCTTGGTACAAACCATCTGCCAACCCATCAGGCCAGCGTGGTTTAATAGACTAATTACTCTCCGGTGGAGACACAGTCGGGACCCACAAGGCAGACGTCTCGTGGGTCGGTGCACCGGGGGGATGTTTAGTGGGTATGGTACACCCCACACTGGCTTTTCCCCGGGCTTGATTTTTAACCCCCGACGCAAAACGAGGGTGTCTGTCTGTCTGTAGCACCGTGTGTGTCTGTCTGTTTTTTGTATGACAGGTGAGTTACGGGCGAGTGTTCTTAGACATGTTTGATGAAAATCGGTTGAGTCGTTTAAAAGTTATGGGGGGTGAAAGTGGGGAAGAATAACCGAAAGTCTGCAAATATAATCGAGTGGGGTCTCAAATGAAAGCGCATCACGTGCACATTACAAACATCATAATAAGCGTGTACCTTTAAAAAGCAAAAAATAAAAATTAAATTTAAAATTTAAATAAACCCCCGACACAATGACCTAAGTATCCTATAAAAAGTAAAAAATAAAAAAATACATCGCGTTGGGGGACCAGGGGTCAGGTAATAAATAAATAGGAGCGGTCCCCGGGGGTTTATTTAAATTTTTTATTTAATTTTTTTATTGAATTTATTAGAATTACTAGGTTCGAACCGCGGTTTAACCCGCGTGGTGATGGTATTTATTTTTACGTCTGTTTTTTTTCTACCGGCTTGATTCTTATTGTTAAATTTTGGACAATTCCTACAATATCTTCATACATTGTAGCCTATGTGTTATTCTGATGTAACTATAAGCTATAATATTGTAAAGTTTCATTAGAAGCCATTCAGTAGTTTTTACGTGAAAGAGTAACAAACATCCATCCATAATTACAAACTTTCGAGTTTATGATATTAGTAGGAATAGGAATTAGTAGGAAAGTAGGAATAGTAGGATAGGATAGTAGGAAGTAGGATAGGATGTAGTTTAAAAAGTAATCCCGATTCTACTACTTTTAATACATTTCACTGCTCACAAAAAAAAAATTAATTAATTGCTAGGTCCCAAAAATAGTGTCGCGGAAGTCCAGAGTAGAGATAGAGCATCCCTTCAGGTACCCGAATCACCCCCATGTAGGTCCGCGATTTTTCATAGATTTCGTTTATGATTTTTTTTCTAGAACAAACCATAACCTTCTATTGGGACGAGTGGCCTCGTTGGTCTAGTAGTTAGATGTGCCGCCTTTGGATCAACGGGTCCCGGGTTCGATTCCGGGGTCGGGCAAGTGTCTTTTTCTAAACCAGAGGCACTGGCTCGGAGTCTGGGTGTCATTTCTATCTATAATATGTATGTATTTACAAAAAAAAATGTATATAAGTAGTTTATCATCCATCTCGTTACCATAACACAAGCATTAAGTTGCTTAGCTTGGGACGAGATGGCGTTGTGTGAAATGTCCAAGGGTATTTATTTATTTATTTATTCCTCCTCACCTTTTGTCCCAATTTCATTGGGATTAGTACCAGTCCAGGTTTTACCAACTACCAGAAGTTACGCGAAGCAATTACCGGCTGCCCTTCGCGACCCATCTACCGGGATAAGTAACGACTGATATACATGGTTTAATAGCAGCCGGGCTTTATGTGTCCTCCGAAGCACGGAGTAGGCCAGATGTTACATGTCGTCGTTTCAGCTCTTACGACACCCTCAGGAGAGAATGGGGTGGTGACACTATGTGTTCTTAATCCATCACCACGCAAAATATACGTATGCATACATACCTATTATATACTACCTGTTACCCCCGACTGCGTCCGCGTGGTAATTAACAATGTGGAAAACTCAGTAGGTATGGACTCCTGAAAAACGAGGAGAGGTCAATAAAAGTACCCTAACTCCTTTATATAACTCCAATTATATTCACCAGCGACTCATCATGGGGCAACTGGTGAATATATGGTCAGACCAGCTATCATTTATTTGACTGCCTCGTTGGTCTAGTGGTTAGATGTGCCGCCCTTGGATCAACGGGTCCCGGGTTCGATTCCGGGGTCGGGCAAGTGTCTTTGTCTAAACCAGAGGCACTGGCTCGGAGTCTGAGTGTCATCATGTATTTAAAAAAAATATATTATATAAGTAGTTTATCATCCATCTCGTTACCATAACACAAGCATTAAGTTGCTTAGCTTGGGACGAGATGGCGTTGTGTGAAATGTCCAAGGATATTTATTTTATATTTATTACTACGTGTAACATCTGCTTTTGATGATACCTACTCGTAGCTTGTGTGTGCGTATGTGCTTAACCTGCAGAGCGAATGGGTTCCAAAATGTCCAATAATGTAAATGTACTCGTATATTACTTTTTTAATGAATCATTATTCGAATCTCGACCTTTTTCGACCCAATTAAATTTAGTCTACGTATCATAGAAAGTGGTTTGACAGTACAGAGGTTTTATGATTCACAAAAAAACGCGGGTATTCCCAGATTGGGGAACTTTTTTATACAAAAAACTTCTACCATAGCGGTGCTGATTCTGTACTTGAATGGCGGAGAGGTAAGGAGTACGATGACAAAGAAAATAGAAGGCCAGAGTTTATGTCGCAATCCTTTGGCAAAACAGACTTAGCAAAGAAACTCACCTACGTGGCTCGCGCAGCTCGAAGACGGGATGGATCCAGGTTCGGGCTAGGACAGCAGGTCCCAGGTGTTGGCAAAGAGGCGCTTGTTACTCCTGGAGACTGATGTCGAGACGACAGTTTCTGGCGCGATCGCGAGTATGGGTTTTTGATGATATGCAGGATATTTAGCACGGCCGATGGGCGTGCGCGCGGTGCGGATTTCAGAGGGGGACTGGTCAAGGTTGACCAAGGTTGGAGGACGTGCGGGAGCGAGACAGATGCTTGCTATCTCACTTGCGCTTGAGCACAAGAATTCATTTCTTTGCATCCATCTATTTTACCAAAAAAAAAGTAACATCCCCCCGGCCTTCAGGAGTTGTGAGCTCCTGAACTAGAATATGAAAATGCGGGAAAAGGAAAAAGAATGAGGGGAAAATGAGGTTGATTACACGATGCGGGAGAATAATATATGTTATAAAATATATATATATGTACAATAATAGAATACTAGTCAGATAATAGTTTATTGAGTGGGTAAAACGCAAAGTTTCACCACGGGACGGACATAAGTACCGTTTTGTGTACGCACTTTGACGACGCGGGTTACTCCGTCCGATGCGGGCATTACTTCTTCAATAACACCAAGAGGCCATTGAAGGGGCGGTGAATTACCAGTTTTTAAGAGAACTACCGTTCCTTTGATTACCGGATTTGATTTGGTGTTCCACTTGACGCGCGATTGAAGAGTGTTTAGATATTCACGCTTCCATCGTTGCCAGTATCTCTGAACGACATCGTCTACCAGTCGTTTACTTCTAACCAGATCCACGGTGTCCAAACGTGGGTCTGTGTGAAAAGTGTCCAAAGGAAGTTGGTTCAAAAAATGTGCGGGAGTCAGAGCCTGCGGCTCTGCGGGGTCGCAGCTTAAAGCTGTCAGCGGACGGGAATTCATAACAGCTTCTACTTGAGCAAGGACAGTTATAAATTCTTCGTATGTGAGCGTAGTATCGCGAATGGCGCGGCGAAGATGTGTTTTCATGACGCGGATTTGGCTTTCCCAGCACCCACCGAAATGACTAGCGGAGGGCGGATTTAGGTACCAGGTAATTCCGTTATACGTTGCTTCTTGGTCAAACGCGTTTTGATACGTTTTAGATCGTAGAAAATCCTTAACCTCTTTAAACTGATTTCGCGCGGCAATGAAATTAGTGCCATTGTCTGAAAACAATGACAAAATTTTACCTCGTCGAGATATAAATCGCCGGAATGCCCGTAAGAAAGAGTCTGCACTTAGAGAAACAGCCGCTTCTAGATGTACAGCTCTGGTTTGTAGGCATGTAAATATGCATACATACGCTTTCTCTTTCCGCGCTCCACGATAACGACTGATTAAAATCTCAAAGGCTGCTGTATAGTCACAGCCTGTATATAGAAATGCCTTAGATTCGTTTACACGCGGGGCGGGAAGAGCCGCCATGTATGGTGATTCAGTGCGGGGATTGACCTTGAAACAAGTATTGCAAAGGCGGAAACGTTGTTTTACAACACTGCGACCAGAAATAATCCAATATTTTTGGCGCAGAATTGAGAGCAACAGCTGCGGACCGGCATGTAAGTACTTTCGGTGATAATAGTCTATGATGAGGCTCACAATATGATCCCTTTTCGGAAGCAAAATGGGATGTTTGCTGTTATATTCCAGCGATGAATTAACTAACCGACCACCAACGCGGAGGAGGTCCCTTTCTATGAAAGGAGAAAGCGAAATTAATGATTTAGTTATTTTGCGGGACTTAAGAATGCTTTTAATGTCGTTTGCGAAATATTGAGATTGAAGAGCTTTTATAACAGCGGTTTCAGCAAATTCTAAGTCTGAAGTTTGAACTCTGTCAGAGCGCGGGAGTTTTTTCATGAAGCGGTATATGTATACTACAACTCGAAGTAGTTTAGACCAAGAAGAGAACCGCTTAGCGAGTTCACAGAGAAAGGGAGGCGTCTCTTCGGTTGCGAGGAAAATATTTGATTGTTTTTTCAGTTCAAGAAGTTTTTCATCTTGAGCGGGGTCAAATATAAAGCGGTTTATAGGCCAAGTATGGACCTGGTCACGTGCCCAAGGCGGGCCGTGAAGCCAAAGAGGGTGATCTAGCAATTGAGCGGGAGTTAATCCACGACTAATGCAGTCGCTGGGATTGTGCACACTTTCACAGTGAAAAAAGTGTTTAGGGTTAAGATTATCCTGTAAAATAGCAATTCTATTTGCTACAAACGTGTCAAATCGATGCGGGGAAGAGTGAGCCCAATGTAAGGCCACTGTGGAATCTGAAAACGCGAAGATTTCATTTATTTTGCGGCACGGGGAAATCGTATCAATCACGAACCTGAGCAGTTTTGAGAGAATAACTAATGCGGTCAGTTCCAGTCTGGCCAAAGAACTGTTTTTTAAGGGAGCTACCTTGCTCTTGGCCGCGACTAGATTGACAACATTTTGCCCCGTAGGCTGTTGTACGCAAAGATACACGGAAGCACCCATGGCCTTCTCGGACGCGTCAGCAAATCCAATCAAAAAAATGCGGAAGTCAGTTACAATACCAAGAAAGCGCGGGATTTTGAAATTTTGTAACTGTGGTAGCTCTACGAGGAAACGGCTCCACGCAGTGCAAATAGCTTGCGGGGGTATATCATCCCAATCAATTTTGGGTTCCGCGGCCCAAAGAGCCTTTATTAAAAGTTTGGCGTGTAGAATTACTGGCGCGCAATAACCATTTATGTCCCATAACTTAGCAATAGTTGAAAGCATCAATCGCTTAGTACATTTTACCTGCGGATTGAATTTGATGGAAATCGAAAATTCATCTTCAGTAGGTGACCAGACTAAGCCTAAAAGTTTTAGGTTGTCTTCTCGATCAAACTCGACCTTCGAAGATAAGCGGTTATTTTCCGGTATCACTTTTAGTACTTCCGGTGAATTGCTCACAAACTTGACGAGGTCAAAACCACCCCGTTTAAATAGCTCAATCAAGTCCAACGCGAGTTGAGCTCCTTGCTTGTGGCTACCTACTGACACTCCGAGGTCATCCATGTATAGGTTGCTACTAGCTACCTGTGACGCGAGCGGTAAATTTAATGACTCTGCACTTGCGAGTTCCCTGACGGTGCGCATGGCTAAATAGGGCGAACATCGCAAGCCGAAACACACGCGGTTGAAATGATAAAGGCGAGCGGGATCATCATCGAATTTGTATAGAATGTTCAAAAACCTACGATCTTCCTCGCGAACCCCAATCGCTAGGAACATCTGTTTTATATCTGCGGTCAAGGCGACCGGAAATAAGCGGAATTTTAAAATAATTGCAACTAAATCGGTCTGTAAATTTGGACCTGAATGTAATATGTCGTTAAGAGAGATCCCATTGTCACAGATTTGGCTAGCGTTTAGAACGATGCGAAGCGGTTTGTCCTCTCTTAGGACGGCGTGATGCGGTATGATATAATGAGGGCCGGTACAGGTTGAAGCGGGCGCGGGTGAAATAATCTGTTTGTCTAGATAATCTTTAATCGTTTTGTCATAATCGGTTTTTAAAGCGGGATTTGTTTTGAATTTGCGTTCTAAACTAGAAAAGCGGCGTGAGGCGATATTCATTGAATCGCCCAGTAAAGAAGGCGGTTTTTGAAAGGGCAGTGCCACCACATACCTGCCACACGAATCTCTTTGCACAGTTTCAGTGAAAAACGTTTCGCATAATTGTTCACTCTTGGATAAATATTGATGTTGTGGTACGGCCTCTAATTCTAGGAATTTTGTCATTAAACTTTCAAGCGAGTCTTGAGATGATTCTTGGCGGGAAAAGAAACAAGAAGAAGAATAATTTTTTGCAATATGAAGGTTAGCAATCGAGCCCAGAATTATGTAACCAAAAACCGTTTCAAGTGCATCAGGTTTACCAGGAGGCCCCATTATTTTTCCTGCCTTTAGTATTTCAGCAAAACGTTCCGAACCAATCAGAATATCTATTTCGCCGGGTACAAAAAAATCAGGATCGGCTAACTGTAACCCATTCAAATACTGGAGTGACGAGGCGTCGAATTCTGCGGAAGGCAAGTTACCGGAAATGTTTTTCATTACTTGCAACTCTAACGGCAGCGCGAACTGTTTATCATACCTAGATAATAAAATTATTGTAGCGGTTCCTAATGTAGGCTGGGAGGTGCCACCGATTCCGATTACGGATCCTGCGTTCTCTGTTTGATGTGTACGTATACCTACTCGCTTGCAAGCCCGTTTACTAATAAAGTTTTCTTCGCTGCCAGGATCAATAAGTATTCGAACTTGTTTAACTGAGCCGTTAGCAAGTTGGACTTCAGTTAATGCGGTACCTAACAACTTTTTATTATTTTTACGCGGGCGGTTATCTTCGGCGGACATATTACAAGACGAGGTATTCTTTGAAGCGGGTTCGTTAAGTGGTGTGGGCGGATTAGCAGAAAGCTCGTTATTATTTTGTACGTTGGCTCCCGGACTATATTTATCCGAACTATTGAAGTGTAGCAGCGTATGGTGGGTTTTGCTTCCACAGCCAGAGAATTTACAACATGCGTTGGACCTACAAGAGTTAACTTGGTGAGATAGGCTCAGACACGAAACACACGCACGACTTTCTTTTGCTTTGTAGTAACGTTCGCGGGGAGATAAAGCTTTGAATCTACCACAAAGATATAGATGTGTATGATCCATTTCGCATAAAGGACACTGGCGGCGAACGGCGGCGCTGACGTCACTAGAAACAAAAGCTCGCGACTTGTTCGAATTCGAATTTGGCGCCTTATCTTTATTATCAGCGGTTCGTGTCAATACTCTAATTCGATCACGTAAAAAAACTACCAAGTCGTTGAATGAAGGAATTTCTGTACCTCTGCTATGCATTTCGAATAGTTGCGCGGTCTCCTTATCTAGTCGTTTTATTAACGAATACATCATAACAAAATCATTTAAGTTAGGTATTTTTAAGTTATTTAATGCTTGACAGGAGTTAGAAAAACGATCAACCAAGTACTCGAGGTTACCAGCGGTTGCTGTTGTTATTGGTTTGAGCGAAAATAATTGATCAAGGTAAGAGGTTGCTGCGTCTCGACTATTTTCAAAACGTTCTATGAGATTGCGATAAATAGTTGTGTAGTTTTCGGCAGAAGGAACAACTCCTGAATAGATAGCTTTCGCTTTGCCTTTCAATTTACTTGTGAGATAAAACATGCGTTCTGTGTCGGTCAATGAGCTGTTTTTATGTACAGCATTATCGAATGTCGCGTAAAACAACGGCCAATTTTTGAAATCGCCGTCAAATTCAGGTATGTCTATCCTAGCCAATTTAAAAGTTGGTGACGGATTCTCATTGAATTTCTGTGCGGGAGACGATGGGACAGATTGTGGTTCTACTTTCGAATGTTTGCGCTTTATGCGACAGTATAAATCTTCCATCGCCAACCATTGATTGAACTCTGGATCTGTCTTTGGGTCTAATTTTAGTGAAAGAGCATTTATTTCTTTAACGCATTCGAAATAATTATTACGAACTTCTTCCAAAGTTTCTATTGAACACAAGAAATCTTCCAATTTTTCTTCATCGGTTAAATCTGCCCGTGACAGATCATAAATAACTTGTATACGGCTAAAGAAAGCCTGCCTTTGCGATTCTAGAATCTTAAGTTTTTGTTCGTTCGGCGGCGACATAGTGACGTATGTATGCAGCTGTTAAGCGGCGCTAAAAATAAGTAGGTCAGAAGCGAAGTCAACAAAATGACCACGTTGGTGATCTTGCGGTGAATATAAGTGAGACAAATAATATGGGCTTAACACGATCTTGTTAAGTGCGAACGAGATGGCGCGGCGGCTGCGGTGCGGCGCGAGGCTCTCACGAAGTTAAAAAATGCGGGTAGTTATGCATCGCTTAGTTTTAGCTGCCTACGCTGAATACGAATGTAGATGTGACATAACAAAAAGATTGAATCCAATAGATTTCTAGCGGTAGAACGAACAAATTTGTTATTATGGAAGGTGACGAATTGACTAGGTGAACGATGTAGAACAAAGTATGACAAAATCTAAATCAGATTATCACTTAGCGGTATAAAATGCGGTGTATGTAATAGCGGTTAACACAAAATAATTGAGTTTTATTTTATTCAAAACTCGCGATGCATTGTAGTAAATGTGGATTATATATAAGCTTAATTTGTAAAGCGGTAAAACAACTTGTATGAACACAAATTAAGTTGAGTTATTAAACTCGCGGCGTTGAACACAACTTAATGTGTTTAAAAATGAATGCGGTTAAATCGAACACCAAATGCGTGGTTCGTTGCGGGTATAGCGGTATAGGTATGCGGTGTGAAATACGAAATGCGGTTAAAGCGGTACAACGAAATATGTTGTTTTAAAATATATGCGTTATGAACGAAACACAAAATGTGTGATTCGGTGTAAAGCGGTATAAACCAAAGGAGTTCCCTTAATAACTTTGGTTTTATAGAATGCGGTATACGACACGAGTCAAATAGGTAGGTACGCGACACACAAAACGGCACTGATATATTTGGTGCAATACGCAATTAAATACTTTTGAAGGGTAGGATAAGTACTTAGTGGGATTTAATTAGAAAGTACAAGCACTTAGCCGGCTGTCGAAGGACCATAAAATGGGGAACTTTTTTATACAAAAAACTTCTACCATAGCGGTGCTGATTCTGTACTTGAATGGCGGAGAGGTAAGGAGTACGATGACAAAGAAAATAGAAGGCCAGAGTTTATGTCGCAATCCTTTGGCAAAACAGACTTAGCAAAGAAACTCACCTACGTGGCTCGCGCAGCTCGAAGACGGGATGGATCCAGGTTCGGGCTAGGACAGCAGGTCCCAGGTGTTGGCAAAGAGGCGCTTGTTACTCCTGGAGACTGATGTCGAGACGACAGTTTCTGGCGCGATCGCGAGTATGGGTTTTTGATGATATGCAGGATATTTAGCACGGCCGATGGGCGTGCGCGCGGTGCGGATTTCAGAGGGGGACTGGTCAAGGTTGACCAAGGTTGGAGGACGTGCGGGAGCGAGACAGATGCTTGCTATCTCACTTGCGCTTGAGCACAAGAATTCATTTCTTTGCATCCATCTATTTTACCAAAAAAAAGTAACACAGATGATTATAAATCCTTGTTACATCAGCAAGTGAAAGTCCCGTCAAAATCGGTCCAGCCATTTCAGAGATTAGCCGAAACAAACAGACAAAACCCACTGCGCCACACTGGCCAGATGGATTGGGACAGCTTGACCGCCTCTTACGAAACCCTAAAGACAGGTTGGTGACATTGTTTAATGTAAACCCGTCACCACACAGACAAACAGTCACTTTAGTTTTATTTATTCGAACAGGTCCCCATTAAGGGCAAGGTCGTGTTTGACAATAAACAAAAAGACAGACAGGTTAGTTAAGATGATTCGATCCACATTGACAAAATTGGAGTACAATAGAATAGCCATTCTATTATCAAGTATCAAGAACAGTAAGGTTGTTTATTTAGAGTTCTTGCAAAGAATTAAAGAAAGAATGCTTAAGTATGTTATTTTTGGAAAATGAGCTCGAGGTCGATCCTTTGGCTTTGTTCCTGGGAAATCAAGCTCGATAAAAGTCGAGAACTAGCTTCTTGGCAGCGTACCCGGTGACAGCGATATGGCGCAAATTTATGTAATTTTATTTACGGTTAGTTTTGTGTTCTTTTTTCTAATAAATTCTTAGAAATTAAATAGAAACTATTTGAATGACAGTAAACAAAAGATCAGAAAATATTAAAAAAAGTTAAAAATCTCTATCTCTATCAATCGTACGGATTGCCACTCCATAGATAGAGGCAGGAAACTCCATGGTTGCTCTTTCAACTATAGGGGTGGTACAAACAATTCTAACAGATTAGTGAAAGCAATTACACGTATAAACATGCAGCAAAGTACCGTAAGTAGAGTTCTGGTGTAAGTACTGATAACGCCTGTCAAATGTGTTAACTATTGTTTAGCAAGGTTTAGCGAATTGCAATGTCAATTGAAGCGGACTTAACAATCGGTTGATTGTACCATGCTTTAACAGCTACTAAACTCCGGTTAAGGATTAAAATGCTTCCTGAACTTGAAAATGAATGAATTTAATATTACTGAAACGTTAACAATGATATATGCTAAAATAACTGCCCACGCCGAATAATTGTGTGTGTCTCGCTCGCTTGCATTACCTGCTCCTTAATGTACGATTCCGTGAAGAATCTGTCTATTCCGTGACGCGAAAACTGCGTTTGAGACATTTAATTATTTGAAAAAGGCTTACACTGACAGCGGATTGTCCAGTTTTCATTCTCTTGCGACTAGGTTATCGGCCTTGTCATTTCCTTTTTTCGGCTCTTACGATACCGTCCGGGTGGAATGGGGTGTTGACACTGTGTATTCTAAATCCGTCACCACATGGATAACCGCTATTAAATTAATTTGATTAATTTCACAAATAAAGATAATATGTAGGTAAAGTGTACCAGAATCAAGTGTACCAGACTTCGAACAGTTAACAATTTGTAAAATCGCTGCGTTAACCAATGGTGCCATCAGCCACTCATTAACCTCTAGGACACCTTACAAAGAAACGGTTGTCACTTGTATCAAATGATGGTCAATTTATTTGATGGCTTCGTGTATCTAATGTAACTTGAGCTATAGTTGCGCAATTACTGTTCGATAAGATAGGTCGTGTGGTGACGGACTTACATACATGGTGTCACCACCCCATTCTATCCTGAGGGTGTCGTAAGAGACGAAGAAGGAAATGACTAAGGCGACTAGCCGCATGAGAAGGAAAATTTTATACGTAAGCCTGTGTCCACCAGTCTGGCTAATGTGGCACAGTAGGCTCCGTCGTTTCAGCCCATAAATTCATAGAGGGAAATTAGCCTACTGTATCACGCTGGCAGTGATACAGTAGGCTAAGAAAAGAAAAGAAAAGTCCTCGAGTGGCGACCGCGTTCCGGAAGGCGCAGTGCTGGTAGGCCTCCCACACGGTGGACCGACGACCTGGTTAAGATCGCCGGAAGGCAGTGGATGCGGGCGGCCCTGGACCGGCCTTTGTGGAAATCCTTGGGGGAGGCCTATGTCCAGCAGTGGACGTCCTTTGGCTGAAATGATGATGATGATGATGATGATGATGATCACGCTGGCAAGACGTGTTGGCACATTTCCCTTAGCCGACTCTTACGACACCCTCAAGATGGAATGGTGACTATGTATTTTAAACCCTTCGCCACATAGATGCCACAGACGGACACAAGATACGTCAAAAATATAACACCCATTTATCGTCCGAGCTTTAATTTTAAGCTAAATGTTGATATTTATACGGCTCTTAAACAAATTAAAAAAAAAACGTATCGCGGGGGTAATTTCAAACATGAAATTCACGAATACAAATGACACCCAGACTCGGTCTGCCTCTGGTTTACACAAAGACACTTGCCCGGCCCCGGAATCGAACCCCGTGATCCAAAGGCGGCACATCTAACCCCTAGAGCTAGACCTACGAGGCAGTCGAAAATTATATATTACGGATAACATTCGTTATTAATACAGATAAACTTTCCAAAGGTCAAACAAGCTGTGTCGTTTTTAAGAATATAACAATTCAGTCACATACGAAGATCTCAAAACATTACACATAGTTATCTCTATCAAAATAAATTATTGTCGAAATGCAAATTGCTACTATAATTTTCGTATTTGCTCTTGTACAAATCACCAGAGCTAGAATCAATATAGACTTAAAAGTGGAAAACGATAAATCATTAAGCGTTACTCATAACGGCATTGAAGTTAACGTAGTAACGGACAACGATATTGAACTGTTTAACATTGATGAAGAAAATTTAGCAGCAGCGTTGAAAACGCACTACGGAAGACGACCTACGCAATACTACCTAAAAAGCCCAACACCTTGGGGAGATTTATACAAAAAATACAAATGGGAACAAGTTACAAGAGTGTTATCGATAAAATCAGTGAACATAGTAGGCATCACTAAGAACCCAGTGATAGTGATGTCACAGGACTTCGAGAACGCATCGAACAGAACGATAAAAGTGAACACCGGAATAAGTCACACAATAGAAAACACTTTATCAACGAGCTGGACGAAAGAAAAAGAAATTACAGTATCACAAGAAGTAGAATATGATGTGAATATAATCTTCGCTAAAGTATCTGGGACCACGTCTTTTTCTTACACTTCTAAATGGGGCGTTGGTGAGGAGAAAACGGAAAGTGAGACCATTGGTGTGACGAGTGGCGTTGAAACCGAATTGCAGCCTGGACAAGCTGTGAAAGCAGTTCTGTCGGCTAACGCTGGATATTTCGAGATAGATGTAGTTCACAAAGCTTACCTGAGAGGCAATGTTGCCGTGAATTTCAAAAGGGCCCATGAAGGACACCATTTTTGGGGACCTCCTATAGGAAAGGTTATGAGCAGTGGTGGTTTGGAAAATGAGGTTATTGCCAGAGAGAGAATAAAGTTTGGTTATTATGTCGATGCTACTTTGAAAGTATATGATATAGGTACGGGCTTACCGCTGTGATGAGGTAGTTAACATACTAATACAGAGTAATATGATTTTGTTTTCTTCTCTTATTAATGATTATGAGGATCGTTACATCTTTTTTAGTCACACGTGAAGCAAAAAGTTTGCACAAAACCCTTTTTACAAAATTGCGCGGACCAGAGTATGAAATATCCCACGTTTATATTATAGTTTAAATACAGAAGGTGCACAGAATGATAATATTTTTTAGAAATTCTCCTAAAAATGCAATAAATCAATAAAAATATTACACACACTACCATGTATTTGACACACACGTGCATATAATTATTATGTATAGTCTTTGGTTAAAAGGTTATTAAAGTTTGGTTAAAAGCGGTTAAATTGAGAATGGAACTATACTTACTAGAAAGAACTTAAATTAAAATTAATTATGATCAAATTTCAACCGCTTGGCGACCACTTAAACTCATGGAAATTGTCAGTAGTTTGCGTGTTCGAGCGTAATAAACAGTCGGGGTCTTTTCACATACTTTTTAAGTCCAATTTCGACTATAAAAAAATAATCCTCGGACATGATTGATATTAAAATATTAAAGAAAAATCATATGGTGTAAAATAAAATATCTTAATCAATATTACTATAACAGGGTTCTACAAACATCAAAAAAATTAAAAAAAAAAAAATTGTAAACTTTAAGTCATGTTAATTATCCAATTGATAAAGTTAAAGTATCGTAAACACGACTGAGACTGACACATTCAGATAACGAGGTCAAGTTCTTGTTATTGACATAATATATAACAATCGCATATTGTACGTTTGGATGTCTTAGCAATTAATAAAGTTAGTATATTAAAATGATTATGTCTCAAATATAGCTTGCTTCATCAAGTGAGCCTTCGGATTCAGAATACATAGTGTCAACACCCCATTCCGTCCTTAGGGTGTCGTAAGAGCCGCCAAAAGATAGCCAAAAAAGATAATTACAAGGCCGATAACCTAAGCCGCAATAGAAGGAAAACATATATAATGTACATATACGTTTTTTATGTCCCGCTTTCGACGAATCCCACCGTTTTCAATAAAAAAATCCAAATCACGCTGCGTAGTCAACACAAGATGAGCCTGGCCAAAATTGGAAGCTTCTTAAAGTGAATATTACGCAAAACTTAACTCTTTCTCCAAAATAAGATTGATTATCTTCCATTCAAATAAAGGCTTGGATAATTACAGACAAATCCGCTGTATTAAGTAAGTTATTTTCAATTATTGGTTAAGTCTTTATGGATAAAGATTTTGATCACCTACAGCGCAGAGCGTTTCTGCGGTTTGTTGAAACAAAATAGTCAATTACTTGAGCAATGTTAGTTCTAATTCTCCTGCTAACATCAGTGTCAAGTGAAATAATTACAATTAATTTAATAACGGCTCCGGAAAGAAATAAAGTTTCATTTAATTACACTGGCACCGACAGCAAAGTGATTACGGACAAAGAAATAAAACTTTTCAATTTGACAGATGATAATTTAAAAAAAGGATTTCGTGTCGAATTAGGCGCTGCACCAAACGATGTATTTCTAAAAGACCCAACACCGTATCACGATTTGTTTAATAAATATAAATGGAACGAAGTCACAAGGAATGTGGAAGTCAAAAAGGTTGAAGTCATTGATATTATTAATGAGAATACAGTGTTGAAAAGAATCGTGCATATCAATAATACAACTGATGATATTGAAACGAAATTAAATGTGTTTACTGAAGTTAATAACGTGGTTAAATTAGCATGGGCCAATATTGGACTATTGAACGACGAAATTCCTTATATATTAAACGTTGACTATGAATATGGGAAAGTAAATGAAGAAAACAAGTGGGGAATCGATAAACTTATAAGTGTAAGTTCTCCGTTTGGTATGTCGAAAGAAGAAATCGTGGATATTAAATCAGGACAGACCATTGTAACCGAATTATCTGCTTTCAAAATAATAGTACTTGTTAGAGCAGTGTTTAAAGCCGAACTTGTGGGGAATGTTATTGGCAATTATGCGAAATTATACGGAAAGTATCATTTCTGGGCTCCATCGATAAGGAATATAATGAGAGCAGCAAAATTAACTAACGAAATTATAACACAGGAGGTTATTGAAATTAGATGTTTTACAAAACCGAAAGTAAGAGTGTTTGATAATAATACTGGCAAGTTAGTTGAACCAAGACGTAAAAAGAAACCTCTAATGAAAATACTACGCAATAAGAAAATCAACAAAGCATTCTATACTGGTGTATCAAAATTACTTGCTTAAGTTACGTAAAATAAAGTATATACTTAATTGTAATAATAAATATTGTCGGTTACTCTGTTGAATCTATAAGAAAATTTTAAATTGTATATAAAATTATAAATCTAAGCCTAACACAATCTTTTCGTGAGTTACGCCGCGGTATTAGTTCCTGGTAAACGCTTTCGTTCAGTTTTGTTATTGCTTTTTTATTGGTTGCAGAACAAAAGTATTTGAACTAAGTAATTGAATTATTTTATAACACAGAATGACCCTATTTGCAAAAGGAAGTGAATCCAAAAAAACACTCTACTGTAGAATGATTTTTGGAAGAAGCCATCGAAGCAATTTAGCCTCTCAAATTATAAACAAAGGTATTTAGGTAGGTACATAATATCTGTTTTTATCATTAAAATATTAATATTATCTAGCTGTGCATTTGTAATTATTTCGGCTGATAACTTTTCAACCTTTTTATTCGAATTAAAAAGTATGTCATTTCTCAGGCTCTAGAATCTGTGTACCAAATTTTATTTAAATCGGTTTAGTAGTTGATGCGTGAAAGTGCGACAGACAGACATAGATACTTTCACTTATATAATTAGTAAGGATTATGGGTTTATCATTTTTAACGGCGGGTCAGAACGAGGCATGCAGTCGCCACGCATATTACGGATGTACAACCGAAGTCATTGATTAAAATAATACATAATAATATCGATTCAAGAGATAAGAGAATGACAATCGTTAATCGTATCGATACATTATGGATTACACACTACCCTTAACGCTACTGGCAGTGTTGCCGCTTAGGAAAAAAGAAAGTCCCCAGACCTCAATGAAAATGTCCCTAGATATTAAGAAAAATGTACTCAAAAAAATCCCTAGAAGTCGCTAAAAATTTTAAAGCTTTCAATTTTAAAAATATGGTCTAAATAAAAAATAGTTCTGTATAATCAAAATTTTATTAAACAAATCTCTATAGATCTATACAATAAAAAATATCGTCATCGATTACGTCATCTTCGACTTCAACTAATTCGAAAGTGGATGGTGCAACTGTAGAAGTAGATGTGGAGGATTCACTTGGTTTTTTAATAGTTTTTGTAATTTGCGCCAGGACATGATCTGGCAAAACATAGCTGTGGCAATTTCGTTTTAAACACGAAAAGTCAATATCTTTTTCTTAAAATTTCACTCCACTACCTACTGGACATTGGTAGTTAGCTTTGCAAACGAAAAGCCGCTAGAAGTCGCTAAATTTATTTTTGTCGCTAGATGGTTGAAAAATGTCGCTAAACACATCTAAAACTCGCTAAATCTAGCGACAAAGTCGCTAAAACGGCAACACTGGCTACTGGTGCCTGTCAATTATAATTTTTATGTCAATCTGCCAATATTCTCAGCAATTTCTGCCAGTGTTGTATAGTTAAAAAGTTCAATCTTTTTTGTGCATTGGCATGTTCTTGCTACTTTTACGTTTCGGGGTGCATTTGTTTTGAAAGCCACTTGTCCAGGCCCCCAGTAGCTGGGAAGCCGAAGATGTTAAATGTGAATTTACTCGAGCGTCGTTCCGACAGGATAAGAAGATTATAGCCTAAAAATTAAAAAAACTTTTGATGTAGGCATGAGTGAACAGCACTGGCGGGCGGAGCGTGTCTAAATTTACAAAATTGTAAAGAAATCCGTGTGGTGACGGGTCTAGCTAGAATACATAGTGTCACACTCCCATTTCATCCAGAGGTTGTCGCATCCAGAGGCTCTAATGCAAAATGAACGCTGTTAACCTACCCGCAAAAGAAGGAAAACTTGATACGAAACAACACATTAGGCCAATTACCCTTCATGTAACTGAAGGAGGCCTGACTCAGCAGTGAAGTCTTTAAAAGCTACCAAAGCGTACGCTCCGGTATACATGCTTAGTAGTAGACAAGATTGGTGTTGTGTATTCTTCTTCTTCTTTTAGGTTTTGGCTTCCATCGTTATACCGATGATTTTGACAATGACAAGTGTGTTGTGTTGAATAAGTTAGAGTGATTATGAAAGTTAAATTAATTGGTCATGAGCTGCGTTAGAGTTGTTATGTTAAATGTTAGCAGACAGCACCATAGAAAACAATACAAAGCATTAAACACAAATTAGAAATATTCAACAGATAGAGCTATACCGATGGATATTTTAGCATAGGTAAGCCAAGCGCTCTGCAAAATTTGTTAAATTTGTAATCGTTTTGTTACTCCTATATCCTAACTATATTATGTAATTATGCAGCAATCAATGAATTTATTTTATATTAAGGGAACCTTAGATGTTTTGGTTAATCTATAACCTGTTGTGTGTTTCTGAACGAATCCATTACGTGAAATGTCAGATACAAATAATAATCACGTCGCGTCAAAGTTCAAAATTTATCAAATGTTCCCAAAACTGCGAAGGTTCTGGTCATGATTTGCGTAAATTATTGTTAATTTATATAATGACTAATTAATCAAAGATCACTAAAATATATTTAAGTGAGACAATTGTGTGATTAGTTTAGTTCCAACTAACATTTCTTTCATTCCGAGTGCTACTTCATTTTGTTTGTTGTAATTCGTCACCTTTTGCGGTATTTGTAATTTATTGTTATAATAGTTAATTTAACAATGGTAGACTTTACTGGTGTGTATATTTGTGTGCCTCTATATACCCTGGCGTAAGTATATTTCTAATAGTAGTTATAATTCATTTTCAGTAATAGTTCCCAGTAAAACAAATAAAATAAACATTAATGTATCTACGCTCAACTCATAACCATTTCTGTTACTGATATATATTCAAATTGGGAGACACACTTACAAAATTTCTGTTGGTATACCTAATTCAAGTAATTGCCTTTTATACTTACTAATTACTAAGTACAAATTGTTACTTCATCAGTATCTTGGTTTGAAGTTTATGCCTGGTTTTAAGTTAGACCTGGTATAATGCTCTTGTGGCATCAGGTCTTGAGATCTTGAGCATCAGCTCTTGAGTGAGAAAACTTTTGTGTGGTGACAGATTCAAAACACATAGTATCACTATCTCATTCCACCCTGAGAGTGTCCCTTACGGCCGACAAAAGCAAATGACAAGGCTGTTAATCTTAGAGGTAGGGGAAGGGAAACTTGATATGAATCCCTGTGCCAATCGGTCTATCCATCTTTGCACAGTGGACTAATTTACTCTCCATTTGACTTGAGGAGACCTGACTCATCAGTGGGTTGTTTGTGGGCTGACTATGATGGTGTTGGACTCTATCACACAATCTGCCATAGCGCCATGTCCTGTTAATTTTTTTTATTACTATACAAAGAGACACAACTGGGTACAAAAGTTTATCTTGAAATGGCTGAGAACATTGCTGAATATGCTCAAAATTAAGACAACTTTCAGATATAGGATTGCCATATTATGATACTGTCCTAATAGAAGGTCTGTTTCGTGACAGATATAGAATAGTCCTCCCATCACTGGGCCAGATGGGTTGGCACAGGGTTTCATTTCAAATTTTCCTTCTCTTGTCAGCTCTTAGGACACCATCAGGACGGAATGGGTTGGTGACACTGTGTATACTAAATCTATCACCAGCCCTCTATAACAATTCCTCTGCTACAAGCATTACTCTTTGCAATACCATAACTAGTTTAAAGTGATAAGATATAGGTCAAGATATTACTGTTGTTTTGTTCACTAATCCATTAGTTGCCATGAATGCATTATCTTTAGTAAGATTAGATTAATTATTAATTACAAAAGTCTACATATTCTGTTTGTATAGACTAATAATTTCTCTCCTGTGATTGGAGAGATGCCTCAGTAGTGGGTCTTTTATCGGCTGAGAAGACATACAGGACCCACAACCCCTGTCATTGTGAGAGTATACTATAATGACTTTGACCCTAGGCTCATGTGATGGAAAGCAATGCCAGGGTCTAAGACATAGTCGGGCACAGGCTGTCCCATACACACGACGGAACACAGTAAAACTGCTTGGACAGCTAGACTTGGATGTGGGGGTTGGAAGCTGGCCGGGTGGACCATTCGATCCTACCACCAAGCATGCTGGGTTTTGTTGACTTTTACAACACGGGTTTTTTCGATTTAGGTAATACCTAGAGCAGGGGTTTCGTATACTCGGGGGAGTAGGGAACGCCCCCGCCCATCGGAGTGACTAGTTCCCGAGTTGGTTAGTGGTTTCTGGACCACTCGTGGCTTTCTACAGCCGAGTTCAGATGTGACCCGCACGATCACGGGTATAGGACCAGAACATGGGTAGGGACACCCTGTTCTTACGCAAGGTCCTAGAGGGAAGCGCTTCCAAGCGCTTTGGTCCAACATCTGAGGGTAGAGCAAGGCTCCCCTCGCTAAGCCACTGTCGAATGGATCGATTACGAAGTTTACCAAACGACAGATGGCCCGCGCAGACAATTTTGTGGTAGGTTTTAGTGGGTAAACCGTTCGCAATCACCATCTCATCGCGACCGGGACTCCCACATACCCCAGCCCCGTCCCTGGGCTGGGGACCTATAAAAGGTTTCCACCACTATAAAAAAAAAAAAGGGGGTTTCGTATACGCGAGTTGAGTAGAAGCTTTCCCGCAGGCTGTTGTGGCTCGAGAAAGCATCATAGTGGTAGGTTTTAGTGGGTATACCGGTCGCAACTTACCGTCTTCTCGCGGCCGGGGACTCCCAGATACCCAAGCCCCGTCCCCCGGTTGGGGACCTATAAAAACTGACCTTGACAATGACTTTTTGTTCACAGGATATTTCTGCTCGGCACATCTGTGACCGCGTGTCTGTTCATGTTCCACGTGGCCGTGGTGCCTCTAGTCTTTAGATACTCCAAAACATTTAGAAGAAACCTCGTTTTCGCTAACTTTGGTGAGAGAAACAGATTGTTTGATTACTAGTCAGCCCATAAATAGAAAGAAAGAAAGAAAATAATTTTATTGTAGCTCACAATTGACATGAAGTGGATAGCATCTCAAACTTCTGTACAACTAAAATAATTACTTACTTACTAGGCTAGTATTATTGTTGTATTTACTTACACTAAACAAGAATACTTAAAGTTAACAAGAAAAGAATACATCACAGGGAGGGTTATTAGCCACCTGTGCCACGATGGCCAGACGGGTTGGCAAAGAGTTATGTTTCAAGTTTTCCTTCTCTTGTGGCTTGGTTTTCCACCGTGTGGTTTTCTTTAGTCGGCTCATCCGACACCCTCAGGTTGGAAAGGGGTGGTGACACTATGTATTATAAATCTGTCACCATACGGATGGATGGCAGTATTTTAAGAATGATATGCCAGTCAGTGTGGCATCACTCCTTTTGGACGGATGAACCGAAAATGATGACCAAGATATTTTTTTCCTGGAGTGGATCAAAATAAAATCATTTTTTTTTAAGAAATTTGTTATTTAACTTAAATAAGTACTTAAACTCCTCATCAGAAAAATCGAAACACTTCCCTTTTTATGGTTGTTAAACAAAATACGAAACATAAGAAAGTGTATTTAGAATTAACATTAGGATTTGAAAACCTTATAATGTTCACTATTAAACGACATTTGACATTGTATATTCCTAAATACATACATTTTTCTGATAATCCTTAAAAAACATAAAATTGCAAGGTGTTTCGATTTTTCTGATGAGAAGTGTAGTATGGAATACAAATATCAGCGGCCATTTTTATTGTATCCAAAAATGTGTCATACCCTTTTTGTCCATCGCAGGACAATGTGTACTGTGACTATGACAATATTTTATGTAGTAACTCTTTGTACGCGCACCCATAAGACTTTTTTTAAGTTTTCGTTTTGCAAATAAAGTTGTGAGTATTTACACGTATTAAGAGAGTTTAATGAAATTGTGATCACTGCCTGACCTTTCATTCGTGACTTGCCAATTATATCGTAATTATATAACGGACGACAAAGGAGAAATATCGGGGGTAGATAACTAAAGAATGTTGTTTACTAATTTCATACGCGAAGGGCTACCGTCATTAAAGCGCGTCGTCCACGCAGAGAGAATAGAGCTAGACAGCTTGACAACTAATCTAATCTATACTCTAACTAGCGACCCGTCCCGGCTTCGCACGGGTGCATGTATTATACATATAAACCTTTCTCTTTAAATCACTCTATATATTTAAAAAAACCGCTTCAAAATCCGTTGCGTAGTTTTAAAGATTTGAGCATAAATAGGGACGGACAGACGACAGCGACTTTGTTTTATATTATGTAGTGAAGTGATAGTGATGTTGTGATAGTTATTTCTACGTACACGAAGAGATCAATAGAGCGCCCTATTGCAGTTTTCTGCCCAATCGTAGGGTAGCTCTAACATGGTGACATTTTTGCCTGCGTACACTACACTAGTCGTAGACTAGATATTCCTATAAAACCAATGATGTTAATTGTATAAAACTGTAAACGTCAGCTGAGTACGTCTAATTAAAAATACGACTATAGCTAGACTGATCTGTGACATGTGGATAATTCGAGAGCTCTCTATTCGTATAGCTTGTCTCGCTCTCGTACCTGCGTCCACGACGCCTTCCGAGAGTAGCGGAGCCTGTCTACGTAGACTGTAGTGACACATGAGGTAGGGTAGTCTCGCTAATGTGTACACGTCGTAGATTGCCCTATGAGAGTCGCTCTCAGTAATTTTAATCTATCGTGGACGAGGCGCTTTAGGTTGACCAGTTGATTGTCTTCCAGTGGGTCCAATAAATAACCTACCGACCTCTGTTATCCATTTTATGCGGCCATTAAAGTCATCCAGTATAATAGTTATTTGTTATACAAGAGTGCAAAGTTGCTTTTTAACCGCGTGTTCAATTTTGATGACCGAGCAAGCGAAGGATTCAAAATTAGAATCCTGAACGTTAGCGAGGGAATCAAAAGAGCACGAGGTGAAAAATCTTTGCACTCGAGTGCAACACGTAACTTTTCATTCCACCTCAGCGAGGAAATGACTAAATGCAAAAAAAAAAAAACGTTTACAATCACAAGATAGGTACACTTTTATTTCAGTTTAGGTATTAATTACTACATTATGACAGGTAAGTATTACAGAATAATCTTTACTTTATTCTCTAGCGAATAAAAACGGCTTTTGCACTCAGATATCGAAGAGCAAAAATACTTTATTCTCTAGCGAATAAAAACGGCTTTTGCACTCAGATATCGAAGAGCAAAAATACTCTTTCCGAGATGGGGGGATGGAAAAGATTTTGTTGAAAATTTACTAAATATATGTTCTGAGTCACGTGAAGAGGTAACCACCGATGGTGGACAGTAGATATGTGTCATTTTACACATGCTCACAGGTAAATATTTTGACAGAGATCAATTCTATGCCCGGGTTAGTTGATAAGTTCAGGTAATGATGATCATCACTATCACTATCTCTATATATTATAAAACAAAGTCGCTGTCGTCTGTCCGTCCCTATGTATGCTTAAATCTTCAAAACTACGCAACGCATTTTGAAGCGTTTTTTTAATAGATAGAGTGATTCAAGAGGAAGGTTTATATGTCATAATTGTACGCGTGCGAAGCCGGGGCGGGTCGCTAGTAATAAATAATAAATTACCTACTACTGGGTCGGGCCTCCTCCAAATTCATGGAGGGAAATTAGCCTACTGTGCCACGCTGGCAAGACGGGTTGGCACAAGCTTTGTATCAAGTTTTCCTTCTCTTGCGGCTAGGTTTACGGCCTTTCATTTTCTTTTGTCGGCCTAGTTATCACTTCATCATCATCATCACCATTTCAGCCAAAAGACGTCCACTGCTGGACATAGGCCTCCCCCAAAGATTTCCACAAAGGCCGGTCCTGGGCCGCCCGCATCCATCGTTTTCCGGCTACCTTAACCAGGTCATCGGTCCACCGTGTGGGAGGCCTAGTTATCACTTGGTTATAATTAATTCATTATCAGTATAAGTTGCCATTGTTTATTTTCTCAGTTCCATAAATAAGATAATCACTTTGTTGTTTCCTGTTATTCCTTTATCGTATTTCTAATTAAGTATCCTTAATTACGTTTTCTATTTCCAAACCATATTCTTATCAAGCTTAGTTCATAAGTAAAATCAGCTATTTAATCGAACACCTCTGAACTCGACACATCTCTGTCATCCAAATCTATTTTAGCTCGTATGTCGCGGGTTCGATCCCCGCACGGAAGAAATATTTGTACGACCTACAAGTATTTGTTCCGGGTCTGGGTGTTTTCTATCTATAATATGTATGTATTTAAAAAAAAATGTATATAAGTAGTTTATCATCCATCTCGTTATCCATAACACAAGCATTAAGTTGCTTAGATTGGGACGAGATGGCGTTGTGTGAAATGTCCAAGGATATTTATTATTTATAATTGTATTTTTCTTAAAAGGTATCTTAAAAAAGAATTTCTTTTTTAGTTTGCACACAGTATCTAACACAACCGTGTATGTTGAGCTTATCGCGAACAAACGTACGTTTTTTAACAGTTACTTGAATGCCTGCGACCCTAGGCGTGCGTGATGTAAAGCAATACCAGGGTCTAAGATGGAGCAGGCACATCAAGGAAATGCCCTGTCGCGCACCGTCTCTCACATATACACGACGAAACACAGTAAATCTGTTTGGCGCTGGACTAAGCTGTGAGGGTGGTAGCTAGCCGGGCGGACCATTAGATCCTACCACCAAGCGTGCTGGGTTTTGTTGACTTTTACAACACGCGTTTTTCCCAGCGTCCCCACACAGCCATCCCAAATACACTTTGACGCGGTGGGGTCCTTTGTGTTTCCCCTGTCTCATAGCTCTCCTACTTTTGGCCCTCATCATCAAGAACAGTCTCAATGAGGTTTACGATGGATTGGAACCATCTTAATCGTCTGGTTTTGGATAAGCTATACCCATAATCCTCATTAGTTTTCCCGCCATGGGGACTTGGTTAGATTCTATGTCTTCTTCTCTTAACTTCACTACATAGTATAAAACAAAGTCGCTGTCGTCTGTCCGTCCCTATGTATGCTTAAATCTTTAAAACTACGCAACGGATTTTGAAGCGGTGTTTTTTAATTGATAGAGTGATTCAAGAGGAAGGTTTTTATTGCATAATATGGTAGAGAAACATTGATAAATTTAGATGTTCATCATGGCACCCGTGCAAAGCCGGGGCGGGTCGCTAGTCTAATATATAAAATTGTCGTGTCACGGTGTTTGTTATTGAACTCCTCCGAAATGGCTCGACCGATTTTCATGAAATGTTGTATGCGTATCTTTTAGGTCACCGAATCGGACAACATCAATTTTTCATCCTCCTAAATGTTAAGGGCGGTCCTATCCGCCCCTTAACTTCATTTTTTAGACAGATTTTTCTTGTTTTTAAGTCTGTTTTAATAGCGTTATTTATATCATCATCATCAGCCCACATTAGTCCACTGCTGGACATAGGCCTCCCCTAAAGAGCGCCATAGCGCCCTGTCTTCAGCTTGACGCATCCAGCTGCTGCCCGCAACCTTTCGCAGATCGTCGCTCCATCTAGCAGAGGGCCGTCCCACACTACGCTTGCCGATTCGCGGTCTCCACTCAAGAACTACAGATATGACCAGCCCACTGCCTCTTCAGTCTGCTAATTCTCTGAGCTATGTCGGTGACTTTGGTTCTCTGTCGGATATTTATATGGCAAAACAAATTTGCCGGGTCAGCTAGTTTAAATATAAATATGATGATGATCTTGAAGAAAAGTCTCCTGGATGAGCCGACGAAAGTTTCTGAAAAAAAAGTGAATATTTGTGCAATGTCTTTTCTTCAAATTTACTTTAGTTAGTGGCGTAGCTACACGCACGGTACAGTCAAAGTCAAATTTATTTAAGCAAGTATCTTGCTCAAATATACCTTTATATACCCTCAAAATTGTACTCGTTTAAACGGAAATAAATATGTTCGCAACTTTGGAAACGAAAATTTGTATATATGCAAAGTTACAATAATATGTATACAGAATGTAAAATAAATTATTGATACTTGGATGAACCCATGTTTTGTGACATATGAAAAAATGTGTAATGTCAGAATTGCTTCCATAATCCTTGTAATAGTTGAAAATATTTTTTGCGCATGCCCGAACTTCCGTCATGTTTTTCGGGCACTTTATTTAAAAATGTGATGTGTGATAATGCTTGTTGCACAGCCATAGTTATGAAAAGTGCCCGAAACTGTCATACTGCTGCGTTTTTGACATGGCGGACGCGCCTGCGCTATGCGAACTATAAAAAGGCCTATTGATTAGCCATCACTTCGGATGGCTTTACGCTTATGTCACCAGGGTATTATTTCAATCGTGCGCAATAATATTTCTCTTTCACAGATCAAAAATATTATTGATTCCAAATCGAATGTATCAATCAGAATATTGTAAATATTGAAGGACCTGATTGTGAATAGTCATATTATGTAACTAGACTTACGAGTATCTTTTTTATCAGTTACTTGAATGCCTTTGACCCAGGCTTGCGTGATGTAAAGCAACGCCAGGGTCTAAGATGGAGCAAGCAATGTAAGGAAATGCCTTGTTTGGCGCCGGACTTGATGTGGGGGTGGTAGCTAGCCGTGCGGACTATTAGATCCTACCACCAAGCGTGCTGTCGTAATGGCTGAGACCATGGAGGGCCTCACTACGATGCTCGATGGCCTCTGTGGAGCCTCCGAACGAGTCGGCCTTAAGATGAACATGGAGAAGACGAAGATCATGTCTAATATCCATGTTCAAGCCACTCCTGTTAACATCGGAGGTTCTACCCTCGAAGTTGTTGACCATTACATTTACCTGGGACACACTGTCCAGTTAGGTAAGTCCAACTTCGAGAAAGAGGTCAATCGTCGGATCCAACTCGGCTGGGCAGCGTTCGGGAAGCTGCGAAAGATCTTCTCGTCCACAATACCGCAGTGTCTGAAGACAAAAGTCTTCAACCAATGTGTGTTGCCAGTGATGACATATGGAACTGAGACGTGGTCGCTCACTATGGGCTCCATCAGAAGGCTCAAAGTCACCCAAATGGCAATGGAGAGGGCTATGCTCGGAGTTTCCCTGCGAGATCGAATCAGAAATGAGGAGATACGCAGGAAAACCAGGGTCACCGACATAGCCCACCGGATTGTCAAACTTAAGTGGCAGTGGGCAGGGCACATAGCTCGCAGGACCGACGTCCGATGGGGCAGAAAAGTCCTCGAGTGGCGACCGCGTTCCGGAAGGCGCAGTGCTGGTAGGCCTCCCACACGGTGGACCGACGACCTGGTTAAGATCGCCGGAAAGCAGTGGATGCGGGCGGCCCAGGACCGGCCTTTGTGGAAATCCTTGAGGGAGGCCTATGTCCAGCAGTGGACGTCTTTTGGCTGAAATGATGACCAAGCGTGCTGGGTTTTGTTGACTTTTGTAACACGGGTATTTTCCCAGCGTGCTGTGGGGAAGTGTAATATTCTGACCAGTCCCACACGGGAGAAGAATACAATCATATCGAGGGGTTTGGTTCCATGTCTATATCCCAAGCCCGTACTAGTCTGGTCTCGGATATGCCGTACCCATAATCCTCATTTGCTTTCCCGCCACGCTCGGCACTCGATTAGGTTCTTTGTTTTATTAAATAAAAAATATTATATTAAAAACAATGATTTGTAAGCTATAGGTATTGTAAGGTTTCATCAAAGTATATTCAGTAGTTATTGCGTGAAAGGGTAAACATACATACTTCCGCGTTTGTAATATTAGTAGGATGATCATGAATTTGATATTTATTTTTTCAGTACAATGGCCGCCGAACATAGATTTCGAGGAACCATCTTCAAGGGGTATTGATGGTGCTAGAAATATAAGTATTGAGTATACTTCTAAGGTCGCGCAGTGTAATGTAAAGATAGGTAAGTAAAAAATATCCGTGTGGTTTTAGTATTATTATATCTGTGGTGTGGTGATGGATTTTGAATACATAGTGTCACCTACCCATACCATTGCCGAGGGTGTCGTAAGAGGCGACTAAGGGAACGGAAGAGGCAGATCACTTAGCCGCAAGAGAAGGGAAACTCGATACAACAACTTTTTTTTTTTTTTTTTGTTCGCCCTGGGTGAAAATCCTTTATGGACTATCCCCGTCAGCCACGGGGATGGCAGGGGGGGGGGATCTCCCTCAGAGTGGGGGCCTACCCGCTAAAACATCCCCGGAGTGCTCCCTACTCGCGTCCTTATTGCGGCATTGTGGGATCTGTACTCAGGACCACGCCGCCGCAGACTCGATACAACCCCTGTGCCAACCCGCCTTGCCAGCGCGACGCAGTAGGCTAATTTCCCTCCATGAATTTGGAGGAGGCCCGACTCAGTAGTGGGTCACTCATGGGCTGAAACGACGAAAGTAAAATATATTCGTAAGTAATCGACGATCGACTGCTGCGCAGCATGTCGCGGTTTCGATTCCCGCACGGAAGAAATATTTGTACGACCTACAAGTATTTGTTCCGGGTCTGGGTGTTTTCTATGTATAATATGTATGTATTTACAAAAAAAAAATGTATATAAGTAGTTTATCATCCATCTCGTTACCATAACACAAGCATTAAGTTGCTTAGCTTGGGACGAGATGGCGTTGTGTGAAATGTTCAAGGATATTTATTTATTTATTATTTATCAAGAAAAAGCTAGCCTGCAATTAATGCGAGAATCACCAAAAAGTCCTATACCGCGATAGCGAAGTTTACAGAGCATTTTGCATGGTTAAGACATCCCCGAGTACAATTAACAGGGGATAGGCACCCGTGGGCGTCGTCTCGCTGGATGATCATCCCTTTGATCCTAAAGTATCAAGTCCTTCTCTTGCTGCGATACGGCAGTAGGCTAACTCCCCTCCATGAATTTGGAGGAGGTCAGTCTCAGTAATGGGTCATTTATGGGCTTAAATTACAATGATGATTATTAATTTGGCCTGTAAAGATGGCTCCAGATTGAATTAAATAAATACATGTTTAAACTATTCCGTGTGGTGACGGATTTAGAATACATAGTGTCACCACCCCATTCCATCCTGAGGGTGTCGTAAGAGCCGACAAAAGGAAATGACAAGGCTGAAAATCTAGCTGCTATAGAAGGAAAACTTGATTCGAAACCCTGTGCCAACCCGTCTGGCCGGCGCACAGTGGGGCATTTATCAAAATTAGGCGGTCAAAATTATTTTCTTTATTTTATGTATTATAAATAGTTTATAATTATTATATCTCAATTATATAAGCATTTGGTGAACGAAAAAAACAATTGTTCATAAAAAAAATCACGTTTTATTGATAAAACAAAAAAAAAACAGGAAGAGGAGTCCCACGTCTCTTCACCAGAGCTGAAACCTTTCGTTTCATTGTCAGGCCCTTCTATGCCACTTTCCTCGTCCGAGGAATTCTCTTCAGCCGTGTGGGGCTGAGCTGACATAAGCATTTTTATTGCTTCTTCGCTATGTGGCGTAGACCTGTTTTTATGTTTTGGTCTTATGCTAGATATCAAGGGATCAGAGCTGAGCAATAATCTGTAAATTGCATTGCTCCCTAGAAAATTTTCTAGCGTAATCCTGCCGATACAGTCGAATATGTTTATTACGCGCCTCTGCTGCTTCTTCAGATAATAAACCTATAGGCAAAAGTGCATTTTCCATGACAGTTGCGCCATGAATTAATATTTTATGCATCGTGGGAGTCATCGGATGCCAGGGATATAATTCAATGTAAATCTTCGCAGTCTCATACCCATATAGAGCAAACTTTTTTAAATCTACTTTATAAGAGCTGGATATGACTTCCAAAATCACTTTCAAGCGTTTTAATAGATTTAAATCCACGCCGGTGATTTCAGCAGCAATTTCAGGATTGGCAAAAAATCTTCTACTAGTATTGCCATCGTTGGTATTGCCAAAACCAGCTTTCGGCACATCTACTAGTAGGCCCATTTGCTCTCTAATTTTTTTTTGTATTTCTGCCTTTTTCTGTTTGACAATGTCTTTGTCATTTTCCGACCATAACTGCCATTTTTTAACAGGAATCTTGTATGCCAAATTAAGTATGCTTTCAAAAAACCGAATCCTAGCATGCAACACGGATAGGCCAAACTGTAATGCGTCGCTATCAACAGTTTTCTTCATATCGAGGTTATTAAATTCTTTTGATGTAGAACCACAGATGAAGCATCTCAACGTTGAAGTAGTTGAAGTTGCAGCGTTACACACTTTTGCATCAACCATAGTCAGAGTCATGACGTGCTTTGCACTTAATAACATTTCGCTCAGCACGAATTCACTGGTTTTCAATGCATTTATAGCCTCTTCGACATTTGCGATTTCAGACTTAGTGTTATCCACTGTTTCTTTAGTAAAACGGATCCTTATTGGTCGACAGAATCGTGGCGAAGAAGGAGTTGGATTTTGCCAAACAACTTTTTTGTTTGAACCACATATTAACTGTAGCGGAACAAAGCAACTTTGGAAAATGTTGCTGTCACTCGCATCTCTATCTTGCATTTTTTGTTTGTATTGTGATTGTTGCGACCCATCACATCCCCATTTTGAAATTAGGGTCAAAGAGTGACGGTCTTGTGGACTTAATTGTTTAAGTACATCCTCTAAATATGTTGCCAAACGTTTAGCTGTATGGTCCAATAAATCCTGCAGGTTAATTTCAGCACATGTTTCAGTTATCCGATACGCATCTTTCGCCGGATAACAAGTCTTTTTTGCTTCCTGTAACAATTTGTAGCTCGGATAAAACTTCTTGTTGCCATTTCTAATTATTTCATATTGTCGCCTTGAAAGATCAGCTTCCACAAACATTGAGAGGGCAGTTGTTGGATCTTGTTTTTTACACTGCTTGGTTATTTTGTAAGCATTTTTATATACTTGAGCTGTCTGCGGAGAGTTGGTAATGTTTTTTAAAATATTGGATGCAATTCTCTCTCCAGAACTTTGAAGGGATGTCTGAGCAGCATGTATTAGTAATTCTTTTTCAACATCACTGCGCACTTCCCTTGTTTTTCTGCGTTTACTCCTTTCACTTGAATCTATAAATGACTTTCTTGGTCGACCAGAAGAACGTCTTCTAGCCCTTGGTATTTCAAAGGTTCCTTGCAACCACTTATCATTCTTTTGAAGGAAAAGCTGTGATTTTTTATGAGCTTCTATCCACTTTTTCTTAAATTGAGACTTCAAATAAGATAATTTATGTTTCACTTCCTTCTTTAGTTCTTCACAATACTCATCTTGCGATAAAATATATCTCTCGAGATAATTCAACATTTCGTCAAAATTATGCAAGTCTTGTTCCTGCATTTTGTTAAAAAGGTGTTTACGCGTTACTACTCGCATTCCTGAGGTACCCTCAGCTTCTGAAATGGAACGAAAACTGGTTTAAAAAAGGAAAATAAATAATTAGCAAATTCGATGAATTTCTACTACATCATTCATTGATGTTGAAAATGTTGATTTCACGGGAGATCACGGCCAATTTCATCGTTTTCAATTAGCCTAAATACTCTATTTTATGTTACAACTGACAAACCCAATGGGACGAACCCTGAAGTATAACAAAAACCATTTTAAAAACAAAAAAATATATTTCAATACAACAATCTCGAGCATGGTTTTTAATCTTCAAGTACGCTGTATTTTTTTTTTACCATTGGCATAAAACTTATTAATATATATGTATTCTTACCTGTTATACCTGAATCCATCACAATATTCTTCACAACACACACCAAAATAAAAATATTCACTTTTAAAATAGCAGTTTTTCCCAAAATGTCTAAACGCAATACGAACACTTAGAGCGACGATCAAGTTTAGACTGACATACCTCGGCGTGAGCTTCCAGTGCGGAAGCGGGTGGGGTCACCCATTGTTCTACGGTTACTCACCAGTCGCAGGTAGTCATTTTTTTTTACCTGAGACATATTTCTAGGATTGTATTTTTGACCGCCTAATTCGTAGATTTGCCCGTTCGTGCGGCGTGGCACAGTAGGCTAATTCAACCCTCCATGTGACGAGGGGAGCTCGGATCAGCAGTGGATCATTTATGGGTTGAGTAGTAGTTTAAACTCCCGGTTCTCATCTTCAGGTATATGGCACATATTACCGCTGAGGGCTTACGAGAGGTTGAAAGGAATGTTCGATGGTGCCATGGACAAAGAAGAACTGAGTAGGATACTGGACGATGAGCTTGTTAACTCTAAGACGCCAATTATGCTGTACTGCCATGGTGAGTAGGTAACTCAAGATTTCCCTAAAATCAAGTTCAAAACTCATTTAATCAATTAGAGCTATATTGACAAGTCCAACAAATAAAATTTAAAAGTTTACCATCTACCACCGGTTCGGAATGCACCTCTACAGAGAAGTGCCGGCGAGAAACTCTGTAGTTGCTCCTTTTAGATGGTTACAAGACTGGATATAAGACAGATTTGTGAGAGCAAACTCGCGCAATAGTCGCAAAGGGCCAAACATCAGCCAGATCTAGTCAATAATAGTAAAGCCAACCGACCCCCAGCAACGGCGCCTGTTCACAAGCATGACGCATCTGTGTGTGATTACTGTGTTCCGTCGTGTGTATGTGAGAGCCGGTGCCCGACAGGGCATTTCCTTGAATTGCCTGCTCCATCTTAGGCCCTGGCGTTGCTATCCATCACGCAAGGCTAGGGTCAAAGGCATTCAAGTCACTGATAAAAAAATAAGAAAAAAAACAGGGATTTTATAAAAATCTGCCCAAAATTTATAATTGAGGTCTTTAGGTGAAACGAAACGCATATTGCAAAGATTGCTGACATACCTAATCCAAAAATAATCTCAGAACACGTTAATCAGAAAAATATCTTCCTCCAAATTAATTTGAAAATTTTAATGGACTAGCCCGGCGGATTAGCCGGTGTATGCGGGACTCCGGGGCGCGGACAAACGGTTAGGCCCGGTTAACACCAAAGCAAAGAGGAGAGGAGACGAGAGGAGATGTGTTTTGAACACCAACCAATATGTGGAGTGGATGTACGAGAGGCATGCAAGCGAGAACTGGAGTAAAAGAAATTAGTCTATTATAGTTTCTAGTCACGGTGGAAGTGATATCACTACATAGTATAAAACAAAGTCGCTGTCGTCTGTCCGTCCCTATGTATGCTTATATCTTTAAAACTACGCAACGGATTTTGGAGGTGTTTTTTAAATAGATAGAGTGATTAAAGAGGAAGGTTTATATGTATAATACGAGTACATGCATAATACTGTATAGAAACACTGATAAACTTCGATTTTCATCATTGCACCCGTGCGAAGCCCGGGCGGGTCGCTAGTGTGAAATAAAAGAGACAGGATAAATGATTTGAATTTGACTTTGAAACTCTACTCGTTCTTTGCAGGTAACTCGAATTCTCGAGGGGCGACTCACAGGATAGAGCTGTACAAGTTTTTACAGAAAATGGATTATCATATTATCGCGTTTGATTATAGAGGTAAGGAGACCACGACTAGCTCAAACTCAAAAGGAACTTTATTTACGTAGGTTTTATCACAAAACTCTTATAAATCGTCCTATTTAAAATTACCATTATCATCTTACGGCCCAGTCCCACACTAGGTGGTAGTCTCCATACACACCTATCAGTCGTCATATCTACAGTCACACATTTCATACAAAATACCCCATTCTTTTAATCCATCCATCTTTTTTGATCTCCCATAACCCTTGTGTTCCCCTTACACGCTGAAACTACCACCAGTTCGGAATGTTGCTCCCCAGAGAAGAGCCGGCAAGAAACGCTGTAGTTGCTTTTTGACAAATTATTGGTCTTGTTTACAAAAAACACTAAACAATGCTGAGAGCATTTATAACAAAAAAAAAGTGACTTCTATTGAACTGAAAAACTGTGTAATTAATTTTTAACCGGTTGATCGGGTCGACATTATATAATTCCCGTCGTTTCGAATGCTTTGTAGCAGTCGTGGCCACGGCAGAGACTACGGGAATTGGATACACGCGATAAATACGGCTTCCTGTGCCAACCCTTCTGGCCAGCGTGTCACAGTAGGCTAACCTCCATGTAGTTGGAGGAGGCCCGCCTCGGCAGTGGGACAGTGGGCAGATTTAGATAATGTCATTTTTCCATTTTCTTTCAGGGTATGGAGATTCCACATATTTGGCGCCTACTGAAGATAGTGTGGTCGAAGACGCCTTGGCAGTCTACGATTGGCTCCTGGCAACTGTTAACAGGAATGGCAAAAGACCACCGGTGTTTGTCTGGGGGCATTCTCTTGGTAATAAAAAAAAAACGGCTGAGCAATATATACAGGATGTTCAAAAAATTCGTTTAACACAAACGGAAGTACAGAGATAGAGCACCCCTTGGCATACCCGATTCACTCCCAGGTATGTTCCGCGATTTTTCATAGTTTTCAGAGTGAGTGTTTAACGTTTGGCTTTAAACAAATTTTTTTTTATAACTTTGGTCAAAGTTACGAAGCTGATCATTTTATGCTTATAAGTAGAATTAAATGAAAAATTTAAAAGTCTTCCACTATATAATTAAATTAAATTAAGTTCTTTTAGGTCGAATGTTCAGAAAAAAAAAGTCATAACACGAAACCTATGAAACATCGCAGAAGATACATGGAGGTGATTCGGGTACCCCAAGGGGTGCTCTATCTCTGTACTTCCGTTTGTGTTAAACGAATTTTTTGAACATCCTGTATATATTGCTCAGCCGGTTTTTTTCATCTCTGGACTTCCGCTTGTCACTATTTTTTGGGACACCCTGTATAGAAGAACTAGTACTTAGTTACGTACTTAGTACATGCCACAATTGACTAATTTATCTTATTTTCTTCTATTTAAGTAAATAAATATCCTTGGACATTTCACACATTGCCATCTCGTCCCAAGCTAAGCAACTTAATGCTTGTGTTATGGTAACGAGATGGATGATAAACTACTTATATACATTTTTTGTTGTTGTAAATAGGTACATACATATTATAGATAGAAATGACACCCAGACTCCGAGCCAGTGCCTCTGGTTTAGACAAAGACACTTGCCCGACCCCGGAATCGAACCCGGGACCCGTTGATCCAAAGGCGGCACATCTAACCACTAGACCAGTGCTTATGTGTTATTCTGATGTGTAAAGCTGTATTATTGGAAAGTTTCATCGAAATCCATTGGGTAGTTTTTGCGTGAAAGAGTAACAACCATGCAATCTTACAAACTTTCGCGTTTATAATATTAGTACAGTCCGCGCCAATCTTTATGTCCGCTCTGAATGTAGCCGCATTACGCTGCGCACAACACAAAACTAGGTATCAGCAGGACGTACGCGGGGAGGGGAGGCAGGGCACGCGCCCCACCTTAGTGTGAGTGAGCTACGTTCGTATTGATTGTGAAATGTGCGATGCGCAAGTTCGTAACCACGGCTACATTCAGAGCGGCCATAAAGATTGGCGCGGACTGTATATATCCTTTATTTCAGGTACAGCAATATCTTCTCATCTGCTCGGCAATTTGCCGGAGTTGTCAGCAGATTTGCTGTCTCTTGGCACGCCATTGCCAATGCCAAACGGCCTGATTTTGGAGGCGCCGTTCAACAATTTGGCAGACGAAGTGGCCCACCAGCCTTTGTCTAAGGTACAACTGGGCGCCACCGTGCTTCTTTTTCGCAATCGCATGTCGCGGGTTCGATTCCCCGCACGGAAGAAATATTTGTACGACCTACAAGTATTTGTTCCGGGTCTGGGTGTTTCCTATCTATAATATGTATGTATTTACAAAAAAAAGTGTTTATAAGTAGTCTATCGTCCATCTCGTTACCATAACACAAGCATTAAGTTGCTTATCTTGGGACGAGATGGCGCTGTGTGAAATATTTATTTATTATTTATTTATATTTATTATATTTATATGGACCTGAGCAATGGCCGTCAGCCCTTCCCGACCCATTTACTAGCTACTCATGAAGGGAAATTCCCTCCATGAATTTGGAGGAGGCCCGACCCAGTAGTGGGTAATTTATGGGCTGTAACGACAACTACGAATACAACTCAGCCCATAGATGACCCACTACTGAGTCGGGCCTCCTCCAATTACATGGAAGGTAATTAACCTACTTTTAGGGTTTCATATCATGTTTTCCTTCTATCGTCGGCTCTGACGACACCCTCAGGATGGAATGGGGTGGTGGGAACACTTTGTATTCTATATCCATCACCACAACTCGTATATAATACTAGCTTTTGCGCGCGGCTTCGCCCGCGTGGGCTTCGAACCCGTGCATATTTTTTATGAACATAAAATCGGTTTTTGTGACTAAACTATGATAGTTAGATATGTGCTCTCGCGGACTTTTTTGTCCCGTAGTACATACATCATTTTGTTCTATTGTCAATAGTTTTTGCAGCGCACGCATAAATAGGTTTTCGATTTTAAACCTTGGTTTACAAAATCGCAATTTTCATACGGATTCCTAAATCTTTTGAAAATAAAATATAGCCTATAACCTTCGTGGATAAATGGACTATCTAACAATGAAAGATTTTTTGAAATCGGACCAGTAGTTCCTGAGATTAGCGCGTTCAAACAAACAAACACACAAACAAACAAACTCTGCAGCTTTATATATTAGTATAGAGTATAGATTGTAAACGCGAAAGTTTGTAAGTATGGATGGATGTTTGTTACTCTTTCACGTAAAAACTACTGACAGGATTTTAATGAAACTTTACAATATTATAGCTTATATATCAGAACTAGCGACCCGCCCCGGCTTCGCACGGTTGCAATGATGAACCTCTAAATTTATCAGTGTTTCTATACAATATTATGGATGTATTATACCTATAATATAAACCTTCCTCTTGAATCACTCTATCTATTAAAAAACCGCTTTAGAATCCGTTGCGTAGTTTTAACGATTTAAGCATACATAGGGACGGACAGATGACAGCGTTTTTGTTTTATACTATGTAGTGATAGGTGTTTAAGATATTGTGAGAATTGTCCAAAATATAACAATAAGTGAAAAAATTAATTCCATCACTTCGTGAGTAAACCCGCGGGGCACGGCTAGTATTTTTATTATTATTTCAGTTTTATTTACCAATAAATATAGAAAAACCAAGATAGAAACACATTTTAAATCTAGGACAACACACACCACCAACGCTAGTGTTTCACCTTGTTTATGAAAAAAAAAAAACATTTCAGCTAGTCACATGGTTGCCTTACTACGAAGCAACGTTCGTTACTCCCTTCAAATCCAACCCCGAGCAAGTTTTCAAGTCCGACGAGCATCTGCAAAAGGCAAAGTCGCTACCAATACTTATACTGCATGCGAAGGATGACGTCATTGTACCATTCCGAGTAGGTCTTAAGGTAAGGTTATCTTTTTATAGCGTTTTGACGGGTCCCGGGTTCGATTCCGGGGTCGGGTAAGTGTCTTTGTCTAAACCAGAGGCACTGGCTCGGAGTCTGGGTGTCAACTCTATCTATAATATGTATGTATTTACAAAAAAAAATTTATATAAGTAGTTTATCATCCATCTCGTTACCATAACACAAGCATTAAGTTGCTTAGCTTAGGACGAAATGGCGTTGTGTGAAATGTCCAAGGATATTTAAATTTTGTTAATCCATAAATATAATATGAAATGCAGAACTGATATTGTGTGTAACACAGAACGAGCTAGAATTGAAATTGCTAGATTTCAATATTATTACCATGTTATACAATAAAATAAATAAAAATCTTGACTAAGTTCCATGTTATACATTAAAATAAATAAAAATCTTGACATATACCCACGGACTCTTAGGGAATGTAAGAAACGGGTTAAGAACTGGCTACATACACTATCATATGATGACATTGAAAACCTTCTGAAACCTTAATCGCTTTTACTATGCATAATTTTTCACTTTATCTACAAACAAACACTCTCTCTCTCTCTCTCTCACACACACACACACACACACACACACACACACACACACACACACACACACACACACACACACACACACACACACACACACACACACACACACACACACACACACACACACACACACACACACACACACACACACTCATACACGCGCACATCAAACTATACGGGACGTCACGCCACATCACCGGAGTGGGGCGTTAATAGCTGCGACACAGTCTAGCACTAAAGTAACTATTTATCGCACATAAATTAATGTTTTGTTTTTTAGTTCCGATAAATGAAGAATTTGAATGATGATATAAGTAACCTAACTTCTCAGTTCATAATTACCCATTGCTGAGTCCTCAAATCACATGGGAGGGTAAATAGCCTACTGTGCCGGGTATCGTATCAAGGTTTCCTACCCTTGCGGCCTTGTCATTTCCTCCGGTCGGCTCTTACGACACCCTCAGGATGCAATGCGGTTGCGACACCATGGTATTCAACACGGTTAATAAATGGTGGCTACTTTTGTGACTTATGTTTATGTCCGTGTGGGGACGGTTTTAGAATACTTTGTGTCTTCCATTTTGTTTTAACCAGACTAGTTATAACTGAATGTAAAATATCATCATTTCAGCCAAAAGACGTCCACTGCTGGACATAGGCCTCCCCCAAGGATTTCCACAAAGGCCGGTCCTGGGCCGCCCGCATCCCTTGCTTTCCGGCGACCCATCGGGCGTCGGTCCTGCGAGCTATGTGCCCTGTCCACTGCCACTTAAGTTTGGCAATCCTGTTGGCTATGTCGGTGACCCTAGTTTGCCTGCGTATCTCCTCATTTCGAGTTAATCCGACGTTTTGAAGGGGGTCAAAATCATGTTCAAAGATTCCGTTACATACATACATACGTCTGAAGCTAATAAACGCGTATTAAAATCCGACGGTGCCAAGCAAAATTTTGTAGTAGATACTTGACCTTGACTAAACATTTATACAAGCCATGTTTTTATTTTATTTTAGCTTTATAGATCGATAGTGCAGTCTCGGTCAGAAGGCGATGCATCTGTCACATTGCACGTATATGAGAAAAGTGAAAATTTGGGACACAAGTGGATATGTCACGCCAGTGACCTGGTTGAAGTTATTGGGTGAGTTTGTAGTTCGCAGTCAATAGCTTTTAAACCATAGTGTCACCACCCCATTCCATCCCGAGGGTGTAAGAGTCGACAAAAGGAAAACTTAAACGAAACCATATGTTAACCCGTCTGTTCAGCTACAAGTATTTGAAATAGTATATTTCATTACAAGTGCGGAAGCCGAGGCGCAGCCGAAGGCGAGGGTTGACAGTCGGAACAAGTTGCCATGACGGTTCCGCACGTGTACTGAACGACTATTTTTAATACAGCTGCGAAAAAATGAAGCAATTTAATAAAATAATAAAACACAATAAACTCTACTAACTAATCATTTCTGAAAAATGGCGCCAACCGTAGAATATAAGCAGAGATTTATTTTTTCTTCACCCATTATAGTAGGCAAAAGCAACTATGCCCATACAGCGAAGTCTTCAGTATATATTTTTATTGATATGAAATGAAAATGAAATAAAATAAAACATAACCTAACTCATTCAATCAAATCATTAAACCTGATATTGAAACAAAGTAGTACGTAGTTTCTTTTTAGAAATATACGTATTTGCATGAATCATAAAAACTTCTATGATTTTTTTTAGTAAAAACTTCATGGTTGGTTTTTCCTTATAATAGACATTATTTTGACAGTTGGGAAAGAAAACGCAATAGTGCGGGAATGGTAAAAAAAAAAAGCACGCGTGTGTCTTCCCAAACGCTATACGTCCCTGCAATATGCCACTTTTTGAGCAACTGTATTAAAAACGTTATTTTTTGGACTACTAGATATTTTCTGTTTCCCATCACTAAACCCGTCGGTCAAAAAGATCAAGCTAACTTTACAGGCTATAATAGATTTCTTTTTTATTTTACAGGAATTTCGTCACTACGCACAAATCAATATGACAATATTAAGATGCACTTAAGTTATTTTTTTATTATTCTTAAATGAGAATCAATTTATTGAGAGTGTACTTGTTTATTGAAATCGGGAAAAGACATCACAAATTTGTTTTTATTCTTTTTTTACAAATAATATTTATTTTTGGAAAATGTTGTTTTTTAATGTTACCCTTAGCGCTCATACACACGAACGGCATGTTGTCAACGGCACAGCCACCTGCAACTGTCGACGCTGAGTTTGTCTGAAGAGCCGTCAAAAGGAAATGTCAAGGCCTATAACCTAGTCCACAAGAGAAAGAAATCTTCATCCGATAATGAGGGGTTGAAACGAAACCCTTTTTTTTTTACGTCGGAGATCCTCATGGATGCCCGGCCGTTGGGAAATGGCCGGGGAATGTGGGACTCCGGGGCGCGCAGAGATGGTAAATTGCGCCCCGACCTACCCACTAAAACCGACGGCGATCCTTGACTGCCCAAGCCAGGGCCACGGGATTCACTCCCATTCCAGAGAGCATGCTCCGTGACCCTGGGGGCCTCGGCCCGCCTCATAGTGGAGCCCCATGCTCCGAGGCGGGCCCCTCCGATTATGAGGGGGGGGGGGGTATTGCCCTCCCCCATTCCACCGCTGGGGAGGGTTGAAACGAAACCCTGTGTCAACCCGTCTGGCCAGCGTAGCACAGTACGCTAATTACCCTCTTTGTTATAGGAGGCGGCCCGACTCAGCAGTGGGTAATATAAGAGCTGAAAAGTAATTTAATAAGAGCAGTAGGTAATTTGATGAACGAGTCTAGATGAAGTTTCTTGTAAATAGGTAAAATGTTTAATGAATATTAAATACATTCGTTCTAGCGTAAAAAATCGAACCATTTGTGTAAACGTTTAATTAACTATACAAATTAAAAAAAAAATTGGGTTCCTTCGCAAAACGTCTACTCGGCCCGTAAATGACCCACTAGTGAGACGGGCCTCCTCCAATTACATGGACGGAAATTAGCCTACTGTGCTACTCTGGCCAGACGGACGGATTTGACGTGTACTGAAATGGAGTAAGAAGAGCTCTGAAAACTCAGGCTTCTACTGAGGGTCAGAGCAGCAAACCTGGGACCACCTGCCTCTCATGTCACCCACGAGGGGAAGTGGCGCCGTAAAGGCTATCATCATCATTTCAGCCAAAAGACGTCCACTGCTGGACAAAGGCTCCACAAAGGCCGGTCCTGGGCCGCCCGCATCCACTGCTTTCCGGCGATCTTAACCAGGTCGTCGGTCCACCTATCATCATCATCATTTCAGCCAAAAGACGTCCACTGCTGGACATAGGCCTCCCCCAAGGATCTCCACAAAGGCCGGTCCTGGGCCGCCCGCATCCACTGCTTTCCGGCGATCTTAACCAGGTCGTCGGTCCACCTATACTATAATATAATTATAATAAAGACATAAACTATAATAAAGACCAGGAGGGAAGGGGTTCTGACCTCCCAAGCCAAGACGTCAACCTTAACAGGACCCTAATTGCTAGTGTTGACATACCCTACAATTATCCGGTTTTCTTTTAATTAGTGTTATTCAAAGTATTTTTAATATCTGCCTCGTTGGTCTAGTGGTTAGATGTGCCGCCTTTGGATCAACGGGTCCCGGGTTCGATTCCAGGGTCGGGCAAGTGTCTTTGTCTAAACCGGAGGCACTGGCTCGGAGTCTGGGTGTCATTTCTATCTATAATATGTATGTATTTAAAAAAAAAATGTATATAAGTAGTTTATCATCCATCTCGTTACCATAACAAATGTCCAAGGATATTTATTTATTTAATATCAATTGCTGTAACGTGCGTGAAACTGAACAAGTCTGAACACTCCATAGCATTGTTTCTGACTTAACATCGCTGGAGAAGAATTCAACGAAGCAGTGGTTTGACTAGGTATAGAGGCAAAAAAGTCCAACTCAAAATGTAACGTTATTTTGACCCTTATTTCTTCCTCTGCTTTACCATCTCAACTAACTAAAAATTGCTTATTAGTGCGGCAGCACCAGCGAAACCCAAAGCGGAAATAAGTATTCAAGACAAAAGACACTTATGTAAATATTATATTTGGCCAAGTGGAATAAAGTTTGATCATCACATATTTAAATGCATTTTGTCAATAATAGGTATGTCTGGAAAATTCTCTTCAAATTTACAAACGAAATTGGCATTGAAAATGTTCAATATATAAGGGCAGAACTTCTGGAGCGAACATATCCAACGAATAGTTAGTCATAAACTCTTTAATTTCAAACAAAAAAATGTTCAAGTTATTTGCAATCACTATCGCCGCGTCTCTGCTTGTCCATCTGGTAAGAAAATTACACAAAATAATTTAAAAAAAAAACAGAACTCATAAGCCGAAAAAAAAAGTCAGCATTGTGTTACTGATTCTGATTACGAAATATAAATTAAAAAAAGCAAAATATTTACGATCCAATAAGCATATTATATAACCCGATATTATTTATTGAATATATTATTGAAGTACAAAATATGAGAAATCGATATATTTCGTATCCAATTTGGATTAATAAATTTGCTGTCATAAATGTAATGAGTTGTCCATCTTCATCATCATCATCAATTCAGCCAAAAGACGTCCACTGCTGGACATGGGCATCCCGCAAGGATTTCCACAAAGGTCGGCCCAGACCAGGTCGTACAAATATTTCTTCCGTGCGGGAATCGAACCGCGCAGACTACGAAGCAATAACACACTATTCCTTTGTCTATAATATATGCCGTAAACCGCCTGTAGACTACTGTAGTCTATGGTTGGTACCAGGGGCGTAGCGTGCCTTGGTGGGGCCCCGTATAAAAAAATATTTGCCGGCCCCGAAAAAAAAGATCTTCAAATTTTTTTCCAATCAATTTATATTAAATATTCACTCTCCTTGCTTTTTTTCGGCAAACTGATTCATTAAATGATTTAAAGCAGATGATGACTTTAGATTTTCTAATTTTTCTGCCTCTGAAATAGTAAAAAAATTGGGAAGTTTTTATTAATTTTTGCTCACGCACGGTGGGGCTCCGTATAACTGATACGGCGGTAGCTACGGCCCTGGTCGGTACTCCAATAATATAGAGTAGGTATAGCCTCAATAAAATGATGGATAATGTAATGGCCGATAATTCATATATTCCTATCCCATTCCCATAGATGATACAATTATAATATACTAGCTTTTGGGCGCGGCTTCGCTCGCGTGGACTTCGAACCCGTGCTTATCTCTATGCATTTTTTTTTATGAATATAAAAGTGGTTATTGTGACTAAACTATGATAGTTAGATATGTGCTCTCGCAGACTTTTTTGTAGATTTTAATAAGACCTACAAACTCGTAGTACTTCATTTTGTTCTATTGTCAATCGTTTTTGCAGCGCACGCATAAATAGGTTTTCGATTTTACACCTTGGGTTACAAAATCGCAATTTTCATACGGATCCCTAATTCTTTCGAAAATAAAATATAGCCTATAACCTTCCTCGATAAATGGACTATCTAACACTGAAAGAATTTTTGAAATCGGACCAGTAGTTCCTGAGATTAGCGCGTTCAAACAAACAAACAAACTCTGCAGCTTTATATATTAGTATAGATATAGATTATAATATTATAATTTCATATATTTTATCAATTTATAGAAAGCATCGATCGATGTTTCCTGCGATGCGCAGCATATCACGGGTTCGATTCCCGCACGGAAGAAATATTTGTACGACCTACAAGTATTTGTTCCGGGTCTGGGTGTTTCCTATCCATAATATGTATGTATTTACAAAACAAAAATGTATTTAAGTAGTTTATCATCTATGTCTTTACCATAACACAAGCATTAAGTTGCTTAGCTTGGGACGAGATGGCGTTGTGTGAAATGTCCAAGGATATTTATTTAAAAATAAAACGAGAACAGAGCTGCTGTATCTAACATTATGGAGATATTTTTTGGACATATTAAATGAAATACATCATAAAATATCGCCTCTAACTGATGTATCGAAATGATATGATAGATCGAATGGTAACCGACCAGAGACAAAGCTTCGAAAGATCGAGCAAAATTGTTACCTATTCTGAGATGTAACAATTAAATTAACAGAGGAGAATTAAAATAAATACACAAAACGTTTGTCAGCTTTTATAATTATGTATATCTTTTTACAAATTGCTTACTCTAAATAGTTTACGAGATTGGTATTACATATTTCGTACGACTTACTAAAAAAACTACATAAATCATTTATGATCAATACCAAAACGTTTTTTGCACCATCGCGCCCTTATGAGTTTCTTTCGTAATTGAGGCAGATACATATAATCAGGTATCTATCTTATCTAAGTAAAAATAAAAATAAAGTAGTAAAAAGTTAAAAAAAAATACGAAACCCTCGCACTAGGTACCTGTATTGCGGGGGCAGTTTACAAACATGAAATTCGCGAACACAAATGAAACCCAGACTCGGAGCAAGTGCCACTGGTTCACACTAGGGATGTTATGGATATATATTTTTCGGATCCGGATATGGGTACGGATTTAAGAAAAATATTATAACGGTTTCGGTTACGGTTATGGATATTAAATTTTTTCAGATTATCCGGTAGTTTCGGATAGTTTCGGTTACGGATATAAGCTTTTTGTGAAAGTGTTAAAATAAAATACTCATACGAATACAAATGTATTGACTTTATTATAGGTTTTACTAGTCATTCAGGTAATTCTTTCTCACATCTAGCTAATTCATACTCATCGCGGTGTTGAGATTTAAGATGAAGTTTCAGCGAAGTGGTGCCACCCCCTTTGCGTGAAAATATTTCCATACTGTTTACATTTCGCTAAATCTACATAAAAAATATCCAAATTCAACTAGACTTAACACTCATTTTCTTATTATTATAAGATAGTTATTATTACTTGTTACTAGTAGTAACAACTAAGCGCGCGGCTCCCCCTCGACCGTGCTGCCTCATTGACCTCATTGTTGTGTTGAGGGGGCTTGCGTGCCTTTAGGTTCCGTTGGGGCCATACTGGCTCAGGGTCACCCATGCCAGGCGGGCCCACGGGGAGTGGCCAGACAAAGAGCGACACACGGAGTCGTGGTGGGTTTTGGCTCTGGGGACTCCTCTGTCCTCAGATTTGCCTTGGAAGCCTGAACCTGCGTCGACAAATGGCGTGGTGATTGCATTGGAGGGCGGCCCGCCGTTGATCCCAGGGCTGCCGCCACTACCAGCGAAGGGGCGGCCAAGCAGGCGGTCCTCGGCTGCTGCTGCTACAGCTAGCCATACACGGACAGATCTGCCCGCCGTTTCTGTCCGACAGACTGCTGCTATATAGCTATCCGTGTTCTGTTCTCGGCATAAACGCACAGATCTGCCCGCTGGATCTAACCGCGTGGATCGGACGCCAGTTCATCCGGCGCCTGACGAGCATATACAATGTCCAGCAGTGCCTCTCAGTGGGTTAGGGAGCGTCCAGAGCTCCTCATAAAGCGTGGGGCCCGCTTGTAAGTGGGCCAAGGCCCCATGGGGGCCGCGAAGCATGCTCCCCAATGGGGAGTAAAATCGTTGGTCGCGCGACCAAAACTTGGCCGCGCGGCCTGGCCGCTTAATGCGCGCAGCTATATACATCGTAGAAGAATTAGTTGGCCGTGCGGCCTGGCCGCATAATGCGAGGAGGCCCTAAAAAAAACCTGTCATAATATGTCGCGTTTAGACTCGGCCCTATCCGAAATTATCCGAAACTTTTATACCGGATTCGGTTACGGTTACGGATATTTTTTTATTTCGGATATCCGATAGTTTCGGTTACGGATAAGGATATCCATAACATGCCTAGTTTACACAAAGACACTTGCCCGGCACCGGAATTGAACCGGAAAAGGCGGCAGATCTACCCTACAACAAGGCAGGCATCATTACATTAAACATACTTATTTTGATTATTAATTGTTTCAGAGCGACTGCGGTAAGTAACATTTTGAATTTTTAAATCAATTAAGTTAAAAAGTATTTTATGGAAATTGGCTCATTAAAGCTCTTACGACAAGTCACACAACGAAACAAATTTGTAAATTTACCATTTACCGCCGGCTCGGAATGCAGCTCTACAGAGAAGATCCGGCAATAAACTCTGTAGTTGCTCTTTATAACCGCCGCATAATAGAAAAGGCGCCAAACATCAGCAACTGAAAGACTGAACTGAAAGAATTCATATTTACCAGATCTTTATTAGTGCGTTGCGTTAAAATCCAGTAGTTTTTGCGTAAAAGTTTAACAGACATACATCCATACATTCTTACAAACTTTCACATTTATTTATTTCAGTAACATTAGTAGGAATAGTAGATCTAATCAGCATCCGTTCTAAGTCATTTTTTTGTACACAGCTGCCATTGGAAAGGAGGAAATCAAGGAATCCGGAAGTAAGTAACATTTGCTAACTTAACTTGAAAACTCGCCAATTAGCAACATTTTTAAGAGTCGGCATGTTAATGGGACCTGCTTCGCTAACCTAGGCTTGCGGGCAGGGCCACTGGGATGGTCCCCTGTCTTAAAGAGCCTAGGTCCGTAGGCGACTTACCGGCTTCAACTTTATGAGGCTTTCACACCGCCTAGAGCTTACATCTAGGTTGCTACCAACAGCAGAGTGGATTTAGCGCAACAGCGCTTTGTTGTGTAACACGAAAGGTCGAGTTCATCTCCCATTTCTGCCACTGCCTCAGCGAGAATGTATAGAAGTTACCTGCGCGGTATTTGGCAAGATGCGGGCATCGCGTGGTGGGTTTTAGTGGACCCACTAAAACTCCAGCGGTATATCGACGACACGCTTGGGGCGTCACAGGTTTGCATAAACGCATTGCACTGTGTCATCCCGACGTGGTGCCCGCTACCCGGGCAAGCGGAGGGCGTCCGGGCAACTGGGACGCCCTTAGACATTGGGGCTATCTAGGGATCGCAGGGTAAATCTTTAAAACTCGAATAGAGGAGTCCCCGCAGCTCAAACCCACTACGACACCGTGAGCTGCTCTTCGTCTGGCCTCTCCACGTGGGCCGGCGCGCATTGGTGACCCTGAGTCGGTATGGCCCCAATGGATCATAAAGGCGCACAAGCCCCCTCACCACGGCAAGGTAGCAGCACATTCGAGGGGGTTAGTGGGTAGACACGGGCCCACATATCCCAGGTCTGTCCCGTTGGCTGGGCATCTAGAACCTTCCGCTCACCATCCGCTTGGTGGAACTGCCAGACTGAGGAACATCCTCCACCTTATAGAATACCCCAGTCACATAATACACCAGACATCATCCTTGGGTGGTGTTAGTGTCATGTGGCTGGGATGTTCTGTACCGGGGAAGGTCACCAGGGCTAGATGACACACTAATTATCGTACTGTGCCACGATGGCCGGGTTGACACAGGGTTTCGTATCAAGTTTTCCCTCTCTTGCGGCTAGGTAATCGGCCTTGTTAGTTCCTTTTGTCGGGTCTTACGACACTCTCAGATTGGAATGGGGTGGTGACACCATGTATTCTAAATCCATCACCACGAATATCTTATAATTCGTCATGTTAAAACTACCATCATCATCTTATGGGTCTTCTCACGCTAGGTGGTAATCTCCATACACTCCTATCGACGTCATATTTACTTTTAGGTCTTTCATAAGCGTATTCTCATTCACACAATCTATCCATATTTACATACAGTAACTACTTCCGTTTCGGAACGATGCACTACAGAGAAGATCCGGCAAGAAACTCTGTAGTGGGTACGGGCTGAGTAGTACTACCCTTGCAGTTACATCCACTCCACCTCCAGTTACATGGGGGCAAATTAGCAACCTTCAAACGAAACATATACATACATTGTAATTTCTTACAGGTGCTGAAATCGGTAGTGATGTAATCGCTAAGGATACTGCTGGTGGCAGTGAAGGAATCGCTAAGGATACTGCTAATGCCAATGAAGGAATGGCTAAGGATACTGCTGATGGCAGTGAAGGAATCGCTAAGGATACCGCTAGTGGCAGTGAAGAAAGCGCTAAGGATACTGTTAGCGGCGGTGAAGGAATCGCTAAGGATACTGTTAGTGGCGGTGAAGGAATCGCTAAGGATACTGTTAGTGGCGGTGAAGGAATCGCTAAGGATACCGCTAGTGGCAGTGAAGAAAGCGCTAAGGATACTGTTAGCGGCAGTGATGTAATCTCTAAAGAACTATCCTTAGATATTTCACTACCACAAGCTACTGCTAGTGGTAGTGACAATAGCTTGGTGAATCTACAGAGCACATATACTAAGGCCGGTTCAGTATAAAATGTATACCTGTAAGTATTTTCCTTTTCTTGTGTGTTTGTTTATATACTAGCTAATGCACGCGGTAATGTCTACGTGGAGACGGATTTAGAATACACAGTATCACCGCCTCATGACATCTTGAGGGTGTCCTAAGATCCGAAAAAAGGAAAAGACAAGGCTGAAAACCTCGCCGCAAGAGAAGGAAAACTTGAATCGTGGGCATTAAAATTAAGTACAGTGGCGTCATATGGCGTCAGTGGCGCATGTCATCAACTAATGGCGTTAGTCACGCGCTCCTTCAGTTTGTGTATCACAAACAGTTTATTGCTCAAGTCCCCTTCAGCTTTTCCATTGATTCCAATTTTGTTTTTCTTTTGCAGCGTCAAGCCATCAACCTAGAAACACGAAGACCCAGCATTCTTAACTTGTACCGATCCTAATATAATAAATATTATCATCCAAAACTGTCTTTCATTAGGTTTTATTTTAAACTAGCGACCCGCCCCGGCTTTGCACGGGTGCAATGCTGGTAGCCTTGCAATATCAGCGCAAAAAAAAGTGTTTACGTACGACATCACATTAGAAACCTCTAAATTTATCATTGTTTCACTACAATATTATGCATGTATTATACTTATAAACCTTCCTCTTGAATCACTTTGCCTATTAAAAAACCGCTCCAAAATCCGTTGCGTAGTTTAAAAGATTTAAACATACATGGGGACGGACAGACGACAGCGACTTTGTTTTAAACTATGTAGTGATGAATTTGTTTTATAGGTACTATGTTTTATACTATGTATGAATTTCTTTTTGACTATTTGAAAGCATTCGCAAGAATTTGCCTGCATGAGCCTGCATCATTGGATAGGTGGGCCCATGGAGTTTTGATCACTATGAGTCACTTTGACGATACAATAGGCGGCCTTATCGCTAAAGAGCAATCTCTTCCAGGCAACACACCTTCATATTAAATGTCTGGCATGCGCTATTAGATAATAATTAATCCATAAAAACACATCATATATCTTCTATTTATATATCTGTAATTATCTGTACCACACAGTCAAATAATTTATCACCATTGTGTCACCACAACGTTTTTGAAAAATTTTGGTGCAGGTAAAAAATTGCGATTGCTATTAAAAAAAAGGATGTAAAAAAATATACTTAGTTTTTCGTTAATAACTCTAAAAATATTAATATTTAAGATATTTTGAAAACAGCTCGTTAGAGAGGAGGAAATTTCCGATATTCCGGAACACTTTCTCAAAGTCCAAAATCGCAACTTTAACCTAACCTAACCTATAGATTAGTTTTGACAGGACAGGTCAATTTTCGATCAGTTTTTCCAAATTTTAACAGAGTACAATTTTTTTATACTTACATGAGTACAATTGTATAATCTCCAATATTTATAATTTTAATTTGACGTTGAGAATAGGGCTCTGCGCGGCCGTTATGGCAGGCGCCGCTAAAGAGTGTTCGACAGATAAAACAATTTGAAAAAAATCTAGTATCTTCATAATCTTGAAACATATAACAATTTTTCGAAAAGTCACTAAATTCTTATCTAAAATTTATTTCGTAATCTCCGTTGGCGTAAATAATGGGATAAGAGGCCCTAAAAATTTGTGGAGCCCTTTTGATAATATACTTTAAACGATCCTGCGATAAGCAATCATAAAAGTTTAATAAATTGTTAAATATGATTCTTTACTTAACTATTGCAAAATTCAGTATCTAGGAAATATTTCAGCAATAATTGCATTGTCATTGTCAACAATTGTATCAAAGGGTTCAAATCTAGTTGGATTAGATTAAAAAAATACGGCTACTTCCAGCATAAAAATGCAGGGAAGAGTAAGTATTCTGTGTTTAGGCGCAAAGGAGATCCGCCGCGCCTACCCCGCGGTAACTGTAGACGGTGATTTCTTAACCGTGCGAATTTCTCTATAAACTTCGCTGTAGGTAGTAGGACGTTTTGTCCATTCTCGCATTTGTATGCGAAATTTCTTGATGTAATAAAGTATGTACCTAGCATAATATCTAAACTATTTAAGATGATTTAGAGATTGCCAAACTTAAGTGGCAGTGGGCAGGGCACATAGCGCGCAGGACCCCGACGCCCGATGGGGCAGAAAAGTCCTCGAGTGGCGACCGCGTTCCGGAAAGCGCAGTGCTGGTTGGCCTCCCACACGGTGGACCGATGACCTGGTTAAGGTCGCCGGAAAACGAGGGATGCGGGCGGCCCGGGACCGGCCTTTGTGGAAATCCTTAGGGGAGGCCTATGTCCAGCAGTGGACGTCTTTTAGCTGAAATGATGATGATGATGAGAGTTTGACATCGTGATACATCACAAAAAAGTATTATACATAAATAAAGCCACGTACATACAAGTACTAAGTAGTAATAATTAAACAAAGTATTAGTTAACAATATTGCATACGATTTATATCTATCAGATTGTAAACAATAGTATAACGTAATGAGATCTTGTGTTGACTGTTTAACTTTAATCACGAATTAAGATAATGGAAATATCTGACAAAATGAGGAAAATATTTTTTTAATATAGACTTTTCACATAGTGGGTATTAACAAAAATAAAATTTGTGGGTTGATGTCGAGAGAATGCATGAAGAACGATTGACGAAAAAAGTGTATATGGCGAGTGTGAATCAAAGTGTCGGAAGGGGAAGACCTAGGCGGACGTTTCAAAACCAAATCAGGGACGTCTTGAAAAAAGGCCAGGTCAAGAGTACCCTCAACCGAAGAGCATGTATGAATGAAAGGGGGATGGGAATAATGAAAATGGACGAAGCGAAACAAGTGTGTAAGGATCGTAGCAAGTGGAAAGAAGTGGTCTCTGCCTACCCCTACGGGAAAGAGGAGTGATTATATGTATGTATGTACAAATACATGGTGATTATTGGATCACTTCGGTTCGGTTCCGTATCAGCTTTCCTTCTCTTGTGCTAGCCACAAGAGAAGGAAAGCTGTCATTTCCTCAAGAGAGGATTTACGTAAGGGCTTTTTGGGTCAGGGATAGCCCACCGTCCGCCGGTATAGCCTACCGCGAAGGTGTGACGCCCAAGTCCCCTGACGCGGGATGTGTGGTAAGGCATTTCTTCCAGCCAAACCAAAAAAAAAAAACGTATCAGCTTTCCTTCTCTTGTGGCTAGGCCTTGTCATGACCTTGTCATTTCTTCAAGAGAGGATCTACGTAAGGGCTTTTTGGGCTGTAGCCCAGGGCACTACTGAGTCGGGCCTCCTCCAAATTCATGGAGGGAAATTAGCCTCCTGTGGTTTGTATCCTCACAGGGTTTGTATCTGATACGGCTAGGTGATCTCCCTCTTACGATCCTTTAGTTACCTCTTACAACACCCTCAGGACAGCGTGGATGACCACGCTAAATCCGTCACCTCACGGACGCCTGTATGCAACACTGCACTTACATGTGATGGAATGGTAAACGGAAAAATACCGCGAGTCACAAAAACATTGTTATGTCAATATTTGAAAATATAAAAACGAAAGTAATTAATTGAATAGGTATGCTTATCAGACAAGCCCGCAGGTGATATTACTTAAAATGTTTGCATTACTGCAATCTCATAATATCAATTATTACTGTAATTGTGCGATTAATAATCGCAGAAACCTTTGCGACGTTTTGGCTTTTGGTTAGATACCTATTTTTTAAGTAAAACTTAAATACCTCTGAATTTACAATATTAATTATATTAATATATTTTTGGGGTGCTACAGGTTGTTCGCTCGGCGGGATGCGCGCTATACAGGCAAGCGTTCATCGGAGGGTGAACTGGAACGCCCTCAATCGATGACGCTCACATTGGCGGGAAATTCGAAATCAAACTCAAAATGAGCGTGGCACAGTAGGGTAATCTAGATACCACCAGCAAGTAAATTAAGAGAGGATGGGTTGATTATTCACTCATCATCATACTAACAGAAAAATATTTAACATTCTTTTGAATTCAGAAAATGATCGTCAAGACCCAACCAAGAGCAGTGATAAAAATCGTACCGTGAACAGCACGCCTTAATCAAATATTATACGAAAATTTGTTGTCGGTCTGTCTCCAATTTTTTGTATAAAAAGGATAGATGCATTTATCACGGTATCCACAACCGCGGTGAATATTGAACATTAAAAAAGTTACTAAAATAAGAAACAAAAATGTTCAAATATTTTGCTCTGGTACTTTTCTCCGCTGCCCTTGTAAACCAGGTAAGAAATATTTTGTAATTGTAATAAATAATAAATATCCTTGGACATTTCGCACTACGACATTTCGTCCCAAGCTAAGCAACTTAATGCATGTGTTATGGTAACGAGATGGATGATAAACTACTTAAACACATTTTTTTTTGTAAATACATAACATATTATAGATAGAAAACACCCAGACCCGGAAAAATACTTGTAGGTCGTACAAATATTTCTTCCGTGCGGGAAACGAACCCGCGACATGCTGCGCAGCAGTCGATCGCTCAACCAATGCGCCAACCGTGTCGTCGAATTATTTAGAGAGAAGGAAAACTTGATTCGAAACCATATCATTTTTTTGTTTTCACTGGTGTTATGCTGGCCACGAAGGCACACAAGCCCCCTCACCACGGCAACCTACCAGCACAGTCGAGGGAGATTAAGGAAAGCCATTTTTTATTCCCGGGGTAAAAGCCTGGGGATGGCCGGGGGTGTATGGGAGTCTCCTCCACCCCTGTGAGGAAGCGAACACATACCCACTAAGCGTCTCCGGGGTGTACCATCTCGCACATTGCTGCTCCGTGGGTGCTCTGGTTTACACAACGACAGTTGCCCGGCCCCGGAAACGAACCCGGGACCACCGGGATCACGGCCAAAGGTGGCGCATCCAACCACTAGACGAACAAGGCAGTATAAAGCGTACATTCCGTTTGGTGACGGATTTAGAATACATAGGTACTATCACCACCCCATTTCTTCCCGAGGGTGTCGTAAGACCCGACAAAGGATATGATAAGGCAGAAAAGCTGGCCTCAAGAGAAGGAATACTTGACACGAAGCCCTATGCCAACCCGTCTGGCCTGCGTGGCATAGTAGGCTATTTAGCCTCCATGTAATTGGAGGAGGACCGACTCAATGGTGGGTCATTTATGGGTAAGTAAGTAGGTTACATTCATGTGGCTGTTTTGTGTTCGCTATTCGTCAGAGGTACTTGTGTGTGTGTCAGATATTATGTCATATCACTTAATGTCAAATATGTCACATACGCGCATATTAATAGCGAAGTGAAAAGCCAGCATCATGGAAGAGAAGTGAGGGAGAGAAAATTGGAGAATTTAAATTTTGTTTTCTTTTGTTTCAGGGAGATTGTGGTAAGTCTAACCTGTCTAGTGTCAATGGAGGAACATGGCTCATAACCTGGGGACCTGGGCTGGTCTCCATTAGTGTCTCCCCAAGCTCCTAGCTGGGAAAAAACTATGCTTTTTCTTATAGTTTTTTCTGTCCCAAAAATAGCACGCCACAGCGAGACTGGAAGAAGACTAACACTAGGCTTCGTCGACAAAAAAAAATTGGGCTGAAAAAAACAATAAAACATATACTAAAAAAAACATTACGTATGTATTTGTGACGAACGGGTCCCGGGTTCGATTCCGGGGACGGGCAAGTGTCTTTGTCTAAACCAGAGGCACTCGCTCTGAGTCTGGGTGTCATTTGTGCTCGTGAATTACATGTTTGTAAACTGCCCCGCGATACAGGTTATATACCTAGTGCAGTGGTTTCGTTTTTACAAAGGAAAAAAAATAGAACGAACAAGACGGGTAATTTTCAAAACTTTCAACATTCGACGGTATCTGTTTACAAGATTGACACATGTGCCAGCTGCGGTGACATGGGCGTTCCGCGCGCTTTAGGCTCGCATTAAATTTGCTATCTCTGTTTGTTTAATTTATATTTGTATATTATGTCTCGCTATGCTAAAATATGTACCAAAGTAACCAAAAAGTTGCGCTGGAACGATGAACATTAAAAAAGAATTCGATTGTGTGTTTGATTAGTTTTAGTGCAATTTTTTGGCGTCGCGCGGGCGCGCCGACTTTGTTTTGTTTTAATTCATTTAAAAATCAATACTTGAGTGTATCTAATTGTTTTTTTTTGTTAATTACTAGATGAGTTATCTACCAGTCTAGGGATTCGTAGGAGCCGACAGGAGGAAAATGACAAGGCCAAAAACCTAGCCACAAGAAAGTGCCCGGGGTAAAATCCTTTATGGACTATCCCCGTCGGCCATGGGGATGGCCGAGGGGGGGCGTGTGGGACTCTCCCCCAGAGTGGGGGCCTACCCACTAAACATCCCCGGAGTTCTCCAACTCGCGTCCTGTAGCGGCATCTGGTGCAGAACCACGCCGCCGCAGACGAGGAGGCCCACCTCCACACCTCAGGCTCGCTGAACGCGCAATCGACGTCCTGTCGTGAGCATCCAACAGGACGTTTTTTTTTTATACAAAAGCCTGTCGCAACCCGTCTGGCCAGCGTGACGCAGTAGGCTCACTACCCTCCATATAATGGGAGGAGGCCCGACGCAATAGTGGGTCATTTATAGGCTGAGGAATAGTATATATAAGTAAAAACGTACATAATAATTAATCTATTTCTATTCAATCTATTGCAGGTATCCTGGGAGGTAAGTGATTTTAAATATTTACAAAACACTAGTCTACTAGGAGATCGTTTTCCGTAAACTACAAATACAGTAAACTAACTTTTTTTTTCCTTGTGGTGACTGATTTGGAATACACAATGTCACCAACCCATACCATATTTAGGGTGTCGTAAGAGGCGACTAAAAGAACGCAAAAGGCAGATCACATATAGAAGGAAAACTTGATACAAAGGCTTTTTTTTATGTCGGGGATCCTCATGGATACCCGGCCGTCCGGGACTGGCCGGGGTATGAGGGACTCCGGGGCGCGTAGAGATGGTGAATTGCGCCCCGACCTACCCACTAAAACCGACGGCGATCCCCGACTGCCCAAACCAGGGCCACGGGATTCACTCCCATTACGGGAGCATGCTCCGTGACCCTGGGGGCCTTGGCCCGCCTCTCATAAAGCTAGTGGAGCCCCATGCTCCAATACGGGCCTCTCCGATTTTGAGGGGGGGGCTGTATTGCCCTCCTCCATGCTACCGCTGGGGGGCTTGATACATGCCAACCTGTCTTGCCAGCGTGGCACAGTAGGCTATTTACCCAGTAGGCCAGACTTAGTAGTGGATCATGTATGGATTGAGTAGTAGTAAATGTCCATGATGGGGTGTCCATCAAACTTCTAGAGACACTGCTCAACCAGCAGTCCACTAGGATACGACCTACTTAATAGGAATACAACCTTGCAGGAAATGATGGCATCACGGTTATGATCGTTTTATTTTATTCCCAACGTTTCAGACACTTTGCAGTGTCCGTGGTCGCGGGACCGTCCCGCGACCCGTGTAAAGATCGTGAAAACCTAAGACATCATTAGGAATACAACCTAGTCAGGCCTTCTTCTATCTTAAGGAGGGTAATTAGCCTACTGTGCTACGCTGGCCAGTCGACTTGGCACAGGGTTTCGTATCATACGTTTAGTGGGTATAATATAAATAAATAAATATTCTTGGACATTTCACACAACGCCATCTCGGCCCAAGTTAAGCAACTTAATGCTTGTGTTATGGTAACGAGATGGGTAACAAACTACTTATATACATAATGACACCCAGACTCCGAGCCAGTGCCTCTGGTTTAGACAAAGACACTTGCCCGACCCCGGAATCGAACCCGGGACCCGTTGATCCAAAGGCGGCACATCTAACGAGGCAGTCAAAAGGCGGTATGCCTTTGCCCGCTGGCCATCCCTAGGCTGGCGGGTAGATATTACCGAAAATACTTTAGTATTATTGTATCTGTGCCGAGGGTGAAAAAAAAAGATTTTATATCAAGTATTCCTTCCCTTGCGGCTAAGTTTCCGGCCTTGTCATCTCCTTTTATCGGCTCTTACAACACCCTCAGGATGGAATAAGATGGTGACACTATGTATTCTAAATCTGTCACTGCATGGAATAATACAATATTAATAATACGAATAATAAATAACTAAAATTATTTCACAGATTTGATTTCAACGGTTTTTGACACTACCAAAGGTATGTTTATGTTTTTAACGTCTTATGTCAGCAATACACGTTGGCCGAGCTTAGGCCAACGCGAGCGTAGGCAATTTAATACATGGCAAGTGCTACTGCCTACGAGTTGGGCAAGTGTATCGAAACCAACTAGGCGAGCGACACCGAGCGATGGCCAGACAATGCAAATGTACCGTCTATACGTTGGTATTGGCGTTCTCTCGGCAATGCTAGGCCAACGTATATTGCTGGCTTTACTGGAAACTTCGCCGTGGTTACACAAAATCACCAACCTACACCATTCTGAGGGTGTCGCAAGAGGCGAATAAAGGAACGCCAGTCAAACCGCCTAGCCCCATGAGAAGGTAATCTTGTCTTGCCAGCGTGGAACAGTGGGCTAATTACCTCAAACTAAAACTCAGAAGGCACTTTATTTACGTAACTAGGTTTTATCACAAAACTCTTATAATTCGTCATATTTATAACGAGCTGACCCGGCGTACTTTGTTCCGCATTATATATATTTATAACAAAAAGAAAGTTGGACATAGGATACCTGATATTTTTATCCCGTCCGTATAGAACCTACTTTAACAAAACGCAACTGACAGCGAAACGTTATGTTGTCTGTAGTTTAATATGGTCGAAAATTTGACAATTAGAAATTTTGAATTCGACTTGTTTGTATTGTTGTAATTCACATAATATCTTTATAACTTGTAGGCTATGTGTTATTTTGATGTATAAGCTATATTATTGTAAAGTTTCATCAAAATCCATTCAGTAGTTTTTACGTGAAAGAGTAACAAACATCCATCCATCCATCCATCCATACTTACAAACTTTCACGTTTATAATATTAGTAGGTAAGATTATCATCATCAACTTATGGCCCCTCAAACCCATGATGGAAGCCATAACATTTAAATGAAGAAGTCTCCACACACACACACACACCTATCAGTCGCCATACCTACATTCACACCTTTCATACACAATTCCTCACTCCTACAATCCCATCATCACCCACAACCCATGCGTCCACCGACATTCATGCTGAATCTACCACCGGTTCGGAAAGCTGATCTACAGAGAAGAGCCGACAGGAAACTCGGTAGTTGCTTTTTTCAAATTATTGGTCTTGTTTATGAAAAGCAGTAGATAGATAGATAGATAACACTTTATTGTACATAAGCGACATACAATTCAAAACAGTAAACAGCATAGTGAGAGCAAGATACCCTAAAAATAGTTGGAGAAGGTCCAATTTATCGGTGGCTCATTGATTGGCTGAGATGATGATGATGAACTGGAAAACTTAGGTACTTTACTGAATTGGTGAACTGGTTTTATTAGTTGACTCCCATGTCTAGGGGAATTCCTCATAGATTCACAGTCGTTGGGGATTATCGGGGTATGCGGGACCTCAGGGGGCGGAAAGATGGTAAATAGCGCGACCTACCCTAAAACGGGGGCCAATTGCCTCGTTGGTCTGGGGGTTAGGTATGCCGCCTTTGGATCAACAGGTCCCGGGTTCGATTCCGGGGTCGGGCAACTGTCTTTATCTAAACGAGAGGCACTTGCTCTGAGTCTGGGTGTCATTTGTGTTTACGAATAACATAACCCCGCGATACAGGATATGAATAGTGCAGGGGTTTCGTTTAAAAAAAAATACTAACATGAAATTTACAATTACCACGAGACACAGAACAAGTGCGTCTGGTTTTACACAGAGACTTGCCCGACCCTGGAATTGAACAGGGGATCCTTGGTCTAAAGGCGGGACATCTGACCCATAGACGAAGAAGACAGTCAACTTATTCTTATTTCTTTTTACAGATGTAACCGGCAGTCTCGTTAATGGAACTGAAAGTACGTATTTTTTAAGAACCTAGTTATTACAATTTTATTATAGGTTCCATTTGCTATCTAATACTGGCACTCTAATAAAACAGTTCGCTATTCGTAGTCAAATTCAAAACTCATTTAATCAAGTTGGCTCATTAGAGCTCGTTTGACAAGTCAACCAATAAAACAACATTTAAAATGTACCATCTACCGCCGATTCGGAATGCACCTCTACAACGAAGAGTGGGCAAGAAACTCTGTAGTTGCTGTTTTTAGATCGCCATTTTTGGTTACAAGACTGGTTAAAAGACAGATTTTTCAGAGCAAACTCGCGCAATAGTCGCAAAGGGCCAAACATCAGCCAGATCTAGTCAACAATAGTAACCTTCTAATGCCCGAGCCAACCGACCCCCAGCAACGGTGCCTGTTCACAACCATAATCATCATCATCATCATCATCAGCCCACATTAGTCCACTGCTGGACATAGGCCTCCCCTAAAGAGCGCCATAGCGCCACAACCATAATGTATCTGTCATATTGTCATCTGTGAGCAATGACGCATCGAAGACCAGTTTATTCGTAGAGCTTTATTTTCCTACTAGAAGAAGATGCATTAATTCGGCGAAAAGGACACACAGGAAAGAAATTAACAATATAACAATTATATAATTACATAGTGACACTATGTATTCTAAATCCGTCACCACACGGTCAACAGGACCTTGCAGCCATTACAAGTTGCATTGAGCTAATTAATCGAAATAGTTATTAATTCAAATATTCCCTGGGTTCACTGTTATTATTTCTTGGGGTTTCACACTCGTGACCAGCCTTCGAGATCCCAGCGAACAGGAATGGCCAAGTGGAGGTATTAGCATTAAACGGCATAGACAACGATAACAAATTTGTATTTTTTATTTTTCAGACATCGTATCTACAGCTTTTAACGAAACTGCTGGTAAATATTGCTTTTATATGATACTCGCGGCCCACCGCGGGTATTTAACAAGAAAATCAAAATTGAGTTTAGAAGCATGCATATTTTTTTTTTTAATTTGTTTAAGCTATGTCAACCGAGTGAAAGAATTTTTCAAATCTGTAGTTTTGGAGTCTAGTCTATGCAAACATACAAACATATCTTTTCTCTTTCTAATATATAATAAGTATAGTGTATTTTTTCATTTCTACTATAAACTACTACTCAGCCTAAACACGAACCCACTTCTGTGTCGGCGCTGCTCCAACTGCGACTGCCTCGTTGGTCTAGTGGTTAGATGTGCCGCCTTTGGATCAACGGGTCCCGGGTTCGATTCCCGGGTCGGGCAAGTGTCTTTGTCTAAACGAGAGTCACTGGCTCGGAGTCTGGGTGTCATTTCTATCTATAATATGTATGTATTTACAAAAAAAAAATGTATTTAAGTAGTTTATAATCCATCTAGTTACCATAACACAAGCATTAAGTTGCTTAGCTTGGGACGAGATGGCGTTGTGTGAAATGTCCAAGGATATTTATATATTTTTAATGTGTCATGCTGACATAGGGTCTTGTATCAAGTTTTCCTTCTCTTCCTTCTCTTCCTTCTCTTCCTTCTCTTCCTTCTCTTCCTTCTCTTCCTTCTCTTCCTTCTCTTCCTTCTCTTCCTTCTCTTCCGTCTCTTCGGTTCTCTTCGGCCTTATTATTTCCAAGCAAAGCCCTTGCCATTGCCCTTTGGATGACTGAGCCTTTTGATGGAGCCCATAGTTAGTGACTACGCCTCTGTACCATATTTCATCATGGGCAACACTCATAGATCGAAACCTTTTGCTTTCAAACACTGCAGTACCATGGACGAGAAGATCCTCCGCAGATTTTTTGTCCATCATCATCATTTCAGCCAAAATACGTTTACTGCTGGTTATAGGCCTTCTCCAAGGATTTACACATTTTTTTTATTAATAACTAGGTTTTAATTTTCTTTGCAGATATCATCGACTCCGTTGGAGGTAAGTCCCAACATCCAACTAGTGTTATAAATGTTTTATTTATACTTAGTTAGTATTTTTTAATCACTACATAATATAAAACAAAGTCACTGTCGTCTGTCCGTCCCTATGTATGCTTAAATCTTTAAAACTACGCAACGGATTTTGAAGCGGTTTCTTTTAGGAGATAGTGATTCAAGAGGAAGGTTTATAAGTATAATACATCCATAATATTGCAGAGAAACACTGATAAATTTAGAGGTTCATCATTGCACCCGTGCGAAGCCGGGTCGCTGGTATTATTATGAGATGAGGATTTTTAATTAATCTATAGGTATATTTTTTTTTGTTACAGATGTGGTATCAACAGTGAAAAATGCATCAGAATGTAAGACAATAGATAGCATTTGAAAATTAAAAACGAAGTATAATGGATTTAGATGACACTGTGTCACCACCCAATTCAATCCTAAGAGTGTCTTAAACTTCAAACGATACCCTGTGCCCAACTTTTTTTTTTTGACCCGTGGTAAAACCCTTTATGGACTATCCCTGCCAGCTTGGAGGTGGCCAACAGGGGGTGTGTGGGAGTCCCCTCCGCCTCTGTGAGGAGATGGAGGCATACCCACATAACGTCCCCGGGGTGTACCGCCCCGCGCTTGCTGCCCCGTGGGCCCTGACTGTATCTCCACGGGGCCTGGCCATCGTGACACAGCAGGCTAATTCCTCCCATGTAACTGGGGGAGGCGTGTCTCAGCAGAGTATCATTTCTGGTATAAGTGGTAGTAGTAAACAATTTAAAGTAATACAGTTTACCACTAATTCCTATTGTGCACACCCTTTTCTCATTTAGTTTCCCGAGATTACCGTAGGTGAACACAGACAGACATTTGTAGTGCTTATCACTACATAGTATAAAACAAAGTCGCTGTCGTCTGTCCGTCCCTATGTATGCATAAATCTTTAAAACTACGCAACGGATTGTGATGCGGGTTTTTTAATAGGTACAGTGATTCAAGAGGAAGGTTCATATGTATAATACGTACATAATATTGTATAGAAACAGTGATAAATTTAGATGTTCATGACAGCCTCGTTGGTCTAGTGGTCAGATGTGCCGCCTTTGGATCCGATTCCGGGGTCGGGCCAGTGTCTTTGTCTAAACCAGAGGCACTGGCTCGGAGTCTGGGTGTCATTTCTATCTATAATATGTATGTATTTACAAAAATATAAGTATTTATATAAGTAGTTTATCATCCATCTCGTTACCATAACACAAGCATTAAGTTGCTTAACTTGGGACGAGATGGCGTTGTGTGAAATGTGTCCAAGGATATTATTATCTATTATTATTATTATCTACTCATTATTGCACCCGTGCGAAGCCGGGGCGGGTCGCTAGTATATAATAAACCATAACATCCAATATCCCGCAGAGCCACATGTTGCTTAACCTGTAGTAGGATAATAATTTACTACTTCTCAGCCCATTCTCAACCCACTGCTGAGTCGGCCTCCTCCTGCGTTAAGTGGAAATGCAGTCCAGAAGTGGGATACCTAGTGCTTGAACTATACGTATAGCCATCCTCACCCTGCCGCCCCAAAAACCTGAATGCATCTGACCCTAGGCTTGCGTGATGGAAAGCAACGTCCGGATCTAAGATAGAGCAGGCAATCCAAGGAAATGCCCTGTCGGGCACCGGCTCTCACATACACACGACGGAACACAGTAAAACTGCTTGGCGTCGGACTTAGATGTGAGGGTGGCAGCTAGCCGGGCGGACCATTGTTGCCTTTTACAACACGCGTTATTTCCCAGCATGCGGTGGGGAAGTTTTATATTCTGACCCGTCCCAAGTACATTTCAACAACAAACTCGACAAACTAAAACCACGGGGTTGTATGGAGTTTTAGTGTGTTTTTGCGGATAGTTTTTCAGCCTTATCATTGCGTTTTGTCGGCTCTTCCGACACTCTCAGGAATTAATTCGGTGGTGACACTATTTATTCTAAATCCGTCACCACACGGAATGGAGAAAGATAATGGTTGACTCTAATATTGGTTTACAGCCGTCGTTGGAAGCGTTGGAGGTGCCGTTGGAGATGTTCTGGGTTCAGTCGCTGGAGGTAAGGAAGTTGTTATATCGCGCGAGAAAATTATGTCAATCCATTCGTCGTTTTTGTAAACGTGAAATGTCAACGAAACTCCGCAAAAAAAACGTCCTTACTCGACTCAATTTAGACTCAATATTGTATATTATTGTTTATTTATTTATCAACAACTGTCATCTAGTCTCTCCCGCGACCACGACTGCTGCAAAGCATTCGAAACGTCGGGAATTAAATAATGTAATATACACGCGATAAATCCGTTAAAAAGTGTTTAATTTCAATATTTATCACTTTTTTGCACACTAATACTAAAACATAAAACATAGTTTAACAACTAAAGTACATTTAGGCGGCCTTATCGCTAATCAGCGATCTCTTCCAGACAACCATAAGGCGAAAGTAGCATCTATGATAATAAACAGATAGTGCAGCAATAAATAGCCATAGTATAGATATAATATTTTGATAATGATAAACTTACGAGTATATTTATACTGCTTAATGCGGAAATAAATTTAAGTAACTACCTATCGTCGTTACAGCCCATAAATGATCAAGTATTTAAGTTCCCAAGACTAACCACAAAACCGTTTCATTTTTTTTTAAATCCATTTTGTACTTTTATTGTGAAACAGTAACAAGGTTCCATCCAACCATACAAATGTTCGCTTAAATTAGTTGGATAGGATAGTTTGCTTTATAAAGCGACTTTTTAAAAACCGAACAAATACATTTAGTATTTTTGCAGGTGTAGCAGATCTTCTCACTTCAAACAGTGGTAAGTAAATTTATAAATATCCTTGGACATTTCAGACAACGCCATCTGGTCCCAAGCTAAGCAACTTAATGCTTGTGTTATGGTAACGAGATGGATGATAAACTACATATATACATTTTTTTTTGTAAATACATACATATTATAGATAGAAATGACACCCAGACTCCGAGCCAGTGCCTCTGGTATAGACAAAGACACTTGCCCGACCCCGGAATCGAACCCGGGACCCGTTGATCCAAAGGCGGCACATCTAACCACTAGACCAACGAGGCAGTCGTACAAAAGAATCTACAAATACGCAGCCCATAATGACCCACTGCTGACTAGGGCCTCCTCCAATGATATGGAGGGTATAAACCTATTATACCACGCTAGTCAGGAGTATTCCATAACAATATTTCCTTCTTTAAGTGATCTGCCTCTTGCGATGCTTCAGCTGCCTTTTACGACACCTCACGATGGTGTAGGCTGGTGACATTGTGTATTCTAAATCAATAATCGACAGACAGAGAACTATGCTGCTCTTTAGGGGAGGCCAGGGGCGTAGCTACCGCCGTATCTGCCGTATCGATTATACGGGGCCCCCAACGTGCGTAAGCAAAAATTAATAAAAACTTCCCAAATTTTGTAATCTTTTAGAAATGACAAAAGTAAATAAATGTATTTTTTTTTCTCGCGTGGAGCGTGCGTTCGAAAGTTGACAACACCCTACATCATTTTTTCTTTTATGAGAAATCTTTACCCTTCATATGGGCCCGCGATTAAATTTTTATACGGGGCCCCACCAAGGCACGCTACGCCCCTGGGGGAGGCCTATGTCCAGCAGTGGGCCTTAAGCGTGTCGTCCACGGAGAGAGAATAGAGCTAGACAGCTTGAAGACTAAACTAAAGCCCGCTCTACACTCGCGCCGCGAACGGCCGCGAAAGCCCGCGACAACTGCGAATCACGAGTGTAGATGTTGTTCACGCCTTCGCGTTCGCGCTTCGCACCCTTCCGCGATCAGTGTCGGTTTTTTGGCCCGCTTCAAAGGATTTGCTTCAGAAATCGCGCCGTCGTCCATCATAGTCGGAAACACGCGGATCACGGCGTTTATTCACGGCGTGAATTCTCGGCGTGACGTCACGCGTGAGTGTAGAGCCGACATAATATACATTGTAATTTCTACGTATCTAATTATGTATCGTTACGTAAATACGTATCTATTCTACGTATTAATAGACGCGCACTATTGCACTATCGTAGGGTTGCTCTATCATAGTGCCATTCTGGCCTGCGTACACTACACTACTCGTAGACTAGACATTCTTAAAAAACAGTAAACGCCGGTCGACTACGTCTAATTAAAAATACGACTATAGCAAGACTGATTTAAGGCATGTAGATAATTCAAGAGCTCTCTATTCGTATCGCTTGTCTCGCTCTCGTACCTGCGTCCACGACGCCTTCCGAGAGTAGCGGAGCCTGTCTACGTAGGCTGTAGTGACACATTAGCTAGGGTAGTCTCGCTAATGTGTACACGTCGTAGTTTGCCCTATGAGAGTCGCTTTCCGTAATTTTAATCTATCGTGGACGAGGCGCTTTACAAATCTGGTTGGCGCAGTGGTTGAGCGATCGACTGCTGCGCAGCATGTCGCGGGTTCGATTCCCGCACGGAAGAAATATTTGTACGACCTACAAGTATTTGTTCCGGGTCTGGGTGTTTTCTATCTATAATATATATGTATTTACAAAAAAAAATATGTATATAAGTAGTTTATCACCCATCTCGTTACCATAACACAAGCATTAAGTTGCTTAGCTTGGGACGAGATGGCGTTGTGTGAAATGTCCAAGGATATCCAAGGATATATATATATAGATATTGTTCCTAGATAAAAAAAACATTACAATTTGATATTTTTAGGCTCATCTTCCGAAACTACAACTGTCGCTGCTGAGGATACAACCTCAGCCGATGTCGTTACAACGGCATCTGATGACGATTCCTCTGAAACTACTTCTGCATAAATGTACTGGGTAAGTACTAGTATTAATTCGCCCATAGATGACCCAATGCTGAGTCGGACTTGTCCAATTACATGGAGGATATATGCTTTGTATTAGCCTACAGGATTGCCAAACTTAAGTGGCAGTGGGCAGGGCACATAGCGCACAGCACCGACGCCCCATGGGGCAGAAAAGGCCTCGAGGGGCGACCACGTTTCGAAAAGCGCAGTGCTACTCCCGCACGGTGGACCGAGGACCTGGTTAAGGCCGGAAAATGATGCATGCGGGCGGCCCAGGACTGTCGTTTGTGGAGATCCTTAGGGGAGGCCTATGTCCAGCAGTGGATGATGATGTATTATCCGACTTTATCACGCTAGCGGGTTGGCACAAAATAACCTCATTTAATCAAGTTGGCTCATTAGACCTTTTGACAAGTCAAACAATAAAACAAAATTTATCATTTAAAATTTACCACCTACCACGGGTTCGGAATGCAGCTCCACAGATAAGAGCCGGCAAGATACTCCGTATAAGGCCAGGATGAGACAGATTTGTGAGAGGAAATTCGCGCAATAGTCGCAAAAATTCAAAATTCAAAACTCATTTAATCAAGTTGGCTCATTAGAGCTATTTTGACCAGTCAAACAACAAAATAATATTTAATTTAAAATTTACCATCTACCACCGGTTCGGAATGCAGTTCCACAGAGAAGAGCCGGCAAGAAACTCTGTAGTTGCTCTTTTTAGATCGCCATTTTTAGGTACAAGGCCGTGATAAGACAGTTTGTGAGAGCAAACGCGCGCAATAGTCGCAAAGGGCCAAACACCCTGATCTAGTCAACAATAGTAACCTTCTAATGCCCGAGCCAACCGACCAGCAACGGCACCTGTTCACAAGCCATGACGCATCTATCGGGTACAGGATTTCGTATCAAGATTTCGTATCTTGTAGTTAAGTTATAGGCCTGGTCAGTTCCTTTTGTCGACTCTTGCGAGTCCTATATCACAGAATGGGATGGTGTCACTAAGTATTCTATCTCCGCAACTACTGAGATTGATCAGTAGCAAAGTATTATGAACCAAAATATAAATGTGAATTGTTTTTTTTCAGCTCTATCATCAGCTGATTCGCAATATCAACAAAAACGGCTCATACTAGAAGAGACAACTTATTGAAAAAAAACTTCCTCGTAACTTTACAATGGACCTTGGCTGTAAATCTTCTGTGCACCTTATTAAACCAAAGTTTGTTGTAATATAAAATAATAATATTGAAATGCAGAATTAATTTGTTTTATTTGCTAAGCGACCCGCCCCCGTTTCGCACGGGAATTTCAGAAAATTTCTTAGTCTCTTGCATCCTATCCTACTAATATTACCTATAAACGCGAAAGTTTGTAAGTATTAATGGATGGATATTTGTCACTCTTTCACGTAAAAACTACTGAATAGATTTTAATTAAACTTTACAATAATATATTATAGCATCATTTAAAAAAATAATGTGTGAATTGTCCAAAATATGACAATAAGTGTCATGTAAGTAGAAGTCATGTCGTTTCATACCAACTTGGTAATGAACGCCATGTAATCTCGCGGCTGGCTGCGAAGTGCTCAATAACACAAAATGTTCGTGCAAGTTCGCGATTGGCTCCCACGAAGTTGGTTCCAATAAAGGAAAATATTGTGGTTGGAGTCCCTCGCCGAGATTTATGACGTCTAAGGCTCATATTGCTGAATCTGGTGTGACGTGGCTAATTCTCATGAACTCGAGATTTCTTCACACGAAGCTCATGAATCCATTGCAAGTCTTACAGTTGAGAGAGTTTCAGAATAGCAGTGCCACCCAATCTCTATATAATGAGTTGGTCGGGAGTCCACTAGAAAGTTCAATTGATTTGTACCCCAGCCAGGCTGAACGCCTAGTATTGAGTCATAATTAACTAAAGAAATTTATAAAAATCAATAAATATCTGAACAAAACTAGAAGGTTATTAAAACTTCAGAAACCATCGAGTAAACTTAGGCAGTTAAGTAACAATAGAATTAATTTAATTTCTAATCTCAGGTCTTGTAAAGATGACCTATTAAACTTACAATATATTCATGCCAATACTCCTATCACCTACACAATAGCTGCAATTAGAAATGACGAATCTTCAGGCAGACCTCAATAGTGCTTATAGAAATATGACGATGCTCAAAAACAAATTAGGGAACATATCCTAGCTACAAACGCGCTGATATAGTTAAGCACATATAATGCTGAGTGATTCGAATCATTAAATAACATTTGCTTTTAGAATATCAGTGACATGCAGTGATACAAAAACACAATCCCCTGTAGTTAGACTTGATTATCAGAGTACAGCACTGAATGTGGGCCCTATACAGCCGCATCTCAAAAAGTAATAATTTATTTATTTATTGATTACTTTTTAGTACATAAAAATACACAAAAACATAGTAATATTTTAAATCAATTTTGTACATTTAGGCGACCTTATCGCTAACAAGCGATTTCTTCCAGGTAACCCCGCGGCGTACGAAGCATCTATGAAACTTAATCAAGTAGATTAGTAATAAACAACAAAATATACATACTACACATATACCATATAAAACAATACATATACTATATACATACAAGCATATATATATATATATATATACGAGGGTGAATCAAAAAGTTCTTAGAAGTGCATATATATGAAACCTTTTTGGATCAAGTTCGATATTCAAATTAAAGAGTGTGTATCACACTATATTTATGCAGACTGTCACTTGTTTTTGTCAGTTCGTTCGCATGTAATAAATTTTTTTTGCAACGAGTTGTTAAAAATTCAAAATTATGGATAAAAGTGAGTTACGTGCGGTGATAAAATATCTCAGTTTGAAAAAAATGACTACGAAGGAAATTTTTTTGGACATTCAGCAGACATTAGGGGGTGATGCTGTACCCTATTCTACGGTTGCGTACTGGGTGGCTGAATTTAAAAGAGGTAGATCAAGCTGTAAAGATGACCCGCGTTCTGGGCGGCCTTCAACCTCCGTTACAGAAGAAAATGTCAAAAAGGTTGAGAATCTGGTTTTGGAAGACAGAAGAATGACTATAAAACATATAGCTGAGATCCTAAAGATATCTTTTGGTAGCGTTCAATCCATTTTAATTGATTCACTGGGGTTCAAAAAAGTGTCTGCAAGATGGGTGCCACGAATGTTAACCGACGAAAACAAAAAGCGACGTTTGGAAATTTCCAAGCGTAATCTCGAAATGTTCCAGCGTGATTCGGATAATTTTTGCCGTCGTCTTGTCACCATGGATGAAACGTGGGTCCACCATTTTGATCCTGAAACTAAAAGACAAAGCATGTCTTGGAAACGACCATCCTCTCCATCCATTAAGAAATTTCGAGTTGCTCCTTCCGCTGGCAAAGTTATGGCCTCTGTGTTCTGGGATAGTGAAGGAATCCTTTTTATTGATTACATGCCAAAAGGCCAGACGATAACTGGACCCTATTATGCAAATTTAATCCCGAAAGTGCGTGAAGCGATTAAAGAAAAACGTCGTGGAAAACTGTCGTTGGGCGTGTTGTTCCTTCAAGATAACGCTCCTGCCCATCGATCGGAAGTTGCGCTCAACGCAATCCGCTGTGCTGGCTTCAATCTCCTTGACCACCCACCATATTCTCCGGACTTAGCCCCAAGTGATTTTCACTTATTTCCAAAATTAAAAGAGGAAATTCGTGGAACAAAATTTCACGATAATGACGCGGTTATAGCTGCCGTAGAGGACTTTTTCGAGAGTCAAGAAAATAATTTTTTTTCACAAGGAATAAGGAAGTTAGAAACGCGTTATTCTAAATGCATTGCATTGGAGGGAGATTATGTAGAAAAATAAAATATTATTATTTAAATCTTTGCATTTTTTAATATTGATTCCAAGAATTTTTTGATTCACCCTCGTATATATATATATATATATACCTATACATACATACATACATACATACACAATCATAGAATTAACTGAGATTATGAAAGTGACATTTTAGCCTCTTCCTAAATATGTTTAAGTTATCAGCGCGCCTAATTGATTCTGGTAAGGAGTTCCAGAGCCGAACACTCCGTGCTGTAAAGAAATTTGAAACGAAATGCGAGGACTGGGAAGGGATATTAAGACGCAGAGTATCGGAGGATCGTAGTTCACGTCTTTGCGTTTCCGAAACAAACGAAAATCGTTCCTTAAGGTAACCAGAACAAAAGGGATGGAACAGGATTGAATATAGTAACGATAACAGTCGCAAATCGGAAGCCACCCCAGCCGCGAACGAAATTCAGAGACGTGGTCAAATTTACGAAGGCCGAAAATAAATGTGATACAGTAATGTTGGAGGCGTTCAAGTTTGTTAAGGAGTTCATTACTTATATCAGGATAACAAGCGTCTGCATAATCCAGTATAGGCAAAAGTAGAGATTGGACGAGCGAAACTTTGGTGCGATGCGGTAAAAAATTGCGGAGACGTCTAAGGGAGCCACCGGCAGCAAACATTTTTTTACTAAGTATGGTAACTTGTTCCTTCCAAGTTAGGGTGTTGTCAAATTGAATACCCAGGTTACGTACGGAATAATAAACTCGTATTTAAATCATAAATTTAATGTATTAAATATGTGTTCGCCTGATGCAACTTATGAGCAACTCACAAGCAATATTCAGTTCGATAATCTTGACAGGGACTCTACGGTCATTATTATGTATGGAAATATACTTCTCATCAGAAAAATCGAAAAACTTCCCTTTTTATGGTTGTTAAACAAAATACGAAACTTATGAAAATAAAGAACATTATCATTAGGATTTGAAAACCTTTTAATTTTTTTTTTGATATTCTTGTGGCGGTTGTGTTTAGCCTATGTCAAGTCACTTTGTATCATTTCAGTATTATTTCTTCTCTTCATGGGTTTGCCATTTCCCTGTTAGCCACTCATAAGTAATTTCATTTTGAGTGTCCCCCTCCCACGTGGCTAAGATGTTCTGCACGGACGTGGGGTTGGCCTTTGGGAGGGAAACCTTTTAATGTTCAATATTAAACGAAATTTGACATGTGTTTGATTTTCTTTTTTGATTCAAAAAAAGAGGTTTTAGTCTAATGTGCTATTTTGATTATATCCTATTCAAGATAGCGTGATCGATTTGACAGATGTCAATTTTTCTGATCGACAAAAAGGTATGATTCCGAACTACGTCGCGGTAATGGGGACCAGTAGTGCCGTGGTAACACTTCTGCGTGCAGCGTACTTCGGAATCATACCTTTACTTTGCAATGACGAATAGTGGTGGGAAACAGATAATATCTAGTAGTCCAAAAAATAACGGTTTAAAATACTTGCAACTGTGACGAGATGGTATGGGTGTATTATGTGTGAAATTCTTTATCACTTTTTCTTAACTTTATAAGACAATATTCGAATAAAAAACATTTTCATTTTGAAATAAAATTCGTTGGCTTTAGCGCATTGAAATTTAACACTTTTACAACTATTATTTTCTTTTCTTTTTTGTTTACTTTCATGGTCTGAACCACCTATTTAAATTTGGCGGAACGTCAAAAAATAATCCTGTAATAATAAATAGGAACTTATTATGAATATTGACCCACCATCGCTTATCTACCCAATGTTTTGTATGTCTAGTGCATTAAAGAATTTCACACATAATACTCCCACGCCAACTTGTCACTGTTACAAGTATTATGAAACGTTATTTTTTGGACTACTAGATATTTTCTGTTTCCCATCACTAGCCAGTCTGTCAAATCGATCATGCTTTCTTGAACAGGGTATAGCAGAATATTATCTATTAATTGAAAATGAGCCTATAATAAAAACGCATTGGTTCCATTAACTGGGATGAAGAAGAAAAGTTAAGCACGTGGCAATATTCATAATTTTAGTTAAAGTATAAAAATTTACAATTTTAATAGTGCATAATTATGTTTTTCGCTCAGTTCTAAAGGATAAGTTTAGTTTAGATATTATTTCAATGGAAGTTGGAAATACAATACAAATGTATGCTTCGTTCCTCGTTTCCTCGTTTCAGCCCATGAATGACCCACTACTGATTCGGGCCTCCTCCAAATTCATTGAGTGAATTTAGCCTACCGTGCCACGCTGGCAAGACGGGTTGGCACAGGGTTTGTATCAAGTTTTCCTTCTCATAAGGCTAGGTGATTTGCCTCTTCCGTTCCCTTAGTCGCCTCTTACAACACCCTCGGGATGGTATAGGTTGGTGACACTGTATTATAAAGCCAGATACCTATACAAATGACATGGAATTAAGTTTCAGTAAAAGTTGAATTTTACTTTTATTTCAAACACTTGTACAATCAACAAACAATGAATATAAATAGTAGTTAATTTACTTACCTGTCCACGTTTCTGTGTAATTTTCCACTTATTTTATGAAGTAGTAGGTACCTATAATCTAAAGTTTCCAAAGAAAGTATTTTTTCGCCTAACTATTTATGCTGAATCGATGTCGGCGCTTACCCGCGCCACATCATTTAGGGTGAATGTTCCAGGGTATGATGATTTTGATGATTATAATTATATAGCAACATACAACCTAGCACTGACATGCAAATTGCAAAAATCTTAAGAAAATTTGAATTTCGCGGGCTACCCTGGAACATTCACCTTAGGCACCCATTTTGACTCATTTCTGAATGCAACCTAACCTCTAGGGGTTAGATGAGCCGCCTTTGGATCAACGGGTCCCGGGATCGATTCCGGGGTCGGGCAAATGTCTTTGTCTAAACCAGAGGCACTTTCTCTGAGTCCAGGTGTCATTTGTGCTCGTGAATTACATGTTTGTAATCTGTCCCCGCGATAAAGGTTATACCTAGTGCAGGGGTCTCGTTGCAATAAAATAAAGGATTTTATAAACCCGGCATGTATTTTCTATACAAGATCTTGTGACCCACTATGGTTAAGTATGTGTTGAGAAGTTTGGGCCAGCTGTCTTATGTCATTGTGTGAAATGAAAAAAAAAAGAGAGTTTGAAGACTTTCTTAATGTTTCATGGATCTCTTTTTTTGGATCTCTTTTATGGGGCAATATCTTCAAATCGCGGTGTATCATCATCATCATCATAATTTCAGCAAAAAGACGTCAACTGCTGGACATAGGCCTAACCCAAGGATTAGTTGTGTGCATGCGGGGGGGTAGTATTATAGCTAGCTTCATTTGTATTGTACCATGGTGGATCTGCAATCATGCGCATGATTTTAACCCCCGACGCAAAAAGAGGGGTGTTATAAGTTTCACGTGTCTGTCTGTCTGTCTGTCGGTCTGTCTGTCTGTCTGTCTGTCTGTCTGTGGCACCGTAGCTCGCAAACGGATGAAGCGATTTCAATAACGTTTTTTTTGTATGAAAGGTGAGTTACGGGCGAGTGTTCTTAGACATGTTTGATGAAAATCGGGTGAGCCGTTTAAAAGTTATGAGGGGTGAAAGTGGGGAAGAATAACCGAATGTCTGCAAATATAATCGAGTGGGGTCTCAAATGAAAGCGCATCACGTGCAATTTCACAAAATCTACATTATAATAAGTATGTACCTATAAAAAGTATAAAATAAAAATTAAATTAAAAATTTAAATAAACCCCCGACACAATAACCTTTAAAAAGTAAAAAATAAAAATAAATACTTTGCGTTGGGGGACCACTCCTACTTATTTATTACCTGACCCCTGGTCTGGAATTTAATTTTAGGCTAAAATCTTTCTAGTATTTCCAAGTTTGACTTAGCAGCTGTGTCCCTAAGCTGTAGACCGTATGACCAAATGGGTTTGAGGACAGATCCCATATCTACTACTATTATTCAGCCCATAAACGACCCACTACTTGGACCTCCTCCAGTTGCATGGCGGGAAACTTTGGTACGGCCACGTTTTACGGCAACCGGCTTACGTGGGAACAAATGTCTGCCCATGCCGCCTCCGCTGGGCCCCGGCAGGAGGGGTAGACCCAAAAAGTGCTGGCTGGACGTCGTAAAGGGTGATATGAGTGCCAATGGGCTCATTACTAGGGATGCTGAAGACCGTGCGAAGTAGAGAAGAAAAAGTCGGAAAGCGGACCCCGGGCGCTGAAGCGAGAGCTGCAACCGGGATATAACGCATATATGATACTAGCTTTTGCGCGCGGCTTCGCCCGCGTGGGCTTCGAACCCGAGCATATTTTTTATGAACATAAAATCGGTTATTGTGACTAAACTATGATAGTTAGATATGTGCTCTCGCGGACTTTTTTGTAGATCTTTATAAGACCTACAAATCCGTAGTACATCATTTTGTTCTATTGTCAATAGTTTTTGCAGCGCACGCATAAATAGGTTTTCGATTTTACACCTTGGTTTACGAAATCGCAATTTTCATACGGATCCCTAATTCTTTTGAAAATAAAATATAGCCTATAACCTTCCTCGATAAATGGACTATCTAATACTGAAAGATTTTTTGAAATCGGACCTGTAGTTCCTGAGATTAGCGCGTTCAAACAAACAAACAAACAAACAAACAAACAAATAAACAAACAAACAAACTCTGCAGCTTTATATATTAGTATAGAGTATAGATATAGATATATATGTTACTAGCTAACCCGACAGACGTTGTCCTGTCTTAACTATGAAAATTTCTATGTTTTCTCACCTCTTAAACCTTCCTTGGACTTCCACGAATATTTCAAGCTCAAAATTAGCCAGATCGGTCCAGCCGTTCTCGAGTTTTAGCGAGACTAACGAACAGCGATTTATTTTTATTTATATTGATTAAAAGTCCGGGTGTCCCTGTGGTGACTGATTTAGAATACAGAGTGTCACCATGTCCATGAGGGTGTCGAAACAGCCGACAAAAGGAAATGACAAGGCCGATAACGGCCTAGGTTATATACATGTAAAAAATTAAGCATGTTGTCAAAAATGTGGGACGAAATAAAACAACAATTTCTTGGTGGTAGGTACCTAGTTAACTTTAGTGTTCAAATCTTCGTATAAGTGACCGAGTATATAATCAAAAGTAAATATGCTTGCCCGCGTATATATATTAAAAATAAAAAAGAATATCGAGATAGTTCTTAAATTCATAATAAAAAGTGTGAAATTCCCCAAGTTCTCTCCTTGTCTGGTTAACTGGGTGCGCTCCTTTTTTTGACTGAATGATATCTTCCTGCGAGCTATGTTCCCTGCCCACTGCCACTTAAGTTTGGCAACCCGGTGGCCTATGTCGGTTACCCGATGGGGCAGAAAAGTCCTCGAGTGGCGACCGCGTTCCGGAAGGCACAGTGCTGGTAGGCCTTCCACACGGTGGACCGACGACCTGGTTAAGGTCGCTGGAAAGCAGTGGATGCGGGCGGCCCAGGACCGGCCTTGGGGGAGGCCTATGTCCAGCAGTGGATGTCTTTTGTCTGAAATAATTGAAGCCCATGTCCTAACTTATAAAATTAGCTATCTGCTAGTGAAAGTTCCATCAAAATCGGTCCAGCCGTTTCTGAGATTAGCCGAAACATACGGACAGACAGTCAAAAGCATTCAAATTGCTAATTTGGTATAGGTTAGGTTAGTATATATAGGTTAGTATTTTTTTTCATTTTATTTTATTATTCTATATGTTATTCTGACATTACTTGACACTCCAATTTTATTTAGTTGTATAGATAGATAACAAATATAGATTTTTTTAAAAAATCGGAGTTACCTTACTGTTTTGCAATTGTTAGTGTATATTATGTCACGACTGCCTTGTTAGTCTAGGGGTTGGACGAAGCGCAGCCTTTGGATCACGGGGTTCCCGGGTTCGATTCTTGCTCTGAGTCTGGGTGTCATTTGTGTTCGTGAATTTCATGTTTGTAAACTGCCCCCGCGATACAAGTTATTCCAGTGAAGGGCTTCGTTTTTATAAAACAAAAAATAAGATTATACTTAGTTGATATAGTATGATGAATATAGTAGATTAACCGGTGTTTCATTTATAATAACCCATGCTCATAACAGCATATTAGTTGATAGATTAAAAAAAAATATTTAAATATTTTGTTGCACGCACAGAATTATCAGTTTTACTTTTAGTTAACAGATTGTCATTCAATAAAACAGTTTAGCGTTATGGATCAAACAGTATAATAAATTTTATTTATTTGATGAGCAAATTTAGTGTGTAATTCAGTATTATAAAATTACTAGATACATGATCGGAACGCGGTACCAACCGAAAAGACGATAGATTTAAAAAAAATGATTTAAATATTTTGTTGGACGCACAGAATTATCAGTTTTACTTTTAGTTAACAGATAGTCATTCAGTATTATAAAATTACTAGATACACGATCGGAACGCCAAAAAGACCTAGTGCTTGACTGTTGTAAGACGTTAGAAGAAAGACAAGCCCACAGAGCTTTTTTATTATCAATATCTATATGTATATTCATACGTGAAGCGAAATCTTTGTAACCCTTTTTATATGAACATTTTACGGAGGCGTATGACATTTACTTCCCCTACTGTGCGGTCCTCAGAGGAGGGATTGCCACGTCCTGGCCTCCCGTCAAAAACCCAGCAGTGGCTCATTATGAGTTGAGATGCATAATTACATTATTAAGTTGCATTAAAATGTACATTAATTTTAATTTACGTCTGCCGTGAAATTTCGAACCACTTGTGTTAACATTGGAATAACTATACAAATTTTGGAATTGCAGGGTTCCTTGTAGAAAATATAAATTATGTTGTAGGAAAATGGTGACGGATTTATTCCCATTCCATCCTGAGGGTGTCGTAAAGCCGACATATGGAAATGAAAAGGCCAGCCGCAAGAGAAGGAAGTATGGAAACGACAACCTTTTTTTTTTTTTGTTCGCCCGGTGTAAAATCATTTATGGACTTCCTCGCCGGCCACGGGGATGGCCAGCGATGGGAGTGTGGGACTCTCCCCCATAGTGGGGGCTACTCACTAAACCTCCCCGGGGTGCTCCAACTCGCGTCCTGTTGCGGCATTGTGGGATCTGATGCAGAACCACGCCGCCGCAGAGGAGGCCCTCCTTCTCTCCTCAGGCTCCTTACGAGCACTCGACGTCCGACACCCTGTGCCAACTCATCTAGGCCAGGGTACCGCGGAGGTCTCATTACCGTCCATGTAGTCATCATCATCATCATCATTTCAGCCAAAGGACGTCCACTGCTGGACATAGGCCTCCCCCAAGGATTTCCACAAAGGCCGGTCCTGGGCCGCCCGCATCCACTGCTTTCCGGCGATCTTAACCAGGTCGTCGGTCCACCGTGTGGGAGGCCTACCAGCACTGCGCCTTCCGGAACGCGGTCGCCACTCGAGGACTTTTCTGCCCCATCGGGCGTCGGTCCTGCGAGCTATGTGCCCTGCCCACTGCCACTTAAGTTTGGCAATCCGGTGGGCTATGTCGGTGACCCTGGTTTTCCTGCGTATCTCCTCATTTCTGATTCGATCTCGCAGGGAAACTCCGAGCATAGCCCTCTCCATTGCCCTTTGGGTGACTTTGAGCCTTCTGATGGAGCCCATAGTGAGCGACCACGTCTCTGTTCCATATGTCATCACTGGCAACACACATTGGTTGAAGACTTTTGTCTTCAGACACTTTTGTCTTCAGTCCATGTAGTGGTAGTAATTAAAAAAGTAGGTAATCCCTACTCACCTGTGGGTCATTAATGGGCTCAAACTCAAAAGGAACATAAGTTACGTAGGTTTTATCACAAATCTCTTATAAATCGTCATTGTATACAATTACCAATATCATCTTACGGCCCCTATCCCACGCTATCTAGTCTCCATAGACGCATATCAGTCATCACAACTACAGTCACACCTTTCATACACAAGTCCCCATTCTTACAATCCATCCATCTCCTTTAAATAAATAAATAAATATCCTCGGACATTTCACACAACGCCATCTCGTCCCAAGCTAAGCAACTTAATGCTTGTGTTATGGTAACGAGATGGATGATAAACTACTTATATACATTATTTTTTTTGTAAATACATACATATCATAGATAGAAATGACACCCAGACTCCGAGCCAGTGCCTCTGGTTTAGACAAAGACACTTGCCCGACCCGGGAATCGAACCCGGGACCCGTTGATCCAAAGGCGGCACATCTAACCACTAGACCAACGAGGCCTAGTGGTTAGACTTTGATCTCACACAACCCTTGCGTCCACCCACATTCATGCTGAAACTACCACCGGGTCGGAATGCTGCTCTACAGAGAAGAGCCGGCAAGAAAGTCAGTATGTCAAGGCCCTGTCAAGGCCCTGTCAATAGGCCTTGACAGGGCCAATAAAAAAGAACTGAGAAGTGCTGAGAACTAGTATAAGTTAGTCCGTAGTTTAGAATACGTAGGTGGAGTTAGGTTAGAGAAGGCTAAGGGACTACATACGCATACGACGTATCAACGGAACCATTCAGTGAATTTAAATTACGTCTTAACCAACGAAAATTATATAGGATCATTATCTTAATAAACCATAAAATAACTACAAATATATGTATAATTTGTTAACTATAATTGTGAAAGTGGAATATTACATTTACACTTGTACAATTAACAACTCAATGACTTTTGGTCCAAGAGGTAGTTGACAATTTTGGGAAACTTCTTGAGCCACGCTGATACCTGAAATAAATAACGCTAATAAATGGAGACCTGGCTGGAAGGACCACAGGCTCATAAAGTTGTTCTTTATTTTTTTCTCAAAAACGGGTTTACGCGCTTTAAATCTATCAATACTTTGTGAATAATTATACATATATGCAAAAGTTCAGGCGATTAGGCGTTAGGCGACTTTAAGAATTATTAGTTCGTATGCATGAACGTCTCCACCCCACTCTATCCGAGTGTGTCGTAAGAGGAGACAAAAGGAAACGACAAGGCTGTAACCCTAGCTGCAAAAGAAGGAAAATTTGAAAAGATACCCTGTGCTAACCCGTTTGGCCAACGAGGCACAGTCGGCTAATTTCCCTCCATGAATTAGGAGTATGTATTTCTGACGCCTCAGTAGGTTATTTATGGGTTGAAACTAACTTGTCACCTGGGGTCGTTCTTGAATGTTGCGTTGTTTTTGTTAAATAACGAACACAACGTTTTCTTTTAAATTGTTGTCGTTGGTAGCTTTATGATAAGTTGGCAACACTGTATCAAAATGTCATTCTTACGTCAAAGTGTCTAAAAGACGAAATCCTTAGCCGCTTTTATTACACGTGTATTTTACGTAAAGGAAAAGTGAAAATATCACTTTACATGTTAAGTAACCACAAAACACAGGTTATACCTAGTGCAGGGGTTTCGTTTTTATAATAAAAAAAAAAACCTTTGGTGTAACCGATTTAAAAAGGAGGTTTATCTGTGGATTATTCTCAGCTCGTCGTTAAGCTTCCTCTTCTTCTTTACTGTGTGTTTCTACCAATGGTATCACGTTTTACTTCTCCTGCGGCTTGGTCATCTGCCTCTTACGGCAATCTCCGGATAGTATGGGTTGGTGACATGGTGTAATAAAAATCCGTCACCACGTTCACGAAGCCAAATGACATTAAAAGAAGAGTATTAGTAATTTGTGTACATAAATATTTATTTTGTTAATAATACAGACGCGCGAAGTATTCGTTATGCAAATTTGGCAACTGCATTGACATTGACATCCAGTATAAAAGGGGATCATTTTTCATTCGAAGGCACACTCATACCTCCATCCAATAATTTGACATTAAAATTTTCTTTTGAAATATCAAAATGTTCAAGTTATTTGCAGTCACTATCGTCGCGGCTCTGCTTGTTCAACAGGTAAGAAAATTACCCAAAAAATATTACTAAAACAGCTTTTTAGTTAATAAATAAAAATGTGAAATGTTTTGAAGTCGGTGCTAATTAACGTCTGATTTCGCTGGCACGAACTTCAAAGTTGACTTACATTTTCGTTAAAACCTTTTTGTATTTACAATAGTTCAAATGAAATGTTTAAAAGACTAATTTTCGTTTTTTTCTACTTACTTGATACATATTTTATAAATTGGACAAGCTATATATAATAAGTATATAATAAGCTATATAATTTTATAAAGTTTCATTGAAATCTGTTATGTAGTTTTTACGTGAAAGAGTAAGCCCCTGTACGCACTAGCGGCTGGCCGCCGAGGCGGCTTGCCGCGCGTTTCTAGTTTAGCCCCTGTACGCACCGCTAGGTTGAACCGCCTAGGCGGCTAGTCGCGCGGCCTGCCGCTTTTTTAATTTAATATGCAACCGCTTATGTCTGTACGCACTGGCGCATGGCGGTTGACATTTTGTGGCGGTTTAGTAGGCCGCGCGGCCAGCCGCTAGTGCGTACAGAGGCTTAATATGCAACCGCGATGAAACCGCGCTAAGCGGTTGGACCGCGGTTGCATATTAAACTGGAAAAGCCGCTAATGCGTACGGGCGCTAACAAACATCCATCCATCCATACTTTTATAATATTCACGTTCTCCTTGAAATTGGAGGAGGAACGACTCAGCTGTGGTTCCTATAGACACGGTGATGATTTATTTTATTATCATACTTATTTTATTTATTTGTTACAGGGAGAGTCCGGTAAGTGTTTAATTTTCGGTTTATTTTTTATTATTATTAAATGTTCATTTCACACATGTCCTTAATAAGCAATAGCAATTGAATGATTAGAATTATTTGTATACAATTTTATTTTTGTATTTTTATAATTTTAATTTAATTACCTGGGGTTGGATTTCCTAACTTCATACTCAACTAGAAATAAAGTAGCCCAAGAACTGATGACGAATTTTGAGAGGGTTCTCCGGGCAACATTTAACAGACAAATACAATACATATAAAATACCTTGGATCGATACAGGTTTAGACCTAGTGCAGGGGTTTTATTTAAAAACACTTTATTAACCGGGTAATGCGTTTGCGCTGCCAGTAGGTGGATCGACGATATGGTTAAGGTCGCCGATATGGGCCGCTCAGGACTGGCTTACGTGGAAACAGACCTTAGAGGAGACCAATGTCTAGCAGAGGAGTTAACTGAAAAAAAAGTAATCTAAAATAATTGAATAACGACTGCCTCGTTGGTCTAGGGGTTGTATGTGCTGCCTATGGCCACGAGGTCCCGGGTTCGATTCCGGGGTCGGGCAAGAGTCATTTGTGTTCGTGAATTACATGTTTGTAAACTGCCCCCGCGATACATATTATACATAGAGCAGGGGATTCGTATATAAAATAAAATAAAAATAAAAAGATAAACATTCAGGGCGATTAATATAAAAGAAAAGATACGCTTTGTTAGGCAAATAAAATACATACCTAGGCAACAAGTGTCATTCATAATGCTGTTTAATTAATAAGTTGTTTTGTTATTTCCAGGAAGTGTATTAGGTAAGTCATATCAAATTAAATAAATATTGAGTCGTTTTATTTAGAATGGCTCATTAAGTCATTACAGCTAGGCTTCAGAGAAGAGCCGACAAGAAACTTTCATCATATTTGAGAGCAGATCATCATATCATAGCATCTGATATTTGCCTCCTAGATCCTCAGTTATTGCATAAAGCGCAACTGTCGGAAAAGGTTTATTACAATATGGTATGAAATTATTTTTTTAATAATCAAATAGGCTTTAGTTCAAGAACAAATTGCTCAATTCCACACGTGGCGTCAAAAGCGAGTACGGCACATTAATTAATTAATTTAAGGCATTTAATATTTTTTTTATATTTTGAAAAAATAATGATGTTTTCTGAACACTATAAATAATTTATTACCGTTGGAAATTTTACTTAAAGTTAATTTTTCAACAAGTTAAACAATTGTTAACTAACAAAATTTTCTCGAACTACCGTCTTAATTATAAGTGAAAAAAAAAATGTTTAAAAAATGGTCGTACGTAAGTAAATATCGCATCGTAGGGCCTTTCTTACAAACATAAAATAAAAGTTAAAAAGAATGTATACTTTGTTTTTAATAATTTTAAAGCTGTCAAAAAAAATAGAATTGTTTTTGTTCAAGTAAATGTTTTTAAAAAGTTCATGTTTTTAAAGTTTTTTATTGGAAATTTTCTCGTCTATCAGAAACTTTTTTTGAAATTTCTTATGTTGCTTATGAAATATTAGAAGAAAACTAAATGCCATTTATTTTCATATTTAATTGTTTATAACATTTGCAATTTTTTATGAGCTAATACACGCAGTTGGCACATTTTTCTAGGCGCCAAATTCGAATCCAATGAGCTATAGCACATAATTTTATTGAGCAGTATATATCTATTTTGTACCATTTTCAACTTGTCGACTAGACTATTTGTGTAAACTTGAGGAAAAAATGCCTGAATCCTGAGACCTGAAGTCCTCGCGACACAGTTTACAACTATTTATTATATTTTATATTAACTAACTATCTATATACAGGGTGGTCAAAAAGTCGTGGATCAAACGAAACAAGCGGTTTGATGGGGCCATCAGCAGCAAAAAATTGTTCTACGGGAGGTCCTTAGGGTCAACCCCTGCAGAGTTACAATTGATTCTGTGTTTTTATGAAAAATTGTCTTTTTTTAACTAATATATGATAAAATTCGAAAAAATCTACGCCTGTATCTTTTTTATAATTTTCAACAGATTGGTACAGATAAGTCCTTTCGTTAGACATGCTATTTATGGTAGTTTATTGGGTGTGTTGAAGATAATATTAAGTTTAACGAAAGCAATAATTCTTAAATCAAAACTTGTTATTTACTTCGGACCCCACTGTGAAAAAAAAATACTCTACAGAAAAGTGCCCCTGTATCACAAGTTTTGGCGCATTTAATAGGGATTCTAAAAAGGTATTACACATGGCTATGCGTGGCTTTGATATCTTTCAAGGACGATTTAATAATTTTTTTTTTTTTTCAAAAAAATATTTGATTTATTTTTATAATATTTCCATTAAGATTATGTTGAATTTCTTCAATATTAGCTGAAACAAATCGAACACCTTTTGATACTACCATAAATAGCATGTCTAACGAAAGGACTCATCAGTACCAATCTAGTGAAAATTATAAAAAAGATACAGGATGTAGATTTATTCGAATTTTATCAAGTTTTAGTAAAAAAAAGACAATTTCTCATAAAAACACAAAATCAATTGTAACTCCGCAGGGGTTGACCCTAAGGAACTCACGTAGAACAATTTTTTGCTGCTGATGGCCTCATCTAACCGCTGGTTTCGTTTGATCCACGACTTTTTGACTACCCTGTATAATTAAGTGTACCTATTTTTTAATTTTACTCGATTCACATGGTCTATCTATGTGTGTGTTATAGTAGTTGTCTTAGTAGACCATCACTGTACGAAAATCTATGTATGCCAGTTCGGGGCCCTTGCCACGCATTTTGGAAAGCTGGCAAGAATTTTTGAATACAGCAGTTTTTAGAAAAATTTACCGGTTTATAATACGCTTTTATTAGCTTCAGACTTATGTATGTAACGGAATCATTGAACATGATGTTGACCCTCTTCAAAACGTCAGATTAACTCGAAATTTAGCATACTTATTCAATATTTTAAACATTTTGACCCGTTATCCTTACTAGGATAATAATAATAACGGTGATCAAGGTGGAACACCGCTATTCGATGCAATAGCTAATAGAGATGTAATTATATCATAATGCTATTGCTATATTTTTAGTGATTATTTAGCAATAGCTTTATGATATTTCAATTAAAACAAAAAAAATGGTTAAAAAAAAAACTAAAAAAATACGCTTTTATCGATGTCAGCTATCTTGAGGAGCAACTTAACAAACTTGAGCGACAACAAAATGTTTGTATTAGATTCATATTTGGTTTACGCAAATATGATCATGTATCGGAATTTCGTGACAAACTCAAGTGGCTCCCAATTCGTCTTCGTCGGAAAACTCACATTCTTTCACTACTTTACAGTATTCTTTTCCTTCCCACTACCCCATATTATCTTAAAGAACGGTTTCTGTTCTCCTGTGATACACATTCATTGTCCTTAAGATCATCAGAGAGCTTAATACTGGCAATGCCAATGCATTCCACGCGATTTTACGATAAATCTTTCACTATCCAAGCTGTACGTCTGTGGAATGCCTTGCCATTGTCGGTGAGGTGCGCTCAATCCTAGACGATCTTCAAGAGTATGGTGAAGGAGCATTACTTGACCTTCTGTTTAAGTCGTACATAATATGTTAAATTATTTATATGTATGTATATTATATTTTCTTGTTATTATTTAAGTTTCTTTTGTGTACAGGTACAGTAAAGAATATCTATCTATCTATAATTTTTACTGACACTATTTTTAATTATAATTTATTAAAAAAATATTCTATTTTTTAGTTAGATTTTCTATAAAAGCGTATTTTAGTTTTTATTTTAAATCATTGTGCTCAATTAAGATTTATTTAGATTTATTTATTTTTATTAAGATTTGTTTTAGGTTATAAATAATTCAACTCGAAAACGCTACTCTTACCATCTTTAGTTTAAGGCGCCGTCCTATTGCCATCGCTCGCGCGATGATGCGTCCGTCCGACAAAAAATGATCGTGTGACCGTGCGATCAAACATACTGATTTCTACTGAATGTCCCATTGAAGCTCGTGCGATCATACGATGCGACCAAATTGTTTAAACGCATCGTATTGATCGGACGACCATGTGTTCAAATATTCTGATATCTACTAATATGTCATATGGTTCGATTCCATGGATTCGTAAGATGATATTTGAAGATAACTTAATTAATAAAATGCTTGCTAATCCCATTGTTTGGAATAAATGGAGTGAAGACTATAAAAACAGGCTTATAATGACAACTAGTGGGCTATTCTTGCAATGAATTTGAATAAAATAAGAAGATTAAGTGAAAATATTTTAATAAAACTTATATTATTATTATTGATTGATAAAACTTACAATATTATTATTAATCATCGTACGACCGTAATAGGACAAATGTTTTCTAATCGCGCGATCGGTTTCATCGCACGATAAAATCGCATCGCGACATCGCACGAGCGATGGCAATAGGGCGGCGCCTAAAGCTCAATTTCGAATGGCTCACTGGCTTAATTACGATTTTCCTTTGCAGACCTCTTAAGTGGAGCTGCGCAAAATGCAGGAAGTAAGAATTTTTTTTTAATTAATTAATTTTATTCTGTCTCTCTTGCCTTTTTCTGAATTCAATTGGGGTTGGCACGAGATTTGGCAAATTAGCAGTATTTACGCGGAGCCATTGCTTTGGCATAGATGATGGAATGACAGCCGGCACGGGTTTCAGCCAAATGCCTGATGGTTGCCGGTTGCCGTCGGTTAAACACGTTTTCAACACTACAGATGATACATTCTGGTGGCCAACCTGGTAAAATTTAAAGCATTTCGCTGCGAATAGAAGGAATGGTGGGTTCCTCCCGCGTAGTGTGGCAGATGGAGATCCTTCACCAAAGTCGATTGCTCCCACATACTCAAATTTAACTTTTTGAAGAATCTATTTTAAACAGAGACACTGAGATGAGATTTTGATTTGCTGTCGTCACTTCTGATAAATGGTTTTTGTTACAGCCTGTATTTACACACAATTCTTACATCTATGTATTCCAAATCCTTCGTTATAAGTACAAAACATTTATGAAATCTGACGAAGTATATTATTTTTTGCAGCCCTTGTTGGAAACGTTGCAAGTAAGCCGACTTAGATTTACTTAATATGCAATTAACGAGTAACTAGTAACCCTCATTTTTATTTTACCTAAACAGTAAAAAAAATCTCGATCGATCGAATCGATCACAAGTTCTGAATTTATTATAACAACATTTAAAACATAATTTGGAGTGAGGGTGGCGAGTTGATCGTAACAGATAAATATAACAAGTATTCGTATGTTAAAAGAGTATACTGCTATCTGTATGGAGCAAGACCTGTTCCAAGCGGAAACAAATGTTTCATGTAACACTCTAGTAGTAGAAGTCTCAAGCTACGACGGTTCCCATAGTTAGAAGTTTTGTGCGATTCAGAGGCACTTACTCTGGGTCTGGGTTAATTTTTGTACGTAAGTGTCTTGGTATAAACCAGAGACAGTTAGTTTGTCTGGGTTAACTATTGTATGTGCAAGTGTCTCTGTGTAAACCAGTGACGTACTCTGGGCCTGGTGTAGCTTGTGACTGGCCAAGTGTCTTTGTAAAAAACACTTACTTTGGTTGTCGGGTAACTATTGTCTGTTCAAATGTCTTTGAGTAAACCAGAGATACTTGCTCTGGGTCCGGGGTTACGGAGTTTAGGTCAATATTAGTTTAATTAAATGCAAATTTATTGAATTAAACTAATATTGAATAACTCTGTAAACAATCGTCTAACAATCTTGCTCAACTGACAGGATTTTATTAGTAGATTTCCACAACTGTCACAATTAACGACCGGGATGGCTATGATCGACGATACCACCTTGAGAATGCATTTATGACATTGCACTAGCTTCTGCCCATGACTTCGTTTCGGTATACATTGTGGCATACGTGTTAATCTGTTGAATGTAATACATTCTTGTAATGTTTCATTAAAATCAAATCAGTTGATTTTGCGTGAAATATTAACAAATATCCATCCATCCATCCATACATACATACAAACTTTCACATTCATAAAATGTATATTTGATTTCAGATACTGTTCAAAATGTGACCAGTGGCGTTGAAGGTACGATAATGTGTCTTGTTATCCAATTCAATTTGTTAAATAATAACATCATGTTCTCGTTGTTCTAGGACTCGGATCTAAATTAAAGGGTACATACCGTTTCGATTGTACCTGCCATTAAAGAAAGAAATAGCTCGAATATTCTTGATGTATTTGAATATTTTTTAAACACCAGTAATCGTAGAATAAACTAATCATGCACAATATTTGCATCTTAATGCTGTTTAAAAACATAACTTTAGTTCTCTATCTTCTTATCTTCTTTACATAGTATAAAACAAAGTCGCTTTCGTCTGTCCGTCCCTATGTATGCTTAAATCTTTAAAACTACGCAACGGATTTTGATACGGTTTAATAGATAGAGTGATTCACGAGGAAGGTTTATATGTATAACTCACCCCCGCTTTGCACGGGCGAAGCCGGGGCGGGCCACTAGTAAACTATATATAAATGAATTGCTGTTCGTTAGTCTCGCTAAAACTCGAGAACGGCTGGAGCGATTTGACTAATTTTGGTCTTGCAATATTCGCGTGAGTCCAGGGAAGGTTTAAAAGGTGACTGATGAAGGCTAGCTGATCTATAAAAATAAACAGTCATCGAAAGACAAACATTAAGTTTTTACTTTTCAGAAAGTTTTAACCGTTTTTTTAATCAGTGTGCTCAATTAAGATAGGTTACAATAATTCGACCTGAAAACGCAATTTGCATTTGCCATCGTTAATTTAAGGCTCCATTTCGAATGGCTCACTGTATTCATTACGACTTTTCCTTGCAGGTCTCGTGGATACCGCTCTGAAAGAAACTAAAAGTAAGATATATTTTGATACTACCTGCGCCCCGCGGCTTTACCCGCGTGGTAATGGAATTTATGTTTGCGTCAGTTTTTTTTTCTACTTTTTGACACGTATTGTTATATTTTGGACAATTCACACAATATAATTATAAATTGTAGCCTACGTGTTATTCTGATGCAAAAACTATATTATTGTTAAGTTTCATTAAAATACATTCGGTAGTTTTTACGTGAAACAGTAACAAACCACCATCCATACTTGCAATCCTTCGCGTTTATAATATTAGTAGGATGTATTAATTGTTAGTTATTTGTGTCTGCCCGGGATTCTCTCTGACAGTCGCTGAATTTACAGTATCACACACTGAAATTTTAACCATTTTCAGTTAAGTCTCCGAAAAAAAAACGTAAAACGTGTTGTTTTTCATTCGTACCTTGCTTCTTTTTTTTTAATATTAGTCTTGAATATGATTGTTTGACTTTATATCAAAATATGATTTTACATATTCAAAACTAATATTAAAAAGACAGAATTAAAAAAATATTGATATGTAAATAAATAAATATCCTTGGACATTTCACACAACGCCCTCTCGTCCCAAGCTAAGCAACTTATTGCTTGTGTTATGGTAACGAGATGGATGATAAACTACTTATATACATTTTTTTTTGTAAATACATACTTATTATAGATAGAAATGACACCCAGACTCCGAGCCAGTGCCTCTGGTTTACACAAAGACACTTGCCCGATCCCGGAATCGAATCCGGGACCCGTTGATCCAAAGGCGGCACATCTAACCACGTGTTGAAACAATTACAGTTACAGCCAAATTCGTGAAGCAAGGTACAGAAATTTAAAAAAAAAACTTTTTTCGTAGACCCTTAACCGTTATTTTTTGGAAAACGAAATGAACTGAAAACGTTTAAAATTTCTGTTTGTGATACTTATGAATACAGTGTATCGACTTTACTCTGGACCACTATTTACGACACACACTGCATAGGGCTAGACCTGCTGCCTGCAGCTGCTGTATTGATTGTGATCTATTAGCATCGGTTACTAGAATGATGCATGTAGGACCTCCAATAGATGTCAGCAGGTTTGATTAAGCGTCCTCATATAATTAACTCATGGTGGTGTATTGGTAACGATTGTTCGTTAGTTATAGATAAAATATAAATAAATCGTCTTCATCATAAAATAATTTAAAAAAAATTGTAGGTATTTACTTTTCAGAATGATTACAAATAACTCGACCTGAAAACCCTATTTGGATTTGCCATCTTTTGTTTAAGGCTTAATTTTGAATGGCTCACTGGCTTAATTAATTACAACTTTTCTTTGCAGATGTCACAGGGGCAGTTTTAAATAAAACAGCAGGTAAGAAATATTTTTAAATGTCCTAATTCCATGTTCCTTGCCTTGTCCTCAATTCCATTGGGGCACTCAGCCCAGTTGCCCAGTACCCAGCCCAGCTGCCCAGCTATCGAAATTCAACTGTAATTAATTTAAATAATATGTCTATAAATATAGTTTTATTATAGATAGACTCCACTATCACTACATAGTATAAAACAAAGTCGCTGTCGTCTGTCCGTCCCTGTGTATGCTTAAATCTTTAAAACTACGCAACGGATTTTGAAGCGGTTTTTTAATAGATAGAGTGATTCAAGAGGAATGTTTATATGTATAGCCGGGGCAGGTCACAAGTTAACAATAAACAAAAGAGCGATATATGCTGCGTGTGTTTTTGTCAAGTAGTGTCTCAATACATAGACTTACGCGGAGCGATGGCCTGCTGCCCTTCGTGGCTCATCTGCCACCGGTAATTATATGGGGTCTAACCATGTAATTATATGGTTAGACCAGCTGTCAGTTTTTACGCTATTGAATACGTGTACAGACTGCCGTAGGAGGTGAAACGGGAGCCGGGACGGGCTTAAGCCAAATGCCTGATAGTTACCGGTTGCCGGCCTGCTAAAAAATAATGGTATTACGGGTTCATGCCGCTGACAACCATGTTTCCTTTGATCTCTGGCCATATTACTCGCACTACATAACACTTGGGTTATTTAGCTTCAATAGCGAATCCATATGGAGATCCTTCTTTATTCCTATAGCTAGCTCTTGTCACATTAAGGCTGTGTCCACAGTAGGCAAACTGTTAGCAGCCGACTGAGCGAGCGGCAAATTTGTAGCGAACTGAAATTTAAGTTAGCTGCAAACTCAGATCGATTTCCGTATGTCACAACCGGTTTTGCTGTGAGTCGGTCTAACTGAGACAGTCGGCGCACGTAACGCTACAAAATGCGTAAAATGAGCGCAAAACTCGCAAACTGTGGACACTCCATTTCAAATATATGGAAGGGCGTACTAAAGATACGCCGCAAATTCAGTCGCCTACTGTGGACACAGCCTTAATGTGACAAGAGCTAGCTATAGAACTAGGGAAGGATCTCCATTTGGGGCTTTGATCGACGATACTACCTTGAGAATGCATTTGTGACATTGTACTAGGTTCTGCCCGCGAGTTCGTCTCCGTATAAATTTTAGCCTACGTGTTATTCCGTTATATGTACTTAGTACTTAGTATATTGGGTAGGTATGAGAATAGGACAACATCTATTTTTCATGCTCCTAAATTTTAAGGGGGGGGGGGGGGTAAAACAATTGTTTATTTTTTAGAGAACATTTTTTGCTTTTATTTCAGCATAAAAAAATACAAACAACCCTAAATTTTCACCCCTCTACGATCAACCCCTATTTAATTACATGGCAAAACAATGTTGTATAGATAGATTGAGTCATCACGATATCTCTGGAACCATAAGACCTAGAGGGTTGCGCGGGGTGGGGGTTGCGCGGGGGATGGTTAATTATTTGGCAAAACAACGTTTGCCGGGACAGCTAGTAATATGTATATTTCATTTCAGAACTTGTGGGCGACGTGGGCGTAGACGTTGACGGTAAGAAACAAATGTCTTGTTATCCAATTCGTTAAATAATCATGTCTTATTCTCGTTGGTTTTAGTGGTCAGATGTGCATGTTGCATCACGGGGTCTCCGGTTCGATAACGGGGTCGCTAAAGTGTCTTTGAGTAAACCAGAGGCACTTTTTTTGGTCTGGGTGTCATTTGGATTCGTGAAACACATGTCATGTTAATAAACATCCAGAGGTACCATTATAAAAAAGGTTTCTTTTACCAATTACTTGAATGCCTTTGACCCTAGGCTTGCGTGATGGAAAGCAACGCCAGCAATATCTTCCATAGTTTTTTTTTTCTGATACACCAGTAATCGTAGAATGTACGAAACATGCACAATATCAAGTCATTGATATTGTGCATGTTTCGCCGTGTGGGGACGGGACAGAATATTACACATCCGAGCTCCACTGATGTATTGGATTTGTACGTTGCACGGGATTACGAAAATTCCAAATTATTTGGAAAACTTCGTCGGGTCTTCTCGTCGCCCATCCCGCAGAGATTGAAAACTAAAATTTTCGACCAGTGCGTCCTACCCGTCATGACCTACGGCGCCGAGACGTGGACACTCTAGTCCACTAGTTTAAAGTCGCTCAGCGTGCTATGGAGCGAGCTATGCTTGGAGTTAGCTCAGAGAATTAGCAGACTGAAGTGGCAGTGGGACTAATGTGGGCTGATGATGATGATGACGGGATTACGGGAAACCGCGTGGATCAACTGAATAGACACATAGACAGACAGACACCTAGATCAGAGAATAAATAAGTAGCGAAGGTGATATCGTGTCTATCGATGTCGCGTGTAAATATTCTGTCATGTACACATGACTCATGTGTATGCTACATGTGTATGCTGTGACGCGCCGTACCGCGCGGTCATGTGACTTTTCAGGTCGAATTATTTGCTACAGTTTTGTAGAACTTGTACCACGCGTGGTACAAGATACTGCGCGGGTCGTAGCCCGTAGGTTATGTGAACATTAATGCTTAGATTGATCTTGCACCGCGCGGTAATTTTTATTTATTTATTTATTTATTCATGATATATAATTAACTCATGGTGGTGTATTGGTAACGATCGTTCGTTAGTTATCATCATCATCATCATTTCAGCCAAAAGACGTCCACTGCTGGACATAGGCCTCCCCCAAGGATCTCCACAAAGGCCGGTCCTGGGCCGCCCGCATCCACTGCTTTCCGGCGACCTTAACCAGGTCGTTGGTCCACCGTGTGGGATGCATCGTTAGTTATAGTTATAGATAAAATATAAATTATAAATAAATCGTCTTCATCATCTTTATCTTCTTCACTACATAGTATAAAACAAAGTCGCATTCTTCTGTCCGTCCCTATGTATGCATAAATCTTTAAAACTACTCAACGGATTTTGATACGGTTTTTTTTAATTGATACAGTGATTCAAGAGGGAGGTTTATATGTATAACCCACCCCCGCTTTGCACGGGCGAAGCCGGGGCGGGCTACTAGTAATATAATATAAAAAAAAAAAAATTGGTATTTACTTTTCAGAATGATTTAACCGTTTTTTTTTAAGTGTGCTCAGTTAACATGGATTACAAATAACTCGACCTGAAAACGCTAATTGGATTTGCCATCTTTAGTTTAAGGCTTAATTTTGAATAGCTCACTGTCTTAATTACGACTTTTCTTTGCAGAACTCGTAGAGGACGTTTTAAGTAACACTGGAAGTAAGAAATATTTTTAAATGTATTAATTCCATGTTCCTTGCCTTGTCCTCAATTCCATTGGGGTACCCAACCCAGTTGCCCAGTACCCAGCCCAGCTGCCCAGCTATCGAAATTCAACTGGCCATTACTTTTTGGCAACTATTTGGCAAAACAACGTTTGCCGGGACAGCTAGTATGTCTATAAATATAGTTTTATTATAGATAGACTTCACTATCACTTCACTACATAGTATATAACAAAGTCGCTGTCGTCTGTCCGTCCATATGTATGCTTAAATCTTTAAAACTACGCAACGGATTTTGAAGCGGTTTTTTTAATAGATTGAGTGATTCAAGAGGAAAGTTTATATGTATAGCCGGGGCAGGTCACTAGTTAACGATAAACAAAAGAGCGATATATGCTGCGTGTGTTTTTGTCAAGTAGTGTCTCAATACATAGACTTAGGCAGAGCGATGGCCTGCTGCCCTTCGTGGCTCATCTGCCACCGGTAATTATATGGGGTCTAACCATGTAATTATATGGTTAGAATTAAAATTCCCCGCACAGGACCCGTACGGACCACGGCCCGTTGCAGAGTGAATGATGCTTAAATCTTTTTAAAAACTATTTATTTGGAGGCCACTGCACGGATTTGGGGTCAGCGGAATGTCTGGTTTATGAAGAATTAGGGATCAGCAGCACAGGGTAATAAGGAAGGAACTAATGGGAAAGTGAACCAGGGTCTAACAGCACGCTGGGAAATAGGTCGTGTTGAAAAGTCAATAAAACCCAGCACGCTTGGTAGTAGGATCGAAAGGCTAGCTACCACCCTCACATCTTAGTCCGGCGCCATGAAGATTTACTGTGTTCCGTCGTGTGTATTATGTGAGAGCAGGTGCCCGATAGGCTGCTCCATCTTAGACCTAGGCGTTGATTTCCATTAAGCAAGCCTAGGGTCAAAGGCATACAAGACTGTGATAAAAAACACCTCTTAAAGTTCTTTTAAAATAATATCTAGATATCACTACATAGTATAAAACAAAGTCGCTGTCGTCTGTCCGTCCCTATGTATGCATAAATCTTTAAAACTACGCAACGGATTTTGAAGCGGTTTTTTTTTAATAGATAGAGTAATTCAAGAGGAAGGTTTATATGTATAATATAATTGCACCTGTGCGAAGCCGGGGCGGGTCGCTAGTTGATTAATAAATCGTCATCGTCATCATAATAATATGAACAAATATTAGTAGGTAGGTACTTACTTTTCAGAAAGATTTAACTGTTCCTTTAATCGTGTCATCAGTGTGCTCAATTGAGTAGGACAAATAATTCGACACGAAAATGCAATTTACACTTACCACCTTTAGCATAAGGCTCCATTTCGAATAGCTCACTGGCTTAATTACGAATTTTCTTTGCAGGCATCGTAGAGACCACTGTGGATGGAGCCGGAAGTAAGAAATAATTTGATAATATGTATTAATCGTTGGTCTTGTGGTTAGATGTGCCGCCTTTGGATCAACGGGTCCCGGGTTCGATTCCGGGGTCGGGCAAGTGTCTTTGTCTAAACCAGAGGCACTGGCTCGGAGTCTGGGTGTCATTTCTATCTATATTAAGTATGTATTTACCAAAAAAATGTATATAAGTAGTTTATCATCCATCTCGTTACCATAACACAAGCATTAAGTTGCTTAACTTGGGACGAGATGGCGTTGTGTGAAAACTCCAAGGATTAAGGATATTAATTCTATCTTCCTTGGCTTTGTCTGAATTCCGTTGGGGTCGAAACCAGTCTTACCTGATTTCACTTCTCTCTTCTCCACCTTTTCTAATGTTTGATAAAACAGTAAAATATAAAATAACTAACGGCTATACGCAAAAGTGGAGTTTTGTTCGAAACTTTTTATAGGAGAAGAGGTGTTTTGGTTTTACTTAGATTGCTTTATCAATAAATTTTTTTTGCACAAAATGGAATAGTGAGGTTTTGTTCTTCACCTCCTCTTATATGGTTAGTCCTGCTGCCAGTATTGTACGCTGGCGGGAGCCGGAACGGGCATAAGCCAAATGCCTTACAAATAATTCGACCTGAAAAGTCACATGACCGCGCGGTAGTCATTTTTGTCTGTCACTATGTCAAACCGCGCGGATCAACTGAATAGACACATAGACAGACAGACACATTGATCAAAGAATAAATAAGTAGCGAAGGTGATATCGTGTCTATCGATGTCGCGCGTAAATATTCTGTCATGTACACATGACTCATGTGTATGCGGTGACGCGCGGTACCTCGCGGTCATGTGACTTTTCAGGTCGAATTATTTGCTACAGTTTTGTAGAACTTGTACCACGCGTGGTACAAGATCCTGTGCAGGTCGTAGCCCGTAGGTTACGCGAACATTAATGTTTAGATTGATCTTGCACCAGATTGGTCATATGAACTTTTCCAACAATTTCGAATGGCTCATTGGCATAATTACGACTTTTCTTTGCAGACCTTGTGGAGTCACTTTTGTATGGAACTGATGGTAAGAAATATTTTTAAACTATTAATACTGTCTTCCTTGCAAGTCATCATCATCATCATCATCAGCCCACATTAGTCCACTGCTGGACAAAGGCCTCCCCTAAAGAGCGCCATAGCGCCCTGTCCTCGGCTTGACGCATCCAGCCGCTAATTCTGCCAGTGCCAGTCTCTAATGCCAGTGGGGTTGGCATCAGTCTGGCTTGCCTAACTACCAGTACCCAACCCAGCTGCCCAGCTGCCGAAACTCGTAATAATTAATCTATATTATAGTTCTATTCTGAATTTGATTACAAAATCACTATCACTACATAGTATAAAACTGTCGTCTATCCGTCCCTATGTATGCTTTAATCTTTAAAACTACGCAACGGATTTTGAAGCGTTTTTTTATAGATAGAGTGATTCAAGAGGAAGTTTTTTAAGTTTAATACATCCATAATATTGTAGAGTAACACTGTTAAATGTAGACGTTCATCATTGCACCCTTGCAAAGCTGGGGCGGGTCTCTAGTTTAACAATAAACAAAAAAGTATTTATGGGTGTGTGTGTCCCGATTTTGACGGGACGTTTACTGATCAGTAGCTGATGATATAAGGAGTAACATAGGCTACTTTTTTTAGACTAGCTTCGCCCCGCAGCCTCACCTGCGGTACGACAATAACCGCGGGTAACATCTCACCCGTGCAAAGCCGTGACGGGCCGCTAGTACAAAATAAATTATTTGCCTTTGACTATTTGGCCCCCGCCACTTGTGCCGCCTGTCACTTGTGACGACCACTTGACCACTTTCGAAAGAAATTATAAGCATTGAATTTCCTGACAGATGATAGTAACAGTAAAACTTCCGAAACTACGGCTTCCGATACCGATTCTACTGGAGACGATAAAGCAACTGATGCTGATACTGATGCTAGTACTGCTGATGATAGTGATGCTGAAACTGCTGATGATAGTGATGCTGAAACTGCTGATGATAGTGATACTGTTGCTAGTACTGATGATAGTGATGCTGAAACTGCTGATGATAGTGATACTGTTGCTAGTACTGATGATGTTACTAATGCTAGTGATGATTCTGATGATGATGCCAGCCAGTAAGTCAACGTTGATGTGTCAAGCTCTTCATCATAAAAAAATCCTGTAAGTTATCTTCTTGTATATGTACTAGGTTTTGCTCGCGTTTCCTAGATGAATTGTAATTAGCCTACTGTGCCGTGCTGGCCAGACGGGTTGGCACAGGGTTTTGTTACAAGTTACCCTTCTCTTGCGGCTAGGTTTTCGGTCCTTTGTGTTTCCTTTTGTCGGCTCTTACAAAAACCTTAAGATGGAATGGGGTGGTGACACTATGTATTCTAAATCCACTTCTATTTCAATCTATACTTTATTTTATTATATATTTAATTATTAATCTATATCTATACTAATATATAAAGCTGCAGAGTTTGTTTGTTTGTTTGAACGCGCTAAATTCAGGAACTACTGGTCCGATTTCAAAAAATCTTTCAGTGTTAGATAGTCCATTTATCGAGGAAGGATATAGACTATATTTTATTGTCAAAAGTATTAGGGATCCGTATGAAATTTGCGATTTTGTAAACCAATGTGTAAAATCGAAAACCTATTTATGCGTGCGCTGCAAAAATTATTAACAATAGAACAAAATGATGTACTACGGGTTTGTGGGTCTACAAAAAAGTCCGCGAGAGCACATATCTAACTATCATAGTTTAGTCACAATAACCGCTTTTAAGTTCATAAAAAAGCACGGGGGCGAAGCCGCGCGCAAAAGCTAGTAATATTATAAAGCCGCAGAGTTTGTTTGTTTGAACGCGCTAATCTTAGGAACTACTAGTAGATACGATTACAAAAAATCGTTCAGTGTTTGATAGTCCATTTATCGAGGAAGGTCAAAGGCTAAGTATATTTTATTTTCAAAATAAATTAGGGATCCGTAAGAAAATTACAATTTTGTAACCCAAGGTGTAAAATGTTCAAAAGCCATTCACAATTTAAATCTCATATAATCTCTAAGTAACATAGGCTATATGCGAAGCGGAGATAAGCACGGGTTCGAAGCACACGCGGGCGTAGTCGCGCTCAAAAGCCAGTTTAATATAAATCTCATCTACTTAACGATTTATACACGGGTGCAAAATCAAAAAAATCAAAATCAAAATGTTTTTTATTCGAATAAATTTCTTTCAAATAGTCAAAAAAAAATAATTAAATTTAAGAGAAATATAAAAATAACGAATCATTTAGTTTTTACCACGTGCAAAGACCCCCAATACTGAATGAAGTTCCTGGTCTTCCATAGACAATTTAAAGAATTTGAAAAGATATAAACTTTCGTTGGAGAGACATGTCTGATAATTGATAATTCCTTTCCTTTTGCAGCGTCAAGCCATCATCTCAGAAACTCGAAGACCATGCAATCCTAACTGATACCGTTTTTTAAATATTATAATAATATCATGCAAACTGGTGTTTCAATTATGGACTCGTAACCACCTATACGCAGGAAAACCAGGGTAACCGACATAGCCCACAGGATTGCCAAACTTAAGTGGCAGTGGGCAGGGCACATAGCTCGCAGGACCGACGCCCGATGGGGCAGAAAAGTCCTCGAGTGGCGACCGCGTTCCGGAAGGCGCAGTGCTGGTAGGCCTCCCACACGGTGGACCGACGACCTGGTTAAGGTCGCCGGGTGCCAACCCCCCAACACGCATTAAAAACGATATGCGATATTTGAAATTAAAAATATGTGTAAAATTAAAAGAAAAATTTAAAAATCCTGTCATAAGGTTGGCAACAACAGTATACAAACGACGAGGAATGCCCCGGTCCGTAGGGGACCGGGGCATTCCTCGTCGTTTGTCTTAGGTTAGTATTTTTTTTTACATTAAATAAATCAAATTATTTTATTGTCCTACTTTTTCTATACCTATATCTACATCACTATCGGAAACAGTTTTTTGACAAAATGGCCTGAAAATGAAAATGAATTTGGTAGGCCCGTAAATTGTGTCAGCCCAGGGCCCCACAAATTCACGATCCGCCCCTGCATTTTCTTTTTTTGCTCTTACGACACCCTCAGTATGAAATTGGGTGTCGAGACTATGTAACCCGGCTAACGAAAAAAAACAGTGTCAAACTGAGTGTAAAACGAAAGCCTAGCGATCCATGAAGAACGCAATTGGTCTGCAGGTTACGTAACGGGGTACTGGATGATTGTCCATCATTTCTATCAGCTACCGACACCACCCTATTCCAGCCTCAGCGTGTCGTAATAGCCGACAGAAGGACAAGGCGGCATGAGAAGGAAAACTTGAAACGAAACCCTATGCTAGTAGGCTATTTACTCCCATGTAGTTGGAAGAGGTCCGACTTTGCAGTGGGTCATTTATGGACAGAGAAGAAAAGAAGCTGAAAAGCTGCCAGCTGGTCGGCACATTACCGTTAATCCCACTCGATGGGTGTAGCGACCAACATCCTACATACTTTACTCAATATACCCGAAAATTCTATATTTTGAATATCAAGAAATACCGCCGGCGAGTGCGAGAATTACCAAAAAGTTCTACACCGCGAAGTTTCAAGAGCAATTCGCACATTTAAGATTTCCCCGACTATAACTATCGGGGGATAGGTGCTGCGACCCCTAGCCAGACATACCACCTCGTCTGGCTGGATGATCATCCCTTTGAGCCTAAAGGTGTAAATACTGGTAGTTAGCAGCGTCATGCAAGACTGGGGAGTTAACACACAAATACACCTGTATCGTCATCGTTTCAGCTCATAAATGACCCACTACTGAGTCGGGCCTCCTCCAAATTCATGGAGGGAAATTAGCCTACTGTACCATGCTTGCAAGATGGGTAGGCACAGGAGTATCAAGTGTTCCTTCTGATACGGCTAGGTGATCTCCCTCTTACGATCCTTTAGTTACCTCTTACAACACCCTCAGGACAGCGTGGATGACCACGCTAAATCCGTCACCTCACGGACGCCTGTATGCAACACTGCACTTACATGTGATGGAATGGTAAACGGAAAAATACCGCTAGTCACAAAAACATTGTTATGTCAATATTTGAAAATATAAAAACGAAAGTAATTAATTGAATAGGTATGCTTATCAGACAAGCCCGCAGGTGATATTACTTAAAATGTTTGCATTACTGCAATCTCATAATATCAATTATTACTGTAATTTATCTTGGCAACGCGTAAGGCTTGCTATTCATGTGCGATTAATCGCAGAAACCTTTGCGACGTTTTGGCTTTTAAAGTAAAAATTAAATACCTAATATTAACATTTTTTTTTAAATTATATTAATTTATATTGGGGTGGCTACTGGTCTCCGAGTACGCAGTTTAGTGTGGCATTTTTTTTTAAATTATATTAATTTATATTGGGGTGGCTACTGGTCTCCGAGTACGCAGTTTAGTGTGGCACCCTGACAGGGTGCTCGCTAGACAGGCAAGCGGCCATCGGAGGGTGGAGAAGCTCGATGAATCAGGAGTAGAAAATTAAACCAGCTTGCGATGAGAGAAACAGTAATGTAATGACTTGACAAAATAAAAAGCGAAAGCTAATGTCGGTAGTAAGCTCATGAAGTTCGATGACGCCTGATCATTTAAATTAGCAACACGCAGTAACTGCTCACACCTTAACATGCCCCCGGGCGTTGAAAGGTTTCCTTTCAACCTTCTTCTTCGAGGAGACAGCAAATCTTACTAAATGATCTTCGTACTATGCCTGTTGAAGTTTTAACATCTGCAACACGGTTAATTCCGTCGGACCCAGGATAAACAGCTACAATGCGGCCCAGCTTCCATTTCAAGGGAGGCAAGTTGTCTTCCTTTAAAACCACAATGGTATTAGGTTTCAAAGAGATGTTTCCATCCTTCCATTTGACTCTAAGCTGTAGCTCACTTAAGTACTCCTTGCTCCAACGGGACCAGAAGTGTTGTCGCAATTTTTCAATTCTCTGGAACCGATTCAGGTGAGACGTCTGACATTCACCGTAGCTTGGAGTTGGTAGGGACATCAACGAACGTCCAATAAGAAAATGTGCAGGAGTCAGCGGCATCAAATCATTTGGATCAGTCGAGATTGCTGTTAACGGGCGAGAATTCAGCAAACCTTCAATTTGCACCAGAACGGTATTAAGGTCCTCGTAAGTGAAATGACAATTGCCCAGTACTCGTCGTAAATGAAACTTAATGGATTTTACACCGTCCTCCCAAAGACCACCGAAGTGAGGAGTATAAGGTGGAGTAAAGTGAAAATTGATCCCTTCATTGGCAACATTTTCAGACAATGCATCCGAGTGAGTCTTTAAAAATTTACCGATGTCGTTCTACGCGCCAACAAATGAGGTGCCATTATCTGAGTACAAATTAGTTGGTTTACCTCTGCGCGACATGAATCTCTTTAAAGCCGATAAAAAGTTATTACTCGAAAGATCGCCTACGAGTTCTTTAAGAACTGCCTTAGTCGCGAAACATACGAAGATGGCTACATAAACTTTAATTAGTCTGCACCCTCTTCCTTGACGATTGGCTGCCATGATCAGACCGGCATAATCAATATCAACATTTTCAAAAATATGACTTGGTTCGAGCCGCTGATGTGGTAAATTTCCCATTTTAGGGGGAATTATTTTACCTTTAAGACGTTTGCATACTACACACTTATAGTAACACCATTTAACTAAATTACGACCACCGATGGGCCAATAATTTTCTCTAATATAAGCTAATAATAGCTGCGGCCCAGCATGCATGAGCCGTTTATGTTCGTGCGTAAAGAGTAATTTTGTGAATGAATGAGCGGACTGTATAAGAATTGGGTGTTTTTTATTAAATGAATAATGTGAGTTTACTAGACGACCACCCACACGAATTAACTTATTGTCGTCTAGAAATATATCAAATTTTAATAAATTACTCTTACGAGGTAAACTCTTATTGTTTGACAATAAGTCATACTCCGGAAAGGATTGCATTTGGGATAGTTTAATAATTAAATTTAGACCATCAGACAGTTCCCCAGCGCAAAGATAATTTGTATTAAATTGTTGTTTTTTACATGCTGCTATAAATCTCAAAACATAGGCCATGCATCTTTGCAATCTGGTCAAGTTTGAAAATCTATTAAAATCTACCAATTCTATACATGTATCGGTATTAACATGTAATGTCACTTCAGATTTAGTTTCTTGAAGTTCAGTTGGGGCACTGAGATGAGAAGGCCATTGACTTGGATCTTGTAATAAAAACTGTGGACTTGTAATAACACCACAAATTTAAGGATTTAATCAAATTAGGGAAAACACCTCTATATATGAGATCTGCGGGGTTTTGATTCGTGGGAACATGCCTCCATGAGCATGAAACAGTTTTCTCAAGAATTTCACCAACGCGATTACTGACAAAAGGTTGTAATTTACTTGGTAAGATCTTTAGCCAGCCTAAAACTACGGTCGAATCAGTCCAAAACGTCACTTGTCGGGCTTGCAGCCGCAAAGAACTTATAACCTTTTCGTATAGCCGAACTCCAACTAGTGCGCCACACAACTCCAGCCTAGGGATTGTAACAGATTTAATTGGGGCTACTCTACTTTTGCCGCAAAGTAAACGTACACAGGTGCGTTATTGTTACAACTTTTAACAACACGCAGGCTCCGTACGCTGTGAAAGACGCGTCTGTAAAGATGTGCAAATCCACAAAGTCATATGATTTGCATATAACTTTGCGTGGGATACGTATGTTGTTTAAAGCGGGCAGAGCGCCTACTAATTTCAACCATAAGTTGGATACCTCTGGGGGCAAGGGATCATCCCATGACACTTTATGTAGCCAAAGCTTTTGTAAAATGGTTTTCATTAAAATAACGCAAGGCGATAACATACCGAGAGGGTCAAAAATTTGAGCGATAGATGAAAGAATACCACGTTTTGATAATGTGGTTGAACCTTCACCTTTTATAGAAAAACAAATTTCGTCACTGTCAGTGCGCCAGCCTATTCCTAACGTCGAAGATGGTTCTGAATTGCCTATATTCAAATCGACAGGGGAACACGAAGGAGTCATTATTTGTGTCGCATTAGATTTCCATTTTCTTAATTTCATGCAAGCAGACTCTAAGGCAGCAGTGACACCCTGCTTAATTTTTAAAACTTCATCCAACGTATCGCCACCTAACAACAAGTCGTCAACGAAAAAATCGCGTTGAATAATTTCAGAAATTTTGCTATCTTCACACTCAAGACCAATCTGTTTAAGACACCTAACTGCTAAAAAGGGAGCACTTGCTGTACAGTAAGTCACTGTGTTTAGTTTATAAGTTTTTATCGGATCACTAGAGTCTTCTCGCCAGACGATTTGTTGCGGGTGCCGGTCGTGAGGATGCACAGCCTGTACATTTTCTCGATGTCTGCAACTATGACAAAATCATGCTGCCTAAATCGCAAAAAGATTGAAATCAAATCGTCTTGTATGGTAGGTCCTACCATTTGTATGATGTTTAGCGATATCGAAATAACGATATCGATAAGCGATTTTTTATTGATTTTTATTTAGTTGATCTATTAAACGTTTCAGACTGAATGCAGATTCCTTAGTTATAGATTCAATATTAAAAATCGAGGCGACATGATTATGTATAAGTAATCGTTTGTTTTCATATCTCTCGCACAATAAATTCCATGCAAGTGAATAGTTTTTGGCAGAAAACTCGATAGACTGAATGACCACTGCAGCGGTACCTTCCAAAGAAGCTCTCAAGTAGTGAAATTTGTCAATGTCAGCCATTTCGTCATTGGAGTGGATAAGACTACAAAACGTATCATGAAATTCCAGCCAAACATCGTATGATCCGTTAAACTTCGGCAAATTAGTAGTGGGCAGTTTAACAAACCGTTGTTTGTTGCCCTTTGATGTAGGTACATAAGTCGCTAATATCATGACTACTTTTAGCATTCCGCGTTAAAATATATCGCGCCGTAGATAATGCTTTATAGTAAGATGCTTCGAAATCGCTACGCTCAGACAATTGACTGTCTACATCTTCTACTTTGCATTCTAATTTCAATTGCACCGCATCATATTGCTCGTATAACGACTCAATTCTCTGAATTCGTAACTCAAGCTCACATACCTCAGATGGGGTCAATGTTTTGTAGGTGGGCCGAAGTATACAATGTAAAGTACAAAGAAAATATCTTATTTAAATTACAATGAAATTTAACACTGTAATAAGGGTAATGCAATAAATATTTTACTGCTACCTGTATCTACTTTTTGTAATTACCAATGGTACGTACTAACCTTATAATTCGCAGAATTTGCTGAAAAATACTACCTGATTTCGAGTACTGGGTGAAATTATAAAAACAATTAAAACACTATTTAATACTGGTGCAAATTTGAATTCAGTTGTCCTTGACGAGACCTTCAATGTCACGATCTCACGATTGTATATCTGGTAAATTACTTCCTGTGGTTCTTGATTTTTATAATACCGCTGTATTTCCTTCGTTACTTTTTAATCTTCAAATCATCCGGCACATATGGACCATGTAGAAGCTCGATGAATCAGGAGTAGAAAATTAAACCAGCTTGCGATGAGAGAAACAGTAATGTAATGACTTGACAAAATAAAAAGCTAAAGCTAATGTCGGTAGTAAGCTCATGAAGTTCGATGACGCCTGATCATTTAAATTAGCAACACGCAGTAACTGCTCACACCTTAACAGAGGGTGAACTGGAACGCCCTCAGTCGATGACGCTGACATTGGCGTGAAACTCGAACTCAAACTCGAAATGAACTTTATTTACGTAGGTTTTATCACAAAATCTTATAAATCGTCATATTTAAAGTTTTTTTTTATTTTTTTGTTACAACACCACAGACTTGTAGTCCGTGTTCTTTTTAGCAATGAATGGTAGTTATTTGCTCTTTTTTTGTTACCATATAACCATATTTAAAGTTACCATTATCATCATCTTACGACCCCTGTCCCACGCTAGGTGGTAGTTTTCATACACACCTATCAGTCGTCATATCTACAGTCACACCTTTCATACACAATTCCTCACTCTTACAATCCATCCATCTCTCTTGATCTCCCACAACCCTTGCATCCACCCACATTCAAGCTAAAACTACCACCGGTTCGGAATGCTGTACTACAGAGAAGAGCCGACAAGAAACTCTGCTGTTGTTTTTATTTTTTCAAATCAATGGTGGTTTACAACCAACTTGAACCACTACTATTCGTATTTTTAAACGAAATTTCTTCTCCTGGTATAACGTGTATCGTAGGTTAGTTTACAAACATTTTAGTTTACAAAAATTATACCCACACGCAGAGCAAGTGCCTTGCCCAACACCGGAATCAAAACGGGAACCCGTGATCTAAACGCGGCACATCCAACCTCTAGACCAACAAGGCAGTCTTCTGCCTAGCGTGGCACAGCAGGGTAATTCAGCTACTCCAAGCAAGTCAATTAAGAGACGATGGGTTGCATCATCATCATACTAACAGAAAAAAAAATCACATTCTTTTCAATACAGAAAGTTTTTTTTTTATGAAAGAGGGAGGCTAACTAGCAAGCGGGTCACCTGATGGTAAGTGATCACCGCCGCCCATGGACACCCACAACACCAGAGGGGTTGCAAGTGCGTTGCCGGCCTCTTAGAAAGGAATAGGCTCGTTTCTTGAAGGTTGTCATGTCGTACCGGTTCGGGAATACCTCCGCTGGTAATTGATTCCACACAGAGGTTGTGCGCGGTAAAAAGTTTCTTGAAAAACGCACGGTGGTGGACACCCATTCGTCCAGATGAAATTGATGGTATTTCTGGCGGGTGGATCTGTGGCGGAAAGAAGCGGAAGGGACAAGACCGAACAATTCCTCAGAACACTCCCCGTGATAAATGCGATAGAAAATACAAAGAGACGCCACGTCTCTTCGCAGGGCTAGAGTATCAAGCCGATCATTAGGACTATCGCTATTGACGATTCGAGCTGCACGACGTTGGATGCGATCAAAAGGAAGGAGCTGGTACTGTGGAGCCCCGGCCCAGAGGTGGCAGCAGTATTCCATGTGTGGCCGTATTTGCGCCTGTTATCGTCAAAGACCAACCAAGAGCAGTGATGAAAATCGTACCGTGAACAGCACGCCTTAATCAAATAATATAAGAAAATTTGTTGTTGGTCTGTCTCAAAATTTTTGTATAAAAAGAATAGATGCATCTATCACGGCATCAACATTCGCGGAGAATATCGAACATTAAAAAAGTTACTAAAAAAAGAAACAAAAATGTTCAAATATTTTGCTCTGGTATTTTTCTCCGCTGCCCTTTTGAACCAGGTAAGAACTATTTTGTATATTAATAGAGAGCTTAGTATTATTTAGAGAGAAGGAAAACTTGATACGAAACCATTTCTTTTCGCTGGTGTAATGGCCAGCATGAAGGCACACAAGCCCCCTCCCCTCGGCAACCTACCAGCACAGTCGAGGGAGATTATGGAAAACCATTTTTTTTTACTCGGGGTAAAAGCCTGGCGATGGCCGGCGGGTGGGGGGGGGTCTCCTCCGCCCCTGTAAGGAAGCGAACGCATACCCACTAAGGGTCCCCGGGGTGTACCGTCCCGCACATTGCTGCCCCGTGGGTCCTGTGGAACCAGACTCAGAGCAAGTGCCTCTGGTTTACACAACGACACTTGCCCGGCCCGGGATCAAAGCCAAAGGTGGCGCATCCAACCACTAGCGTCTAGTGACTAGACGAACAAGGCAGTCGTATTACTATAAAGCCTACATTCCGTTTGGTGACGGATTTAGAAAACATAGGTACTATCACCCCCATTTCTTCCCGAGGGTGTCGTAAGACCCGATAAAGGATATGATAATGCAGAAAAGCTAGCCACAAGAGAAGGAATACTTGACACGCACGAAACCCTATGCCAGTCAGTCTGGCCAGCGTGGCATAGTAGGCTAATTACCCTCCATGTTGTTGGAGGAGGACCGACTCAACGGTGGGTCATTTATGGGTAAGTAAGTAAGTTACATTTATGCGGACATTTTGTGTTCGCTATTCGTCAGAGGTACTTGTGTGTGTCAGATATTATGTATGACACATCGCGCTTAATGTCAAATATGTCAGATACGCGCATATGAATAGCAAAGTGAAAAGCCAGCATCATGGAAGAGAAGTGAGGGAGAGAAAATTGGAGAATTTTAATATTATTTTCTTTTGTTTCAGGGAGATTGTGGTAAGTCTAACCTGTCTAGTCTCAATGGAAGAACATGTCTCATGAACCTGGGGACCTGGGCTTGTTTCCATTAGCGTCTCCCCAAGCTCCTAGCTGGGTCTCTCCGCAGTTTTTTTCTGTCCCAAAAATAGCGCGCCACTGGAAGAAGGCTAAGACTAGTGCTCGACGACAAAAAAAATTGGGCTGAAAAAAAAAATCAATAAAACATATACTAAAATAACATTAAGTAGGCATTTGTGACGAACGGGTCCCGGGTTCGATTCCGGGGACGGGCAAGTGCTTTGTCTAAACCAGAGGCACTTGTTCAGAGTCTGGGTGTCATTTGTGCCCGTGAATTACATGTTTGTAAACTGCCCCGCGATAAGAAAATAGAACGAAAAAGACGGATAACTTTCAAAATTTCAAAAATTCGATAAATTCTAATAGTTATCTCCAAATCCATTTTTTTGTGGAATAGAGCTAGGGCTAGCTTCTTCCAGTATCGCTGTGGCGTGCTATTTTTGGGACATCCTGTATACATAGAGAATGGATTACGAAGAGTGGGTGAATTAGAAACAAAATCAAAATTCTATTTATTCAAGTTTGCTCACCTTCTTCTTCTTCTTCTTTTGGCACGTCATTATACATTGTACATTTACTATTTACCATCGGTTCATCTACAGAGAAGAACCGGCAAGAAACTCTGTTGTTGCCTTTTTCAAATCGCTGTTTTTGTCAGATTTGTGAGAGCCTGAGCTGACCGACCCCCATTGTACTTTTAAGATTGTCCATGTCATCGCTTTAGTCTCGTATTTGGCATTAACTTTGCTATCACTGTTTGTTTAAGTTATATTTGTATATTATGTCTCGCTTCTATGCTAAATTATGTACCAAAATAAGCAAAAAAGGCGTTGGAACGATGAAAAAAAAAAAGAATTCGCTTGTTTACGTTGAGTTTTGGAGCAATTTTTTGCCGTCGCGCGGGCGCGCGCGCCGACTGTATTTTGTTTTAACAAGTTTGCTGCGAAGCCATTTTCAGAGAACTTATTTCCAGTTCGTTAGGGACTTATGAGATCCCATAACTGTTCTTAACCGCAGTGCGTTTATGACCTACTCGGGCCCCTAAAAAAATTTTATTTTTAAACTGCATAAGTCGTTGAAAAATTATGTTACGACATTTGAACTTTTTGTAAATTAAAGACCATCGATTACTCTATTTTAAGGTTGTTTTACCTCCAGTTATGACACATAGATAAGGACGAAATACTAAAATAAAATACGGGATCTATTGTATCCCGCATCGCACCAAATGATAGTGCTGTTTTAGTGGTGACTAGTGAGGGGAAAGGTGAATAAAATCCTCAAATATCGATCATCAAACTTTTATTAAGTAATTAGGTAACAGCTTCTATAAAAGTAAAGAAAATTATTATTGTTTAATATTTACTGTAATTTCTAAGTAACTAAGATTATTTTATGTTTATCTTTCCTCGGGTTAAAAAAATGTACGGTTTAGTACGGTGCATATTGCGCTGACGCTTGCGTTTACTTCAGCGATATACATTAAATAGCATGTAGAAACAATTTTGTGTGTGACTATAACTGTCATCGATCACACACAGCAGAAATCGCTATTAGCATCCTTTAACTGTAAACCTACGGAATAAACTACATACTTAGATTCAGTCATTCGAAATTGAGCTTTAAACTTAAGATGGTAAGTGCAAATAGCGTTTTCAAGTCGAATCTTTTATAACCTTTCTTAACATTCATAATCTTAATTGAGCACACCGATTAAAAAACGGTTAATTTCCCAAAAAAGTGCTGAATTTATAAATTATTGCCAGCTTCTTTCCGAAACGCGTGGCAAAGGCCCTGAACTGGTATTTAAATAGATTTTCAACAGTATTAAGAGTAACCGTGATGGTCTAATACTCGTATGACACTACTATGACACACACATAAGTTGACATGAGTGGCTCATAACAATCAAGTAAAATTAAAAATAAGCATAAATTTTTTTAAACGAGAATTGCGAAAATTCTTTTTAAACTATGTCGTGAGGACTATTTACAAACTTATAATTCACGAACACAACACACACAGAGTCCGTCCGTTAATTACGATTTTCCTTTGCAGACCTCATAAGCGGAGCTGTGCAAGGTGCTAAAGGTAGGACATATTTTATACCGCCCCGGAGTCGCATGGGTGCAATGATGAAAATCTAAATTTATCAGTGTTTCTTTACAATATTATGCATGTATTATGCATATAAACCTACCTCTTGAATCATTCTATCTATTAAAAAAACCGCTTCAAAATCCGTTGCGTAGTTTTAAAGATTTAAGCATACATAGGGACGGACAGACGACAGCGACTTTGTTTTATTTATACTTTAAACTAATAGACTACTATGTAGTGAAAATCACTATGATTTGGTTGTTTGGTACGAGTCCTACCTGATTTGGCTAACTAGAAGTATTTACGCGGAGATATTGCTCCGCTTAAGGGGCGAAATGGCAGCCGGCATAGGTTTAAGTCAAATGCCTGATGGTTACCGGTTGCCGTCGGTTATACACGTTTTCAACACTAGAGATGACACATTTTGGTTGCGGACCTGGTAATAATTGAAAGCATTTCGCTGCGAGCAGAAGGAATGATGGGTTAATGCCTGTTTACACATACAATTCTTACATCCCGTGTGAAAAGCATTTACGAAAACTGACGAAGTATATTATTTTTTGCAGCCATTGTTGGAGCCGTTGGAAGTAAGCATTTACTTATTTATCACTTAGAATTACATAGTTATTTTGCCTGAACAGTAGGCAAAATAATTCTCGAAAGCGTCTTTGAGTAAATCAGAGACACTTGCTCTGGGTCCGGGGTAACTTACATTTAATTAAACTAATATTGAATACTAGCGGCCGGTCCCGGCTTCACATGGGTGGACAAGTTTTAGTAGGGATCCTGAATTATTTCTTGCAAATAAAATAGCCTATATTAATTAATGACAATGGTGAAAGTTTTTTTAAATCGGTCCCGTACTTTTTGAGCCAATTCGTTACAAACATACTTCATACATATCTTTCCTCTTTATTAGTATAGATAAACTCTGTAACCAATCGTGTAGCAATCTTGCTCAACTGACTGAATTTTAATAATAGATTCCCACAACTAGGTTCTGCGCACGACTTCGTCTCCGTATAAATAATGGCCTACGTGTTATTCTGTTGAATGTAATATATCCTAAGTTTTGCGTGAAAGATTAACAAAAATCCATACATACATAAAAACTTTCACATTCATTAAATGTATATTTGGTACTGGTACTGTTGGTACCTGAAATCAAATATTGGCTCCAAGGTTTTTGCCAGGGATCTGTCTATTGGGAAAAGCCAGCTCGTCAGGCTGAAGACTGATGACGGCAGGATCGTCACGTCGAAGTCCGAGATTTTGGGTGAGGTCGAGAGTTTCTACGGACAACTGTACACGTCTACACAGGAACCCGTCATAAATCTAGCAGACGACCCACGAGCTAGATTAACCCGGCACTACACAGAAGACCTCCCGGACGTCAGCCTGTGTGAGATCGGGATGGCTCTCGAGCAACTTAAAAACAACAAGGCGGCGGGTGATGACGGAATTACCGCAGAACTTCTGAAGGCGGGTGGAGAACCGTTCCTTAGGGCCCTTCAGAAGTTATTCAATTCCGTCATACTCGAAGGACGAACGCCAAAGGCATGGAACAGAAGTGTGGTGGTGCTGTTCTTCAAGAAGGGAGATAACACCTTATTGAAGAACTACAGACCCATCTCACTTCTGAGCCATATCTACAAGTTGTTCTCGAGGGTCATCACGAATCGACTCGCGTGCAGGCTTGACGATTCCCAGCCTCCCGAACAAGCCGGTTTCCGAAAAGGCTTCAGTACCGTAGACCATATTTTAACGCTACGGCAGGTTATACAGAAGACCGAGGAGTATAACCTGCCCCTTTGTCTGGCGTTCGTGGGCTACGAGAAAGCCTTCGATTCGATCGAGACGTGGGCAGTATTGCAGGCTCTCCAGAGGTGCCAAGTCGACTATCGGTACATCGAAGTGTGGAAGTGCTTGTATGAAAACGCCACCATGTCAGTCCGACTCCAGGACCAGACCTCGAAACCGATCCAGTTGCAGCGAGGTGTTAGACAGGGAGACGTTATCTCTCCGAAACTGTTCTCCGCTGCACTGGAAGATGTTTTCAAGGTTCTGGACTGGAAAGGGCTGGGCATTAACGTGAGCGGCGAGTACATCACTCACCTTTGATTCGCTGACGACATAGTCGTAATGGCTGAGACCATGGAGGGCCTCACTACGATGCTCGATGGCCTCTGTGGAGCCTCCGAACGAGTCGGCCTTAAGATGAACATGGAGAAGACGAAGATCATGTCTAATATCCATGTTCAAGCCACTCCTGTTAACATCGGAGGTTCTACCCTCGAAGTTGTTGACCATTACATTTACCTGGGACACACTGTCCAGTTAGGTAAGTCCAACTTCGAGAAAGAGGTCAATCGTCGGATCCAACTCGGCTGGGCAGCGTTCGGGAAGCTGCGAAAGATCTTCTCGTCCACAATACCGCAGTGTCTGAAGACAAAAGTCTTCAACCAATGTGTGTTGCCAGTGATGACATATGGAACTGAGACGTGGTCGCTCACTATGGGCTCCATCAGAAGGCTCAAAGTCACCCAAAGGGCAATGGAGAGGGCTATGCTCGGAGTTTCCCTGCGAGATCGAATCAGAAATGAGGAGATACGCAGGAAAACCAGGGTCACCGACATAGCCCACCGGATTGCCAAACTTAAGTGGCAGTGGGCACGGCACATAGCTCGCAGGACCGACGTCCGATGGGGCAGAAAAGTCCTCGACCGCGTTCCGGAAGGCGCAGTGCTGGTAGGCCTCCCACACGGTGGACCGACGACCTGGTTAAGATCACCGGAAAGCAGTGGATGCGGGCGCCCCAGGACCGGCCTTTGTGGAAATCCTTGGGGGAGGCCTATGTCCAGCAGTGGACGTCTTTTGGCTGAAATGATGATGATGATGATGATGACTGTTGGTAATGGCCACCAGTAGCGCTGGAGGTATGACAATGTGTCTTGTTATCCAATTTGTTAAATAATCACATGATGTTCTCCTTGGTCTAAGACTCGGATGTGTGATACCAGGAGTCGTAGAATATAAAAGTAACTATAAGCACAATATTTGCATCTCATTGTTCTTTATAAACATAACTATTGATCAATGTAAATAAATCGTTGTCATCAAAATAAAAATAAAATAAAATACAATTGTAGGTAATACAATTGTAGGCTGCTTGGGATCCAGTCATTAAATTGATCAAATCTCAAGCAAAACACTCATCTGCAAGACCTCTGGACACCGTGAGCGATTTCTGCGTGCACAGGGAATGTTATCAATAAAACAAAATTATAGGCGGTATAGATTTTAACTGTTTCTTTGTACTTTTGAAGACAACTGTCATCTAGTCTCTCCCGCGACCACGACTGCTGCAAAGCATTCGAAACGTCGGGAATTAAATAATGTAATATACACGCGATAAATCCGTTAAAAAGTGTTTAATTTCAATGTGTAATAATCGCGAAAACCTAAGAAGTATGAAATATTTTTAATTCATTTCATCCTTGCTTCCTTGGATTTGTTTAAATTCCATTGGGGTCGGCACCTGTATTACTTGGTTTGGCTAACAACTGCAAACCATGCTTTCTCAGAGTCGTAATAAAAAAAACCCGACTAATTACTGCAATAGTTACAAGCTTAGACTCAAATAAAAAATCTCACCTCACCAAGGCTTTTGACACGGTTTCTGTTTCGAACTTGCTTAAGAAACTTGAAAGGCTTGGCATCAGAGGAAAACAGCTTAGTCTATTTACTGACTATCTAAATAATCGAAAACAATCGGTCCACATTGGTGAACTAAGAAGTGCAGAGGAGAGTATCTGCTTTGGTGTACCCCAGGGCAGTATACTGGGGCCTACACTTTTCCTGATTCATATCAATTAACTGTGTAAAATTCACCTTAGAGGTGGCGAAATACATAATAACTTTTGCGGACGACACAGTTCTCATTTTTTCTGGACATACTTGTCAAGACGTAAACCATAAAGCCAACGATGAAGACTATCGTAGTCCTCGCGGGGCTCATCGCCCTTGTTTTCGGTGGAACACGGTTCCACAATGTCAAGACTAAGCCAGGTAAAAGACATCGGAAAGACGAAAACAATCTTCTAGATACATAAAAAAATCTGGAATTTAAAATAAGTTAAAAATGAGCCTAAAAGTATTCTAAAAAGACTTTACATTGAATTATCATCAAGATGTAAAAAAGATTTTTTTTTAAACACAAAGATTTTACTATTTCCAAGCTTAAATCTGTATATTTATGTCTACTTCTGCCCAGTTGCAATTTCCTAATTTGAATATTGTCTTTTCTTTTAGTTGACGCTGAGTTTATCGTCAAACAAAAGAAAGTCCTCTCGCTATTGACCCAAATCAACCAAGAAGATTTCGTCTTCGAATACAGCAAAGACGCGTACAAATACAGCATTGAAGCTAACATTGGCAACTACACCGTAAGTAAAGTGTAGTGTTCATCATACTTATTCATCAAATTACAGTCATTCAACAAATCACTAAAATAATATTTCTATATTTGCATTGATAGATTTGTAACATTATTTAATTTGTTTTCAGAACAAACAAGCCGTCGAAGAGTTTTTGCAATACCAAAAATCAGGCTTGTTGCCCAAATTCTTCACTTTCTCAATCTTCCAAGAGAGACTTAGGGATGAAGCCATTGCTATTTTCAAGGTTTTGTACGCCGCTAAGGACTTCGACACCTTCATTAAGACCGCTGCTTACTTTAAGGTCTACTTGAACGAACAACAGTTCATCTACGCTTACTATATTGCTGTTTTTCAGCGCCAAGACACCCAAGGCATTGTTTTGCCAGCTCCTTATGAGATGTACCCCAACCATTTCTTCAACATGGAGTACCTTTACAAAATCTACCGCATCAGGATGGAGAAGGGTGCTGTTACTCCCGCTGATCTTGAAAACGGTGTTGTCAAGGAAGGCAACAACTTTGTTTTCTACACAAACTACTCTGACGCTTTAGTATACCCCAACGAAGAAGTCAGTCTATCCTACTTCACCGAGGACATTGGCTGGAACTCAGTATACTACTATTTCCACACTCACTTGCCTTTCTGGTGGAACTCCAACAAATACCCAGAGTTCAAGGAACGCCGTGGTGAAATGTACTTCCACTTCTACCAGCAAATTTTGGCTCGTTACTACCTTGAACGTCAATCCAACGGACTTGGTGAGATACCTGAGTTCTCTTGGTACTCACCCCTTAAGACTGGATACTATCCACAACTGACGTCCAACTCCTACCCCTTCGCCCAGCGTAGCAACAACTACGAAGTCCACAACGAAGTAAACTACGAAGCTATCCGGTTCTTGGACGCTTACGAGAAGACCTTCTTCCAGTACCTGCAAGGCGGTCACTTTAAGGCCGTAAGTTTTTATCTGTCTCTTAAACTTATTCTGTTAACCCTTGTGATCTTTATAATTTAGGATATTATGGTTTCTTGACAGTACGTCAAGGACGTTGACTTCCACAAGGAGAGCTCTATGAATTTCGTCGGCAACTACTGGGAAACCAACGCTGACCTGTTCTTTGAAGACTCCACCAAGGACTACCAGCACTCGTACGATATCACGGCTCGCCATGTTCTTGGTGCTGCTCCCAAGTCTTTCGAAAAGTGAGTACCTTTATTAATATGTGTATCAATGGTAGTCACTTATAAATTATTATTAATAAAATATATTATCAACATGTTTCCACAGATTTCATCGTATAAATCTATTGTAGCAGTATTTTATGCATAAATTTTTAGCGAAGCTATGATTTAATTTTGTTTGCCTTTAAAAGCAATTCAAAGCTACCAATTAAAATAATTTTCACTAAGTATCCATGTCATCAACTTATTTCTTTTATGTTTCACAGGTACACATTCATGCCCAGTGCTTTGGACTTCTACCAAACTTCCATGCGCGACCCCGCTTTCTACCAACTGTACTCTAGAATCATCAACAGCCTTTTCAAGTACAGAAAATTCTTAGAACCCTACAGTTACCAAGACCTTCACTTCGTCGGTGTTAAAATCAACGATGTTAAAGTAGATAAGCTGGTTACATACTTCGACTACTTTGACTTCAACGCAACTAACTCGGCTTACTTCTTATCGGAAGAGATTGCGTACTACCCCAATGACTTCATCATTCGTCAGCCTCGTTTGAACCACAAACTTTTCTCCATGAATGTTTCCATCGTGTCTGAGGTTGCATCTGACGCCGTGTTCAAGATTTACCTCAGCTCCAAATATGAATATGAAGTGCCTATATCCTCGCAACAAGGCGAGACCAAATTCTTCGAGCTTGACTACTTCATCCAGAAGCTGGTGCCTGGAGAGAACAAGATTGAGCGTAAATCTAGCGAGTTTGTCTTCTTCAAGGATGACTCTATCTCAGTAGAAAAGATCTACGACCTTCTTGAAGAAAACAAGGTGCCCCTTGAACAGTCTGCCTTCCCCGAAAAATTCCCCAGGAGGTTAGCTCTGCCTAAAGGAACCAAGGGTGGATTCCCCTACCAGCTCTGCGTCTTTGTGTACCCCTACAACGGTGGCTCAAAACACGATGATGTTTACGCTAACTTCGTCTTGGACAATAAACCCATCGGCTTCCCCTTCGACCGTCCTCTGCGTGAGGTCTACTTCAAGCAGCCTAACATGTTCTTCGAGGAGGTTGAAGTTTACCACGAAGGTCCCCAATACGCGTGGCAGATGAACGTGCCCAAGTATTTCCAGAACAAGGCTTAATATCAATGTCAATTTTGATGTCTGGGTGTCAAAATAATATTATTGTGGTTGAATTTTAAAAATATGTTTATTTGGCGTTATCTATTATAAATTATTATAAAATGTGCGTGGCGTTTTAGAGCTATTGTGAATTTGTATACTTTTTTCACTTTCGACATAATACGGTTGTCGTATACACACCGTCATTGCGTGATCTGTGTTGTCGAAAATGACGACTAAAGTGGTAAAATGTAAAAATTGCAATATTGTGATTTGTGAAGTATTAGCTTTCATCCAAAATAAAATGGATGTTATGGATGAGGAAAGTCTGGTAAGACTATGTACCTCAGCTTTTTCTACAAAAGATATTGACACAGCTAAAAATTTATTGTTTGATTCAATTAGCACGACAAGGCGTAAAATTACACGAAAGAGAGAAGGGAAATCTTTGAGAGATCTATATGATGTGATTGCTGTGTTTAAGGAAACGGATCCCGAGGAAGTTCCTATATTTGTTGCGAAAGAGCTACAGAAGTTACCACCGGTAACATTCGACCACATTGATGTGACTAGACTTCTGAAGGACTTATTGATATTGCAAAATGATTTAAGCTGTGTGTGTTAAGGAAAATTATGTAACCAACAATCAATTTTATGAATTAAAAAAGGAACTTTCTGAATGCCGAAAAGAGCCAGAATGCAGTTTGATGAATATTAATTTTAAAAGGGGAGGTGATCGTAGAAATAGCGTTGATATGTTGGACATGTTATGTGTTGACCAACCAATTATTGAAAAGGATTTGTCCTGTGCACCAACGTCCAGTAAAGCTACGGTCGAGAAGGCATCGGTTCCTAAGGAAAATGCATCGGTCTATCTCTCATGCGAATCAATAAGGTGTGAGGAAGCCAATAGCCGGCTGCAGGAGACGTGGCTACTACCACACGACTTACCACTACTTGGCACGATTAATCAGGATTTTGCATATACCGGAACTTCAGCGGTTGACTTATCGGAAGGAATTATTAATGGTCGACCCTTTGGTGGTGTGGCATTACTCTGGCGCAAGGATTTGTTTCAGGACGTATCTATAGTTGAGTGCAACAACCCTTGTATTTGTGCAATCCAAGTAAAAATAGATGGACGCCTCATCCTATTATTTAGCGTGTATATGCCAACTCCAACTCGACCGAAAACTTGCCGGTTTTTACGGATTGTTTCAGTGAAATAGTTTCTATTATCTTAAATTACTCTGTAGAAGCTATATTTATGTTAGGAGACTTTAATGCTCACTCGGGTACAATATTTGGAGATGAATTACTTAACTTATGTAGGGATAATCAATTCATTTGTGCGGATTTAGATATTTTAGGAAATAATTCGAGTAGCTACACTTTTTTAAGCGATGTTCATGGATGTACACGGTGGCTCGACCACTGCATTGTAAGTCGCTCTGCTAGACAAACAATAACAAATATATATGTTAATTATAATACATTTTGGTCAGATCATCTCCCACTTGTTATCGAATGTCAGTTGTCAGGAATTGTTAGTAAATGTTGCTCAAACATGTGTACTAATAGTTTAAATAAGGTGGTATGGGGGAAAAGAACTAATGAACAGATAATTAAATACAATGAGCTGTGCAATAGTAAATTAAAAGTAATTGATTTTCCTGAAGAATTTTCACAGTGTAGTTTTAAAGTTTGTAAACGTACTGAACATAATTTCATACTAGATAAACTCTATAATAGCACATAGTTAACGCACTATCCGAGTCGGCTACAGATAGTTATCCAATTAATGACACTAATGTTAAGAATAACCGTCGCATAACAGGCTGGAATAAGTATGTTCGTGAAGCTCTTAAAAATGCCAGGAACAATTTTTTACATCGGTTCTCTTTGAATAGGCCAGGTATAGGCGTAGCATATGATGAAATGTGTGAAAGTAGAAAAGTATTTAAACGGAAACTGAAATGGTGTCAAGACAACAAAGAACAGCTTAAAATGGACATTATTGCAGAGCATCGGGCTTCAAAACATTTTGGAGAGTTTTGGAAGGCGACCAATAATTTAAATCCTAGGCCTGGCCTCCCTGTCAGTGTGGAAGGTGTGAATGACTGTAGGAACATAGCAGAACTATTTAGAGACCAATTTACTTTAAAGTCACCACTAGGCCCTCCTACTTCTTTTCATCAGACAGACTCCACGGGGTCAGAAGATTTATTTATTGTATCTGCTCATCAAGTGCGACGCATTGTACGTAGTATGAGCAAAGGGAAATCACCAGGTCAAGATGGTCTTAGTATTGAACACCTACAGTATGCCGGTGAACATCTTCCGCGTGTACTTGCGATTTTCTTTTCATTATGCTTCAGTCATTCCTATCTACCATCCGAGCTTATGCGTACAATTGTTGTTCCTATTATAAAAAATAAAACAGGTGATTTATCACAAAAAAGTAACTATAGGCCCATATCTCTAGCTACAGTGGTGGCTAAAGTGCTGGACAGTGTACTTGACACGGAACTTGGTAAACATTTAAGAATACACGATGCTCAGTTCGGTTTTCGTTCAGGTCTGTCTACTGAAAGTACAATACTAAGTCTCAAGCACACTGTTCAGTACTATACAGATAGAAGTACACCTGTGTATGCTTGCTTTCTAGACCTGTCAAAAGCCTTCGATTTAATGTCTTATGATATACTTTGGCAAAAGCTCAAGAACACAGGCGTGCATACTCAAGTGCAAAGGTTATTTCAGTTCTGGTATGCTAACCAGACAAATAGTGTAAAGTGGGCTAATAGCTTCTCTGATATGTATCGCTTAGAGTGTGGGGTGAGACAAGGTGGGTTAAGTTCACCAAAGCTATTTAATTTGTATGTGAATGGACTTATAGATGAACTCAGCAGCGCAGGAGTTGGTTGTTCAGTTGATAATACTTGTATGAACAATCTCAGTTATGCTGATGACATGGTCCTGCTGAGTCCAACTATTAGTGCATTACGGAAACTATTAGCAATTTGTGAAAAGTATGCGAGCCAACATGGACTAGTTTATAATAACTTAAAAAGTGTTTACATGGTATTCAAATCTCGCAGTAAATGTCCATCTAATGTACCAAAAATTGAACTTAATGGAGTACAATTGAAACAGGTTGACAAATTTAAGTATCTTGGTCATTATGTTACTGAGACACTTAATGATCTAATTGACATTGATAGGGAGCGTAGGGCAATATGCATCAGAGCCAATATGCTGGCCCGTAGGTTTGCTCGCTGTAGTGATCAAGTAAAGATTACATTGTTTAAGGCTTATTGCCAAACCTTCTACACGAGCAGCCTATGGGTCCAGCATACACAGATGTCTTTGAATGCTTTACGAGTGCAATATAACAATGCCTTTAGAATACTATTAGGACTGCCCCGATTTTGTAGTGCCTCAACCATGTTTGTTGAAGCTAGGGTGGATACCTTCAACGCGATTATCCGCAAACGAGGTGCTTCTCTACTAAGAAGAGTGCGGGGTAGTAATAATAGTATCCTAAAGATGATTTGGTTTGGACATTGTCTGATAAATAAAGTTATTATTATTATTATTAAGTCTTATAATAGTTTAGGCGCAAAGGGATGATCATCCAACCAGACGTGGTGGTATGTCTGGCTAGGGGTCGCTGCGCCTATCCCCCGATAGTTGTAGTCGGGGAAATCTAAACTGTGCGAATTGCTCTTGAAATGTGTGTGGCTTTTTGGTAATGTATAATATATATGTCGGAGGAAATAGTCAGAATGGAGATGATTGCTGGTTACATATAGACGATATCAATTAGCCTAGAAAATACTTTGTTAAATCTTAAATTTAATTAGTTTAATTTGTTAGATTATTCTATTCAATTTAGTTTGTCATCTTTTTAAAAGAAGACTTTATATTATTTTACATTGTCAGAGCGGAGGGTAGTCCTCGAGCGGGGTCGAGGCGCCATCTTGACGTTCGGCAAAAACTTATAAAAGGAGCGCGATCGCGGTGGATCGCGCATTATGATAGAAACAGTGGTTGCGGTGCGGTGTGTTAATGCTGGAGTGTAGTTAAGATCGGTACCTTGAACCCGCTGCTCAAATTAAAAGGTTTAATTAAACAGTTAATTCTCCGACATATATAACTAACTTGTGTAAAGTATGTAGCATGTTGGTCGCTACATGGCTCCCCCCAAGACTGGAGGTCGATCTTCTTGAATTGCTGCAGTGTGATAAGCTTGCAAGTACCAGGAGCGCTCGGAGTCTACGGTGAGTCGAGACTGAGCACCTGAACTGTGTACTGACTGCGGTCGCTACAATACCTTTTTTTTTACTTTGGGGTAATGAATTATACGTACTAGTGCCCCTCGAGGGAGAGGTGTGATTATGTGCTACTCCCGAGAAAGAACACGATATCCACTAAAACTCTAGCGGTATATCCTTACACGACAAGCTTGGGGCGCCACAGGTCGCGTGAACGCAATTTACTGTGACGCCCGACAAGGTGCAGGCACGCAGGCAAGCGACTATCAGAGAGGGCGTCCCGGGCAACTGGGACGCCCTCAGTTAACGAGGCTTTCGTCGGGTCGAGACGCCCGCCACCAGCGGACGGTGAAAGGAGACCATATTCGCCTCCTCCTCCCCGGCCTCATCTGCGATGCGGGTCAGCCAGAGCATCTTCCTCCCTGACCCTCTCCGCCGCCTCCTTCTGCGAGGATGTCATCTAGCGCCAGCGCCAGCACGGTACCTTTAGACTGGCGCCAGCACCTCCGCCTGGAGCTACCAGCGTGGCAGCCGTCCACGACACCGTGCGGTAAGCCCGGATGGACGGGGGCTCTGTGCAGGGCCAGACTCCGGATAATGCCGGAGTCCAGGCGCCTGCAGACGGAGCCCGGACCGCCAACCGTATGAGCCTCGGGCCCATCTGCCGAAAGTGAGCCCCGAAGCTCCACCGACCGCCCAGGTGCAGACCCAGATATTTCATCTGGACCCGCAGCTCTATCACTGTCCCCCTCACGGTGATGCTCGCACCGCGAGGGGGACCCCGGCGTGACTCGTGGAGGAGGAGGGCCTCCGTCTTCGGGAGGGAGACCCTCGGGCCCAGAAGTCTATTAGTACCTACTGTACAGTTTAACGGAATGATTGCGTGGCGTTTAGCCAATATATAAATTATAAAATTGTATAAATTAAGTAAACAATATTCAAAATACATATACTTTACCTGTTTTATTCCTATTGGTCCTATCCGTTGGTAATATGTATTAAATTCATTTAACACTTCTTATACTCAAAATATCTTAAACAATGCTATGAGTATGTATAAAGACTAGCGACCCCCCCCGACTTCGCACGGGTGCAATGATGAGCATCTAAATTTATCAGTGTTTCTCTACAATGTTAAGGATGTATTATACACATAAACCTTCCTCTTGAATATCTATTAAAAAAAACGCTTCAAAACCGGTTGCATAGTTTTAAAGATTTATGCATACATGGGGACGGACAGACGACAGTGACTTTGTTTTATAATATGTAGTGATGACTGTACATTCATAACATATTATAAAATGTTCAAATTCAATTACTTAATAATAAAAGAAACCTTCGGGACCCTATGAACGTTGGCAATTGTCTGTAATGATTGCAACAAATTAAAATCAGTAAATAAACACTTTAAGGGATTCATGTCGTGAATTCAAAATTATTTAATTTCCCGACGTATCAAATGCCTTGCAACGGTCGTGGTCGCAGGAGAGTCCAGATAACAGTTGACTAAGGACTGGATCCTAAGCAGGTGGTAGTTGCCAAACATCCAATTTCGATAGAGAATGGTCCGATCATAAATTTTACAAGCTCTACACTCATATGCAAGACCTCAGAACAGCGTGAACGATTCGCGGTAGATTTAACTGTTTCTTTGTAATTTTGTTCACAACTGTCAATGTTAAACTTAGAATTCGAAATGGGTCATGCCATACATGACCCATTTCTGCTGAGCAATAGTAATGGCTGCTAGATAACACTTCACATACTTACTAGTGCTGTTCATATATTAAAAATATAAATAAATAAACTAAACTTTGGCTAAATTCCTTCTGATCAAACAGAGGTGGAATCACCAACCCATACCATCCCGAGGGTGCTGCAAGAGGCGACTAAGAGGCCATTCGCCTGGCCGCAAAATAAATAAAACTTTAAACACAACCAATTTTAATCCCATGCGAATTCCGATCCAATTCATAACCAATCCTGTGAAATTACCGTACTCTTGAAAACAATACTGACAACATTTGATTGAAATCGGAATTGCTCTAGTGTAGGCTAGCGAATATGTCATTATACATGAAGTTAGCGTTTGAGAAATGCCCACGTTAGTCGAAAACCGGTATAGCAATAACAATTACTTTTAGAGATGAATATTGGATTGAATCCAATAGTGATTAGTTCATCCAATATCTGCACAATATTGAAACAAGTTGGCGTTAGCGTCGCGTTCAAGTGTGCTCAAGAGTACGAAACGTCAAAATTCCAATCCCGATCGATCGGAATCGCGTTCAAGACTAAGGCCCCTGGTCGGACCACAGCCGTAGCCATGGCGGCCTGGCCAAGCAGGAATAACACGGCAGCCCTCGTCGTGCACTTATCTCGATTCGAGTCACGCTGTGCCATTTCCTACTTTCCCTGGGAATTTATCGGGCCTCCTCCAAATTCATGGAGGGAAATTAGCCTACTGTGCCACGCTGGCAAGACGGGTTGGCACCGGGTTTGTTTCAAGTTTTCCTTCTCTTGCGGCTAGGTGATCTGCCTCTTGCGTTCCATTAGTCGCCTCTTACGACACTCTCGGGATGGTATGGTTTGGTGACACTGTATTCTAAACTCGCCGTTGACATAGCGGGAATCCAACGGCTCGTCAATCGTATGATACAAGCTCGCCGATCGGTGGTGTACACTTAATTTTTAAGAATATTTTAGTTTCTGCATCTTTTTGTTTTGGTGTGCAATAAAGAGTTCATGATAACGGTGGAGCAGGTGGTGCTAAGAATCCCCAGCAGGATCGAGATGCGGGCAGTATTGCAGGCTCTCAAGAGGTGCCAAGTCGACTATCGATACATCGTTATCGGTACACTTGGATGTACCGATAACAGTGCTTGTATGAAAACGCCACAATGTCAGTCCGACTCCAGGACCACACCTCGAAACCGATCCAGTTTCAGTGAGTTGTGAGACAGGGAGATGTTATCCCTTCAAATCTTTTTTACCGCTGTACTGGAAGATGTTTTCTAGGTTCTGGACTGGAAAGGGCTGGGATTATCATCCAGCTAGACGAGGTGTTATGTCTGACTAGGCATTAACGTACAAGTTGAGTACATCAGTCCCTTTCAATTTGCTGACGACATAGTCGTAACGGCTGAGACCATGGACGGCCTCGCTACGCTGGCATCTGTCGACCCATCGAACGATTTACCCCTATGATAAACATCGTAATGATAATAGTTATTTGTGCAACAAGAGAGCAAAGTCGTTTTTTGCTGCGAGTGCTGATATTGAATCCTGAGCAAGCTAAGGAATCAATGATTGAATTACGAGCGTAGCGAGTGAGTTTATAGGTGATTCCTGAGTGTTGCAAGGGATTCAAAGGCACGAGATGCAAAAAATTGTGCTCTCGTGTAACACACATAACTTTTCACTTCAGCAGCGAGAACACTATAGGAGATGTAATATATTTCGTAACATTTTTGAAACGTTAGGTTAGGTTAGGCCAACTTCGAGAAAGTGATCAATCGTCGAACCCAACTCGGCTGGGCGGCGTTCGGAAACTAGATTGCCAAACTTGAGTGGCAGATGGCAGGGCACATAGCTCACAGGACTGACGCCCGTTGGAGCAGAAAAGTCCACGAGTAGCGAATGCGTTCCGGAAAACGCAAAGCTGGGACGCCCCCCACACGGTGACCTGTTTTAAGTCACCGGAAAACGATTTATGCGGCCTTCGTGGAAATCCAAATTTATCAGTTGAAATGATGAAATTTATTGCAAATTTGCGTATTAACAACGTAGAATATTAATGAATAACATCTAGTGTGAAATTTCGAGCCATTTGTGTTAATATTAAATTAACTAAGTATACACGTTTTGGAAATAAAATCAGGTTTCCGGCCAAGAACGTGAGCTTCGATTTTACACAGTCCGGTCCACCTTTACCTAAATTCCTTCGCTATAGACACCCGTCAGTTCGGCGATTATGTGGGACTCTGGAAACTACCCGTCTACCCTCTAAAACCCCAGCGGTATACCCTCACACGAGACGCTTGGGGCACCACAGGTTCGCGTAAACACATTCCACTGTGACGACCCCACGTGGAGCCCACTAAGCGGGCATGCGAGTATCGGAGGACATCCCGGGTCCCGGGTACTGGGACGCCACCAGTGTCTAGTGGCGGGTCCCCCGACCCACCACCGGCCTTTAAGGCGAGGATAGAAGGGGGGCGTAACGTCACGTCCCCCTCCCTTGGCCTCCATCCGCGGGGCGGATCCCGCCCCACCGCCGCCTTTTGCGACATAACGGCCTGGCAGAAGGAAGTAACGCCAGGCCTCGCTCAGCGACCAACCCGGTTGACCACCGGGGACACTGATTAGGGGAGATTTAGGGCCCACAGGGCCACTCTGTGGACAGAGGAGTCCCCGGAGCCCAAACGCGCTGCGACACATGTACTGCTCTTGGTATGGCCCCTTCCCGTGGGACCGCTCGGCATGGGTGACCCTGTGCCGTATGGCCCCAAGGGATTATGAAGGCACCCATCCCTCTCACCAAGGTAGCACAGAAGGGGGAAGTCGGACCTCCTCCAACTATATGAAGGGTAATTAGCCTACGGTGCCGCTCTGACCAGACGGGTGACGCGACGAATTTAGAAGACACAATGTCACCAACTCCTATCACACAGAGGTTGTCGTATGGGGTGACTAAAGGAACGCAAGAGGCAGGTCACCTAGCCGCAACAGTATGAAATCTGGATACAAGCCCTTTTTTTTTTTGTTTTCGCTGGGGAAATGCTTTATGCATACCACCGCACCCCGGGGGAAAGGTCGGTGATTATGTGGGACTCCGACAAGGGTCGTCTACCCAAGCGTCGTTTACCCACTAAAACCCCAGCGGCATACCCACACACGACGCGCTTGGGGCGCCACAAGTTCGCGTAAACGCATTCTACTGTGACGCCCCGGCGTGATGCCCGCAACGCGGGCAAGCGACTATCAGAGAGGGCGTCCCGGTACACTGGGACGCCTTCAGTCATCGAGGCTTTCGTCGGTGGTGGCTCCCCCGAACCACCACCGGCCTCCAAGGCGAGGGCAGAAGGGGCCCGCACCGTCGCGAATCGGCAAGCGTAGCGTTGGGACGGCCCTATGCTAGATGGAGCGACGATCTGCGAAAGGCTGCGGGCAGCAGCTGGATGCGTCAAGCTGAAGACAGGGCGCTATGGCGCTCTTTAGGGGAGGCCTATGTCCAGCAGTGGACTAATGTGGGCTGATGATGATGATGATGATTTAGAGGACGCCCGACTGGGTATTGGATCATTGCGTTGTCTATGTCATAGAGAGATGTCATAAGAGATGAAGTAATAAACCAATAATTAATCTCATAGACTACATGAGACGACATTATGGTTTAGTCCGAAGCTTATAATGACGGAACCAATGTGTTAAAGCCAGATATACCTATACAAATCTCATGCAATTCAGTTTCAGTAAAGTTGACTTTTACATGTATAGCCCAGTCATATTAGGGGTTTGACCTCGGAATGAATGATAATAAGCTGCAAATTGGTATAAACCTTTGTTTTGTCGTTCTAAATGTTGTCTCAAAAGTCACAATTGCTATCGTGTCCGCGTCTTAAGATATTGAAGGTCAAATGTAGTAAAAATAGGTTTTTCGTGAATATCTCGCTATCTATAGCTTATATGAGATTTGCACCCAAGTAAGAGTTGTAGAGTATAAAATTATCTACAACTTTTGTTTGAACTTTTTTTTCATATAATCAACCGTTTTTGCGGTAGACCGCGAAGAGTGCGCCGCGTACGCTCATATTATGGCCTAATGCAAGGTCAAGCGAGATTACGTTTATCAGTACGTTGTAAAAAGTTATTTTTTTAGGAAAAAAAATACGATGCCCATTATTTATGTAGTAATTATTAATATTTAATTAAAATACGTGGCTTAATTATTCATATAGGCTTAATTATATTTGCGGGTGAAAAATATATATGTAGTCCGATTCGCAGACCTACCAAATGTAAATTTAAAATTCCATCAAAATCGGTCGAGCCATTTCGGAGGAGTTTAATAACAAACACCGTGACACGAGAATTTTATGAGCATTACTTACATAATGTATGTTAATTAATTTTATGAGTATTACTTACATAATGTATGTTAATTAATGTAGTGTACGGTCGGTATATTCAATATAGTCGGTTATTGTGAATAATACATGGAAATCTTTATGTTATACTTACTAGCTGACCCCGCAAATGTTGCTATGCCATATAAATATCGCTATAAAAAAATAGGGGTTGATCGTAAAAGGGTGAAAATTTAGGGTTGTGTATGTTTTGTTTAAGCTGTATGATTAAAAAATATATATAAATATGAAAAAAAAAATCTTGTTGACCACCCAAAACATTTTGGGATGAGAAAATCATCACAAAATTTCACGATAATTGGTCGAGCATTTGGGAGGAGTTCAATAACTTTTTAAAATACAGAATTCTATATATTAGATTTTTTACTCGCAAGATGATAATGTCAATTTTTTTCAAATTACTTTCAAATTTTTTGCTTACAGTTATTCTCTGGAAAAGTAACATTGGATCTATAGAAACTTTACAATCATTAATTTTGACAGATTTGTTAATGGCTGAAAGCGGTAAAACCTTATCGACGCGTTTTAACTTTATTTCGTTGAAGTTCAAACCAGTTATCTTTACCATAGATTGCAATCCGATTTCATGGGCTCGGTGACAATTAATTTGGTCATTTCCAACGATTCCTGAAGCTAAGGATACCAACTGATTCGCATTTGGAAAGGGATTATGAAGCGTAAACCAACCAACCAGTTCATTTACATCAGTATCATCCCTTTTTATTCGTGAATCTCTAGCATCAACATGTTGGTCCACAGAATCGAAAGAAATGTTACAAAACCGTTCAATTTCTTCACAAATTGTATTCGTGGCATACATAGCATATACCCACTTACATAGAACACTTTCTTGTGTACTTCGGCCTCGAGATACTCCTCCTTCTGTCTTCATAGATTTCATCAGACTTTGCTCGATTACCATGTCTGTCCATGTACCAGAATTGAATTCTACCTCGCTCTACCTTCAAAACGGTTAGTCGTATGAAAAAAAAGTTTAAACAAAAGTTGTAGGGAATTTTATAGCCTACAACTTTTATAATAAATGCAAATCTCATTTAACCGATAGGAAGCCAGATATTCGCGAAAAACCGATTTTTGTGACCTTTGACCTTGAATATCTTGAGACGCGGACACGATAACGATTGTGACTTTTGAGACAACATTTAGAATGACAAAACAAAGGTTCATACCAATTTGCAGCTTATTATCTTTCATTCCGAGGTTGACCCCTTTTTTTACCTAATATGACTGGGCTAGTATTGTATTCCGAACACTTGTACGATCCACATACAATGAATATGAATAATAATTTATTTATTACTAGCGACCCGCCCCGGCTTCGCACGGGTGCAATGTTGAACCTCTAAATTTATCAGTGTTTCTCTACAACATTATGGATGTATTATACATATAAACTTTCCTCTTGAATCACTCTATCTATTAAAAAAACCCGCTTCCAAATCCGTTGCGTAGTTTTAAAGATTTAAGCATACATAGGGACGGACAGACGACAGCGACTTTGTTTTATACTATGTAGTGATGATAATGTCGCGCGTTTCTGTATAATTTTCACCTAGCATTATTATATTGCGTCATAATCTTGATTTGATCCCCCATCTCTTGTTTACCTCCCTCTTTCCCTGTGATCTGTCTCTTTCTGACATTTAGCAGGATGTTATAAATTTACACTCAGTCTGCGGGCACGAAACTTGCGACGGCGGAGCGAGGGCGACAGCGGGGCGACGGCGATGTATACAAACAAAAGCATTACACAGTATGGCGATGGGCACGAAACGTGCGACGGCGCGGCGGAGCGGGGCGATCGAGCGATACACGGGCGGCGCGTCGTCGCCACGCTGCCGCCATCGCTCCGCCGTCGCAAGTTTCGTGTCCGCAGCCTCAATGGCTTGCGTGGAGGGTTGCCACCCGTAGTTTATAATAGAGTATGGTACGTTGGGGGCCTATGGGGATCTATGGGCTCCAATAGAAGGCTCAAAGACCAAAGAGCAATGGAGAGGGCTATGCTCGGAGTTTCCCTGTGAGATCGAATTAGAAATGAGGAGATACGCAGGAAAACCAGAGCTACCGATATAGCCCACAGGATTGCCCAACTTAATTGGCAATGGGCAGGGCACATAGTTCGCAGGACTGACGCCCGATGGGGCGGAAAAATCCTCGAGCAGCGAGCGTGTTCCGGAAAGCGCTGTGATGGTAGGCGTCCCACACGGTGGACCGACGACCTGGTTAAAATCTCCGGAAAGCGATTGATGCGGACGGCTCACGACCGGGCGGCCGTCGTGAAAATCCTTGGGGGAGGCCTATGTCCAGCAATGGACCTCTTTTGGCTGAAATGATGATGATTGTACGTTATTTCATTGTACTTTACATTTTAAGAGAACAATAAAATACACGAAATTACTTTGTTTGAGGTCAGGTCTATTTGTTATTTAAGTCTTATTATGTAAAATATTTGAGTATGTATGTTTTACTGAATAAATAAAATTAAAAAAATAAATGTATAATCTATACTATACTAATATATAAAGCTGCAGAGTTTGTTTGTTTGTTTGTTTGAAGGCGCTAATCTCAGGAACTACTGGTCCGATTTCAAAAAAATCTTTCAGTGTTAGATAGTCCATTTATCGAGGAAGGTTATAGGCTATATTTTATTTTCAAAAGAATTAGGGATCCGTATGAAAATTACGATTTTGTAAACCAAGGTGTAAAATCGAAAACCTATTTATGCGTGCGCTGCAAAAACTATTGACAATAGAACAAAATGATGTACTACGGGTTTGTAGGTCTTATAAAGATCTACAAAAAAGCACATATCTAACTATCATAGTTTAGTCACAATAACCGATTTTATGTTCATAAAAAATATGCACGGGTTCGAAGCCCACGCGGGCGAAGCCGCGCGCAAAAGCTAGTTAATGTAATAAATCTTTGATGTTTTAAATTTCCCAAGGAAAGTATTGTTTCGCTAAACTAAATTTATCGATTGATGCTGAATCGATGTCGCCCCTCGCAAGCGCCACTTATGCAAATTCAAATTCCACTCTTTTATTTTGTTCTGGTCACGATGGACACTTACAAATAGTCAACATATTATTTCATAACATAACATTATTCTATAAAAAAAAATCTTACGTCTAGCACCCGTTCGGAACACGACCACTGGACCAATAATTAAAAAAAGCAACTACAGAGTTTCTCGCCGGCTCTTCTCTGTAGAGCAGCTTTCCTAACCGGTGGTAGTTTCAGCAGGAATGTGAGTGGATTGTGAGCGATCAAGGGCGTAGATTGTAGGAGTGAGGAATTGTGTATGAAAGGTGTGAATGTAGGTATGACGACTGATAGGTGTGTGTGGAGACTACCACCTATTGTGGGAGAGGGGGAGAGGTGATGATGGTAATTTTAAATATGACGATTTATTAGACTTTTGTGAAAAACCTACGTAGATTGAAGTTACTTTTGAGTTTGAATTAATCGGTTCTTATGGTGACACTACGTATACTAAATACGTCACCATACGGACGCAAATAGTTATCATGCTCACTTTAAGACTCATGGCAGTGGTGGCGTCTTGCGGCGGGTCGTTCTCTTCCCTGCAATATGGTTGGGGAGGTCATGTTTGTGAACAGGTGTCGTTGCAGGGGGTCGGTTGGCTCGGGCATTAGAAGGTTACTATTGTTGACTAGATCTGGCTGTTGTCGGGCCCTTTGCGACTATTGCGCGGGTTTGCTCACAAAAATCGGCCCTATATCGGCCTTGTACCTAAAAATGGCGATCTAAAAAGAGCAACTATAGAGTTTCTAGCCGTTTCTTCTCTGTAGAGCTGCATTCCGAACCGGTGTCAAATCACTACATAGTATAAAACTAAGTCGCTGTTGTCTGTCCGTCCCCATGTATGCTTAAATCTTTAAAACGCTACGGATTGTGAAGCGTTTTTTTTTAATAGATATAGTGATTCAAGAGGAAGGTTATTATGTATAATACATGCATCATTTGTAGAGAAACGCTGATAAATTTAGATGTTCATCGTTGCACCCGTGCGAAGCCGGGGCGGGTCGGTAGTATGTTTTATTAATTTATTTGAATAAAATACGACACACGTACGTTTGTATGTATGTTTTTTAATTCTAAAATCATATACGGCCAGTACCACACAATAATCAATTTTCAATTTTATGAAATTGACTTGTCAAAAGAGCTTTAGTGAGCAATCTTGATTAAATGAGTTTTGATTGATTTGCCTCGTTGGTCTAGAGGTTAGATGTGCCGCCTTTGGATCAACGGGTCCCGGGTTCCATTCCGGGGTCGGGCAAGTGTCTTTGTCTAAACCACTTGCAGGCACTTGCTCTGAGTCTGGGTGTCATATGTGTTCGTGAATGACATGTCTGTAAACTGCGCTCGTGATACAGGTCATACCTCGTTCAATTATTCGTTCTTTATTTAAAAACTATCAAGTTAAAACAATAGTAGATAGTTTTTTACTTTTCAGAAAGATATAACCTTTTTTTTTAATCAATGTGCTTAATTAAGATACTACTACTCAGCCCATAGACGACCCACTACTGAGTCGAGCCTCCGCCAAATTCATGGAGGGAAGTTAGCCTACTGTGCCACGCTGACATAGGGTTTCGTATCAAGTTGTCCTACTTATAGGGCGAGGTTACCTTGTCATATCCTTTTATCGGCTCATAAGACACCCTCAAGACGGAATGGTAGGGTGACACTCTGTATTCTAAATCCGTCACCACAGATGGGGACACATGGACATTTTTAATAACACGTCACGAAATTTTGTTTTAAAATGTTCTACACATATTTTATGTAACAATATTTTTTTTAAATAAAATAAGGCTATCGGAAAGCCTTGAAGAAATCATTTGCTGCAATATTTTTTGTTGGGTTTTTTATCCTCATATGCACCCCCAACCACTAAAACCGACGGCGATCCTCGACTGCCCAAACCAGGGCCACGGGTTTTATAACAAATTTGTTTTCTTTTTTACCGAAAGGCGCCCAGCTAAAATATGAATTTCATTATAATAATAAATAATAATAAATATCCTTGGACATTTCACACAACGCCATCTCGTCCCAAGTTAAGCAACTTAATGCTTGTGTTATGGTAACGAGATGGATGATAAACTACTTAGATACATTTTTTTTTGTAAATACATACTTATAATAGATAGAAATGACACCCAGACTCCGAGCCAGTGCCTCTGGTTTAGACAAAGACACTTGCCCGACCCCGGAATCGAACCCGGGACCCGTTGATCCAAAGGCGGCACATCTAACCACTAGACCAACGAGGCAGTCATTATAGATATATTGAAATGAAAAAAAATATGTTATAGTAACTTTTGAAGCCAGTGAGCCGATGAACCTCTGGCTTTGAGCTAATGCGACGCAGCCGACCCACCACTGGCCTCTAGGATAGGAGATGGGTAGACTCGCCTCATCCTTGCTGGATATAGATCCATCCTTGACAGCCTTGTTGGTCTAGGGGTTGGATGTGCCATAGCCCACCGTCCGCCGGTATAGCCTACAGCGAAGGTGTGACGTCCAAGTGCGCGGGACGTCGCACGGGAGAGGGTGCCCGAAGGGGTTGCCGCCTGCGGACCACGGTAGCAACGTACGCGGTACCCGTGGTCCGCGCGCGAGGGCGGGTATCGGCGCACGGCGGGTTATTTTAGTGGGTGAGGGCCCCACACTACCCCGTAGTCTCCCCGGACGCGGGATGTGCGGTCAGGCATTTTTTCCCGCCAAACGAAAAAAAAAGGGGTTGGATGGCCGCGCCGCCTTTGGATCACAGGGTCCCGGGTTCCATTCCGGGGCCGGGCAAATGTCTTTGTGTAAACCAGAGGCACTTGCTCGGAGTCTGGGTGTCATTTGTGTCCATGAATTTCATGTTGGTAAACTGCCCCCGCGATACAGGTTATAAATAGTGCAGGGCTAACGGTTGCGTAGAAGCAGGAAGGAGAATGGCGAGCCCAGAAACGCCAGGTAGAGGACTCGAACAAGTCCTGCAGGGACATCCTGCGAAGCTCTGGAGTACCTGAGCAGACACCCATAACAGCGGAGGTGGATGATGCGGACGCCACTGTCAAAAACTTGTCTGATCAAATAGACAAGAGCGTCAAGTTTATACGGGAGGTGGTCCGCAAATCCAAAAATATGAAAGGTGAGCTACAGAGTGGCATCAAGATCGCCACTCAGACTATAGCAAATGCCGCGGCAATACTTGCTACTCGCAGTATAGCCGATGAGACAAAGGCCCTGCAGGCGGAAAATGTGCGCCAGCAGAGCGAACTGGAAGCCATGCGGAGGGATGTCGAGCAGCTGCGGGCAGCGCTCAGGGAAGTCCAGGCCCCACCCCCCGCAGCCCAATCACTTGACGTGGAGGCGCTGGAGAGGTCGATAATGATGAAGGTGGGAACTCTCGTAGACGCGCGAGTAGCAGGGAGACTCCTTCCCGAGCCCATCCTGCGCCCGCCGCTGGCGGCGGACCGACGTCGCACTGCAGAGCTGGCACGACAGGGCACCTCCTCTGAGGTGCCGTCAACGACACCGGCGACGAACCAAGTGGCACAACCTGCCACCAAACCGGCGTCATATGCCAGTGTAGCGGCGGCAACTGTGAACGCTAACGATAAGGCTCCCGCTCGTGGGGAGAGCCGAAGTCGGGTTTCTGTACCCACAATAGGGGCTCAACAGGTCGCAGAGCCCCCATCGACGACAGTGGAAACGCCCGCCGAGGCCCCTGACAAAGAGAAGGCTAAGAGGAAGAAGAAGAAGCGAAAAGCCAAGAAGAGCATGGCAGCTAGGAGAGTTGAGGACGCGGAGCGGGAGGTGATGACCTCTGCCCCCGCAAACAACCCTAACGAGTGGACCCGCGTTAGGTCTAGAAAGACCGCGCGGAAGGAGCGTTCCCAGTCCAGGGGACGTAACTCGCAAAGACCCGTCAAGCCCAAGCCACAAAAGCTTAGGGCCCCTAGGACTGCGGCGGTAGTCATGACCCTCCATCCTGAGGCGACAGAAAAGGGTCTGACATACGAGGCTGTGTTAACGGAGGCCAAAAAGCACCTTAGCATTAAAGATCTGGGGATTGATGACGTCCGCTTCCGATACACCGCCTCCGGGGCACCTTTGATGGTGTTCCCTGGCGCAGGAAGTGCCCAAACGGCGGATAAGTTTGCCGAGAAGCTAAGAGGGGTAGTCGATCCATCTCTAGTCAGGGTGTCCAGACCCGAAAAAATGGCTGAACTGAGAGTAATGGGGTTGGAGGCATCCATCACATGCTCGGAGGTGATAGCAGCCATCGCCGAAGCCGGTCAGTGTGACCCCTCCGCTATCTCATGCGGAAACATCCGCAAGGACTATCCCAGGAGGCCTGGCACCGCGTGGGTGCGCTGTCCCGTAACGGCAGCCAAGCGACTCGCTGTCAAAAAGCGACTCATGATAGGGTGGTCGTCGGCCATTATTGAAGTCCTACCCGAGCGCCCTCTCCGGTGCTATAAGTGCCAGGGGAGCGGCCACGCCAAAGCTTGCTGCCACACGGAAGTTGACAGAAGTAACGAATGTCTTCGTTGCGGACAGCCCGGCCACAAGGCCAACACCTGTCTCGCCAAGCCGCACTGCACTGTGTGTGCGGCGGCGGGCAGAAAGGCTGACCATATGCCAGGTCGCAGGACCTGCACCGCCCCAAAAGCGAGAAGTGAGGCACTGACTGTCGCCACCAAGGCGCCGCAATCTGCCATCTCCGGACCCTCAAGTGCAAGGGGCCCGGCCGAGGAGGAGCCCATGGAGACCCGATAATGGTGCACACCCATTTTCTCCAGTGCAACCTTAACCATTGTGCCAATGCGCAAAATCTGCTCATGCATAGCTTGGCACAGTGGGAGATTCATCTCGCGGTGGTATCGGAACCGTATCGGGTTCCTCCTCGTAACAACAACTGGGCGGCGGATTTGAGGGGAGACGTGGCACTGTATAGTAGGGCTGCAGTAGGCGCACCTCCGTTGAGGAACATCGCACGGGGTCATGGCTGGATTGCTGCCGACGTTCGTGACGTGCTGATCGTGGGCAGCTATTTTTCTCCCAACAGGCCACTCGCGGAGTTTAGCGAACACCTCCGAAAGATTGGGGCGTTCATCGCCAGGCGGGATCCTCAACATGTGCTGCTTGCGGGGGACCTCAACGCGAAATCAATCGGGTGGGGGTGCCCCGCCACAGACGCTCGCGGTCGCGACCTAGAGGACTGGCTGACATATGTGGGTCTTGTCGCGCTGAATAGTGGTTCTGCCCACACATGTGTCCGGCACAACGGGGGGTCGATAGTCGACATAACACTCGCTACTCCATCACTGGCAGAAAGAGTGCTCAATTGGCGGGTCTTGGAGCGCGTTGAGACCCTATCGGATCACCGTTACATCCGATTTGAGGTCTCCGCCTTCTTGACCCCCATAATATTTCCGAGTCCGGCTCCTGGTGACCCCCCACGCTGGTCACCTAAGAATATGAGGCTGGACCGCTTACGCGAAGCGGCACTTGTGTTAACGTGGCCAACTGACGACACTCCCATTGAGAGCGCCGCGGCCGAGGTAGAGTGGCTACGCCAGACTTTCACGCGTATCTGTGATGCTGCGATGCCGAGGCTGCGCAATGGTAAACCGCGGCGCTGGGCGTACTGGTGGTGTGACGAAGTCGCCCAGCTACGAGCCCAGAGTGTTGCGGACAGACGGGTGTATACCCGGTACAGACGCCGGAGGCGACGAGACGCAACGGAAGAGGCGCGTATATATGCGGTCTACAGAGAGACCATCAAGGCTCTAGGTAACGCCATAGTCCGCTCCAAGGCAAGGGCATACGAAGAATGGCTGGAGTCCCTGAACAGGGACCCCTGGGGACAACCATATAAGCAGGTGCGAGAGAAGCTGAGGCCGTGGGCGCCCCCACTGACTCTGTCCCTAGAGCCGGAACATCTCGACTCTATCATAAGAGCCCTCTTCCCTCCTGCGGAAGAGCGGCATTTCCCTTCTATGGCCCCTCCAGGGCAACCGGAGGCGACAAATGTTCCGGCAATAGGCGACGATGAGATTGACACCGCACTACAGAAAACCCGTGAGAAGCGCAGGGCCCCTGGCCTTGACGGGGTGTCGGGCCAGGTGCTCGTGGCCCTGATGGACATAATGGGGTACCGGGTGAAAGCCTTGCTCAATGAGTGCCTCGCACAGGGTTTATTCCCTTCCCAGTGGAAGACTGGAAAGTTGGTTCTCCTCCATAAAGAAGGTAGGCCAATCGAGTCACCGTCGGCCTACCGCCCGATCGTCCTGCTGGACGAAGTCGGGAAGCTATTCGAGAGGATCATAGCTGACCGACTCGTCCAGCATCTAGAGATGGTCGGGCCTAACCTGTGCGAGGCACAATTTGGATTCAGACGCGAGCGATCAACGATCGACGCTATAGGTCGCGTCAAGCGCATGGCGGTGGAGACGATCGCCCAGGGTAAAGTCATGTTGGCAGTGTCAATTGATATTGCCAACGCATTCAACACACTCCCCTGGGCAGTCATACTAGAAGCGATGAGGTACCATGGGTTCCCACTCTATCTACAGCAACTCATAGGTTCCTATTTATCGGAGAGGACGATTAAATTCCCCACCAAGGATGGGTGGGTGACAAAGAGTATCACTCGCGGTGTTCCACAGGGGTCGGTGCTGGGACCACTCCTGTGGAATATAGGCTTTGATTGGGTGCTCAGAGGGGAGTTCGTAAGGGGCGTCGCTGTCACCTGCTACGCCGATGACACGTTAGTCACGGCACGTGGCAGCGAGTACCAGGACGCACGAGCAAGGGCTACAGCAGGAGTGGCACAGGTCGTGCAGAGAGTTGAGATGCTGGGCCTGAAAGTGGCCCTTGCAAAAACAGAGGGTGCTTTTATGGGCCGCGGAGGAGGCCACCAGCCGACGCACATATAAACGTAGGTGGGGTGAGAATTGACGTCGGGTTCGCCATGCGGTACCTCGGCGTCACACTGGACTCTCGCCTCACCTTCACAGAACACTTCACTCGGCTGGTGCCCAAACTGATGAGAGCAGCAGGTGCCCTTAGTGGCCTGCTGAGAAATGTGGGCGGACCCAATGAGGCGTGTCGCAGACTGTACGCGACCGTCATCAGGTCCATGGCGCTTTATGGGGCGCCTATCTGGGCGGACGCCCTCACCGCGAAGAACAGGGCAATTCTTCGTCGCCCACAACGTGTAATGGCGACAAGAATAATCCGAGGGTATCGCAGCATCTCGTTTGAGGCGGCGTGCGTACTCGCTGGTACCCCGCCATGGGAGCTGGAAGTCAGGGTCCTCGCAGCCTTACATACCCGCGTCGCTGAGGCCCGGGCCAACGGCGAACACCCCATGGTGGAGACAATTGCGAATTGGCGAGTCGAAGAGCGAAGCACGCTCCTCATCGACTGGATCGAGACGCTGCAGGAGCCCAGCGCCGGGCACAAGACCATCGAGGCCATTAGGCCGGTAATGGAGTACTGGCTAACGCGGCGGCACGGTGAACTTTCGTATCATCTGACGCAGGTCCTCTCGAAGCATGGCTGCTTCGGGAGGTACCTGTACAAAGTGGCGAGGCGGGAGCCCCTTCCAAACTGCCACCACTGTGCCGCTGCGGAGGACACCGCCGAGCATACCCTTGAAGAGTGCCCGGCGTGGTCCGAGGAGAGAGCGACATTGGTCGCCGAGATAGGACTCGACTTGTCGCTACCTTCTGTAGTAATGGCCATCACCGGACGTGAACGAGCCTGGACTGCGCTCCAAACCTTCGCGGAAACCGTGATGGCAAGGAAGGAGGACGCGGAAAGGGAGCGGGAGAGGGCACCTGACGCCCCCCCGCAGAGGCGAGCCCGCGCAGGGCGTAGGAGACTGGCGCACACGCGCAACCTGCCACCCTAACGGCAGCCTCCGGTCGGGGGAGCAGGGAACACCCCCGGCCTTAGGAGCAGATAGCAGTTCCCGTGGCGATCGGTTTCTGCACCGAGGCTCTCTTGAGCCAAACAGGATTGCGGCACGCTTCACACATGGTGCGCATCGAGACTGGGATCAGGGCAGGGACACTCTATCCCCATAGCAAAAGTCTCCGAGAAGAACGCTTCAGGCGTCAAAAAGGTAAACAACACCAAGGGTTCGAGCCAAGCTCCCCTGTCCGTCACTGCCAACACGGAAAGGCTATGTAGTTTCCCGTACGGCAGAATGACACGCGGTGACAACAGTGGTAGGTTTTTGTGGGTAAACCGGTTCGCAACTCACCATCTCAACGCGACCGGGACTCCCACATACCCCAGCCCCGTCCCACCGGCTGGGGACCTATAAAAGGTTTCCCCCACTATAAAAAAAAAAAAAAAAAAAAAAAAAAAAAAAAAAAAAATGGGGCTAACGGTTGCGTGAAAAGAAAAAAAAAGAAAAAGATATATATAGGTCTGGTCTGGTGTACTGTGTGGTCCTCAGAGGAGGGGCACGTCCTGGCCTCCCGTCAAAAACCCAGCAGCGGCTCATTATGAGTTGAGATGCTTAATATAATACATAAATAAATATATTTGTACTCACATAAACACTAACTTAAGTAATAAAACAAGACTAAAAATACCAATTAACCTAAAACTTAAATACTAAAATATATTATTTAAAGGAGTCCCTTTAGGCAAGGTTCCGAAGATACTGGCAGCGTTCCCCCTTTGAATCGCTAGACTGATGCTTAATTACATTATTAACTTGCATTAAAATGTACATTAATTTTCATTTACGTATGCCGTGAAATTTCGAATCACTTGTGTTAACATTGGCATAACTATACAAAATCTGAAAATTCAGGGTTCCTTGTAGGCAAAATCCGCGTGGTGACGGATTTAGAATACATTGTGTCGCCACCCTATTCCATCCCGAGGGTGTCGTAAGAGCTGACAAAAGGAAATGACAAGGCCGATTATAAGCTAGCCGTAAGGTAAGAAAAATGTCCAGCAGTGGACGTCTTTTAGATGAAATGATGATGATGATAAGAAAATCTTAATACAAACCCGTTTTTTTATTTTATTTTTTACGTCAGCTGTTGGGAAATGGCCGGGGTATGTAAAGTAATAAATAAATATCCTTGGACATTCCACACTACGCCATCTCGTCCCAAGCTAAGCAACTTAATGCTTGTGTTATGGTAACGAGATGGATGATAAACTATTTAGTTATATACATTTTTTTTGTAAATACATACATATTATAGATAGAAAACACCAAGACCCGGAACAAATACTTGTAGGTCGTACAAATATTTCTTCCGTGCGGGGATCGAACCCGCGACATGCTGCGCAGCAGTCGATCGCTTAACCACTGCGCCAACCGTGTCGTCTCCGAGGCGCGTAGAGATGTGGGACTCCGAGATGAATATTTGGGACTCCGAGGCGCACAGAGATGGTAAATTGCGCCCCGACCTACCCACTAAAACCGACGGCGATCCTTGACTGCCCAAGCCAGGGCCACGGGATTTACTCCTATTGCAGAGAGCATGCTGACCCTGGGGGCTTGATACAAAAGACCGGGATGGTGCAGTTGCCTCAATGCCGTCTATGTAGTGGTAGAAGGCCCGACTCAGTAGTGGGTCATTTATGAGCTGAGAACTAGTATTCTTTGGTCGGTGAAGGGTTTAGGCTACAAAATGTCACCAATCGTGAGTATACCGTAAGACTAAGGGACTACACCAAAGTCACCGACATACACTGGGCTGCAAAACTAAGTATCACTCTTTTAAAATTGCAATAACTTTTTAAGAACACAATAGCTGTAAATGGCATACATATTTTTTTAATTACTCTGTTATAATTTTAGTTATTTAATTTATTTTAGTAGTTAATTTAGTTCTGTGTTTTTTATGTTTAATATCTGGATGACCTATTATATTATATGGATGACATATTTATAAATTGTGTTTTTTGGAAATTATATTTAAGTACGAATTACTAATAAAATAATGAAATTTTCAGTTTAAATTGGTACTACTCAAACGCCTCCTTTTTGTTATTTTTCTTCCAAGTTTATGTTTAAGTTTATAAAAAACTAAATAAATCACATTTTCTAAAAATGATTCCTAGGTAGATCGATTTATCGCCCCCGAAACCCCGTTTTAACTAAATTTCATGAAAATCGTTGGAGCCGATTCCGAGATTCCAATATATATATATATGTCGTGGATAACGATATCGTTTTAAGTTTCTCAATTGATTGTTAACACAGTAGTGCGGCAAACGCGGTGACGTCAGTTGTTTTGCAATGGCGGCACGTGGACAGAGTCGTAATGGAAAGTGAGGTTGGCTCGATCAGTCAGTCGACGTTGGGACACGGACCGAGACACTTCTCCGTTGCGAACCTGTCGGTTTGTCTATCTAAGTGTGTTAACTGAACATTGTTATTTATACTGTGGTTAATATTGTGAATTATAAAGTTACAAGTAATAAACCTCGTACCAAGTCAAGATGATGACGACTCTATCGCTCAGCCGTCGCTATCTCCGACATCAGAAGTGGTATGTAACTCAGTCAGCCCACGTGGAGAAAACAGTGTAGTGATAATGTGTGTACTTCTGTACGCGATGGAAATAACCGATAATGGCGATTCATTGTCACTATAAAGGAGACATTAAGCTACATGAAGATTGTTCTGAACTGAAGATCACAAGCGGCAGTCATAGTGCGGCGATTAACCAAGTGGGGATCACTTGCTTTCATTGTGATGGACAAGGACACTACGCGTCTAACTGCCCTGAGCGGAGCAGCAGGAAGGCGAGCAACAGTACTGTGGTCAGCCAGGTCAAAGAATAGTGAGTGGATCTGTAGTAAGCGCACCAGCTGCAATTTTACGTCACTCCGGTGAGCAGTTTCCATTTTATTACTCGGGTATATTGTATGGTATACGAATTTACGATAGTGTGATTTTGACCGGTGTAAGAAAATATTATTTGAGGTTCTTTTGCGTGTTTACCTGTTAATTACTTGCGATACGAAGTTTAGATTGCTGTGCTTGTTTAGCTTGACGGTTCATCGGTCTGGCGTCGTATTTTCGCCAGTTTATAGCAAAGTTTTCCAAGATTATGGAGCCATTGTATGCCTTGATTTGCATCGGTAAGGTAGCCTAAACGTGAGGCGATAGGACAGCAGATCCAGATTTCAAGCGATCGGGTTTTCGGTCGGCAACTGTGGAATGTCACAGCTGCGGTGGAATGGGTCACCGAGCATCAAATTGGCGGTGAAAGGCAAGGCAGCTAGTGCTGCCACTGCACACTTCAGCGTCAGGCTCTGCGGGGCCGCGGCCGCGGTCGGACTTAGTCTGTTTCAGGTGCGGCAGCGCCGGACATTTGGCAGCGAGATGTCCACGTGGCAACAACGTGGCAACAGCGGAGGAGCTGGCGCGGCGGTAGGCGCAGGCGGTTCGGAGCGGCGCCTGCTGCGGCGGCGAGTAACGAGATACATGTGGAAGTTTGCTATGTTAGCAATCCCAGCGGTACGCTGATGAACGCTTGTGAGTCGTATCCATTTTATTCTGATTCTGGTGCCGAGTGCTCTCTCATCAAACATTGTGTTGCATCGAAGCCAAGTGGAAAGAGTTATGAGCAGCCTCAAAAATGTTGACTGTTGTAGAAGTTAGTCCAAATAGGTCATGGCAAGATGCGTTAGATGATGTCCAACTTGCTAAAATAGCACGATTCATAGGGTAACTAGGGCAAGTCCATTAGAATTGTTAGTAGGTAGAGTAGCTAGGCCACTAAATTTATTAACTATTGACGATCATGAGGTTGAGATAAATTTGAGAGATTAGGGAACAAGCTGACAAATTAATGGAAAATAATGCACAGCTTGATAAATTAAGATTCGATAAAAATAAGGCAAATGTGACTAGATTTGTTAAGCCAGGGTTCTAACTCAGAACTTCTGAACTACAAGTCTGAGTACTGAACCACTAGGCCATTGAGACTTATGATACGAAAGATGGTCCGTATCGAGTCTAGTCCCTTCTGAGAGTGAGAGTCGCCTCTTACTACGCCCACGTGAAAAGCTGGGGTGGCACTATTCTCTGGAGCGGTATGTTTGAAGTATGGTGGGTCGTGGTAATAGCGTGGTGACTTGTGGGCCATATGCAAAACATCTTAAGAGTGCTGCGGTAAACGTATCTAAATGGCGAGGTGGCCATCTAGATATTTAAACAGGATTTATGTGAAGGGCGAGGTGGCCAAATATACAGTCAAGGGCGAGGTGGCTCTATGAAGTATAAAGGGCGAGGTGGCCAAATATACAGGGTTGATCACTATTGGTTCGAGCACATGGCTAAGTGCGTTCGTAAGTTTGTCTATGGTTGTATTACTTGTAAACTATCTCAATCGCAATCAGGTCGCCCACAAGCGGGACTTCATCCAATTCCTAAGATTAGTATCCCGTGGCATACTGTGCACGTTGACTTAACTGGCAAATTAAGTGGAAAAGCGATTGCAAGGAGTACGTCATAGTTTTAATTGATGCGGTCACAAAATTTGTTCCCTTGTATCATACCCTGAGAATAGATTTGGCTAGAACAATTAAATCCCTTAAATCAAGCGTCTTTAGTTGGAGCTCCAGTAAGTAATTGCAGATCTGGGACGATGCTTTGCCAACAAAGAATTCAAAGTTTTTTTGTCAGCTTCATTACGTTTGATAGCTACGGGTTCAAGTCGCGCTAATTGCCAAGTAGAAAGAACAATGAGCGCGTTAAAAAGTATGCTGACCGCGATAGAAGCGTCTGTCAATTAGTTTTGAATTCCTCTGTCCACCGTGTAATACAAGCGAGTCCACTCGAGTTTCTGATAGGACCTTTAGCTAGACCATTTAACCTATTAACTTTGAATTATTCCGGACCGGCAGTAGACATTAGTAAGAGAGCAAGCGGCCACATACATAGAAAATAGTGCCAGTTACGAAAAAGTAAAATTTGATAAAACTACAAGTTAAAGTGGTAAAGTTTGATGTTGGTAATTTAGTTTAAATTCAGAACGAAGAGAAACCAAACTAAATTAGACGCGAAATACAAGGGACCGTTAAAAATTGTGGAGTTACTTGATGGTGATCGTTATTTGCTGAAATCTTTGACCGGTAATAGAACATAAAAATACGCTCACGACTGTATAAGGAGATTCCACTAAGCAGTGTGCCCGTTGAGTTAAATTTGTCTGATGAAGATGGTGAGGAGGTTGCCTCCAACAGTAAAAAAGAACACATACCTTGGCTAGGTCGCACTACACGCACTAGTCTGTAGTCGTAACTGCAACTCTGGGAGTTGTACAGAGCGCGATGGGCAGCTAGTGGTGTGGCGGGGACCCGGGTCTCGAGAGAGACTATTTGTATGGTCCTGTGTACTGGGAGTCGTGAACTCTAGTTAAAGTGTTGGTCGTATCGCTTGGAGCGATGACGATATGGGTGACATGTGAATTGTCACTAGCTGCTGGGACAGCTGGGCCATGTGTTGTGTAATTATTACTTTAAACCTACTGTTTTAAAGTATCAGTATTGAGATTTAAAGATTATGGGCTTAGAGGAATCTTTCGTGTTAAAGTTGTTAAAATTATTTGTATGCTAACGTGATCTCTGTTAACTTGATTCTTAAGATACGATTACGGAACATTACCGTCAGGTTGGCCGAACGTGAAAATGTGCCTCAGTTGGTTATTTTGTTACAAGTACACACGAGGACGTGTGCTTCGTCAGGCTGGCCGTGTCGTGGATAACGATATCGTTTTAAGTTTCTCAATTGATTGTTAACACAGTAGTGCGGCAAACGCGGTGACGTCAGTTGTTTTGCAATGGCGGCACGTGGACAGAGTCGTAATGGAAAGTGAGGTTGGCTCGATCAGTCAGTCGACGTTGGGACACGGACCGAGACACTTCTCCGTTGCGAACCTGTCGGTTTGTCTATCTAAGTGTGTTAACTGAACATTGTTATTTATACTGTGGTTAATATTGTGAATTATAAAGTTACAAGTAATAAACCTCGTACCAAGTCAAGATGATGACGACTCTATCGCTCAGCCGTCGCTATCTCCGACATATATATTCTAATATATATTTAAAGATCACTACATAGTATAAAACAAAGTCGCATTCTTCTGTCCGTCCCTATGTATGCATAAATCTTTAAAACTACGCAACGGATTTTGAAGCGGTTGTTTTTAATAGATAGAGTGATTCAAGGGGAAGGTTTATATGTATAACCCACCCCCGCTTTGCACGGGCGAAGCCGGGGCGGGCCACTAGTATAAGATAAAATGTAAATTAAAAAAATAAGTACACAAGATATACTTCATCACTACATAGTATAAAACAAAGTCGCTGTCGTCTGTCCGTCCCTATGTATGCATAAATCTTTAAAACTACGAAACGGATTTTGAAGCGGTTTTCTTTAATAGATAGAGTGATTCAAGAGGAAGGTTTATATGTATAATACATGCATAATTGCACCCGCGTAAAGCCGGGGCGGATCGCTAGTTTGAAATAAAAAGGACTCGAAAAAAAGTTTGAGAGTTTGCTATAGTTACATAGAAAGCTGATAACATTTGCTATAAAACATTTTTTATTTTAAATCTCTAACTTCTATACTTTAGAAAAATATATATATTAAAAGTGTAGTACTTAGGTAGTATTGCAGGTCAGTGTATCTCAGAGAATTGTATCAGTGGGCTGGTTATATCTGTAGAAGAACCGACAACATCTGGGGTAGACGAGTTCTTGAGTGAAGACTGCGAATCGGCAAGCGTAGTGTGGGACGGCCCTCTGCTAGATGGAGCGCGGATCTACGAAAGGTTGCGGGCAGCAGCTGGATGCGTCAAGCTGAAGACAGGGCGCTATGGCGCTCTTTAAGGGAGGCCTATGTCCAGCAGTAGGCTGATGATGATGATGAAGGGACTACACACGTATACGACTTAACAACGGAACCTTTCAGTGGATTTAAATTACGCCTCAACCAACGAACGTCATTTAAGATCGATATCATGTTAAACCTTAAAATAACTACAAATGTATAATCTGTTAATTAATATTGTGAAAGTGGAATATTACTTTCGCGCCGAACACTTGTACAATTAAATTAAACTCAATTACACCTAAAACCTAATGACTATTGGTCCAAGAGATAATTGACAATTTTGGGAAACTGCTTGAGCCACGCTACAAACTTGTACTACATTGGTTCCCACTGTATTTCCTGAACATGGGAATGGAGACCTGGGGGGGGGGGGGAGGACCAAAGTTGCACGTTTTTCCTAAAAACGTGTTGACCCACTGAACCTGTACTCAAACTCAAAGGAACTGATTTACGTAGGTTGTATCACAAAACTCTTATGAATCTACATATTTAAAATTACCAACATCATCTTACGGTCCCTGTCCCACGAGGTGCTCTCCAAACACACATATCAGTCTTCATATCTTCAGTTACACCTTTCATAAACAATTCCTCATTCTTACAATCTATCCACCTCTTTTGCGTCCATTCACATTCGTGCTGATACTACCACCTGAATGCTGCTCTAAAGAGAAGGCCCGGAAAGTCACTTTTTTTTCAAATTATTGGTCTTGCTTACAAACTACACTAAACAGTGAGAGCAAGTTCGTCAAATGACAGACAGTACCTTAAGATTTGATTCATCATTAAGCATGTATGCAAAAGTACAGGCGATTCTGTTGGGGCCACCTATCATACCACCTCATGACAAGACCGAAAAGCTGCAAGAGAAGGAAAACGTGATAAGAGACACAGCACATACTAGCTGACCGGGCAGACTTTGTCCTGCATGATAATCGTACTCGTTTACCGACTGCAGCGCCATCTGTCGGGCTGATTTGTGAATCTAAACCATCCTCGGTGTCAGCCAAACGCATACAAAAAAAAAACATTCAAATCGGTTATTTTAGGTTATTATGTTTTTATACATAGCTCAGAGAATTAGCAGACTGAAGTGGCAGTGGGCTGGTCATATCTGTAGAAGATCCGACAACCGCTGGGGTAGACGAGTTCTTGAGTGGAGACCGCGAATCGGCAAGGGTAGCGTGGGACGTTCCTCTGCTAGATGGAGCGATGATCTGCGAAAGGTTGCGGGCAGCAACTGGATGCGTCAAGCTGAAGACAGGGCGCTATGGCGCTCTTTAGGGGAGGCCTATGTCCAGCAGTGGACTAATGTGGGCTGATGATGATGTTTTTATTTTAATACTACTATCATACTGTCTGAATGTTTTCTATATTTCTCTCTCTCGCAGTTGTGTGCATCTACCGTCTAGTTCCTCGCTGCATCACCCAAAGGTTATACATTAACACTTTCAGTCTATCTTAAATCGTAAAACAAGGTATGAAGTTAGGAAATCCAACCCAAGGAAATAAAATTAAGAACATTTTTTTACCTCCCAAGAACTAGATTTAGAAGCATTAAAATTCATCACTGATGTCCAAAGATGTGCTTGGCAAAATACGCCTGAACTAAAATCAATACCGCATAAAAACATCTACTCGATAGAAATAAGGAGTCTCATCGCAGAAAAGAGAAGGCAAAGGCAAAAATGGCAGCGGACAAGATTTCCTGCTGACAATACATTCCTAAATAAGCTGACCAAACGTCTTACCAAAGAAATACAACAATTTAATGACAGCTGTATGAATAAACGCCTCAGTGAACTTACAAGTGATGGTATAACTGATTACTCCTTATGGAAAATCTTTAAGAATGTAAAAAAAACGATAACGGAAATACCTCCAATCAAAGAAGACAACGGTCGCTGGGCAAATAGTAACGAGCAAAAAGCCATATGGTTTGCACAACATCTCGAAAATGTTTTTCACTTAAACCACGACGTCAATGAGGAAACCCAACTCGAGGAACTCAATCAGGAAGGTGATGATTTTTGTATCAAACTTGCAACACCAAAAGAAATACAATGTGAAATTAAAAACCTCCATAAAAAGAAGTCACCCGGATATGATTTAATAACTGGAGAAATTCTTAGAAATCTGCCTCGGAAAGCAGTGATCAAAATTACAAACCTAATTAATGCTACATTCAGATTAAAACACGTACCGGATGTATGGAAAGTAGCTGAAGTGATAATGATACCCAAACCTGGTAAACCAACGTGTGACGTGGCATCATACAGGCCTATCTGTTTGTTACCAGTAATTTCCAAAATATTGAAAAGACATTGCTTCGGCGAATAAAACCCATCATAGAAAAAAGAAATTTAATACCTGACTATCAGTTTGGCTTCAGAGAAAAACATTCTACGATCGATCAGGTACATACCTAGGTGAATCAAAAAATTCTTGGAATCAATATTAAAAAATGCAAAGATTTAAATAATAATATTTTATTTTTCTACATAATCTCCCTCCAATGCAATGCATTTAGAATAACGCGTTTCTAAAATCCTTATTCCTTGTGAAAAAAAATTATTTTCTTGACTCTCGAAAAAATCCTCTACGGCAGCTATAACCGCGTCATTATCGTGAAATTTTGTTCCACGAATTTCCTCTTTTAATTTTGGAAATAAGTGAAAATCACTTGGGGCTAAGTCCGGAGAATATGGTGGGTGGTCAAGGAGATTGAAGCCAGCACAGCGGATTGCGTTGAGCGCAACTTCCGATCGATGGGCAGGAGCGTTATCTTGAAGGAACAACACGCCCAACGACAGTTTTCCACGACGTTTTTCTTTAATCGCTTCACGCACTTTCGGGATTAAATTTGCATAATAGGGTCCAGTTATCGTCTGGCCTTTTGGCATGTAATCAATAAAAAGGATTCCTTCACAATCCCAGAACACAGAGGCCATAACTTTGCCAGCGGAAGGAGCAACTCGAAATTTCTTAATGGATGGAGAGGATGGTCGTTTCCAAGACATGCTTTGTCTTTTAGTTTCAGGATCAAAATGGTGGACCCACGTTTCATCCATGGTGACAAGACGACGGCAAAAATTATCCGAATCACGCTGGAACATTTCGAGATTACGCTTGGAAATTTCCAAACGTCGCTTTTTGTTTTCGTCGGTTAACATTCGTGGCACTCATCTTGCAGACACTTTTTTGAACCCCAGTGAATCAATTAAAATGGATTGAACGCTACCAAAAGATATCTTTAGGATCTCAGCTATATGTTTTATAGTCATTCTTCTGTCTTCCAAAACCAGATTCTCAACCTTTTTGACATTTTCTTCTGTAACGGAGGTTGAAGGCCGCCCAGAACGCGGGTCATCTTTACAGCTTGATCTACCTCTTTTAAATTCAGCCACCCAGTACGCAACCGTAGAATATGGTACAGCATCACCCCCTAATGACTGCTGAATGTCCAAAAAAATTTCCTTCGTAGACATTTTTTTCAAACTGAGATATTTTATCACCGCACGTAACTCACTTTTATCCATAATTTTGACTTTTTAGCAACTCGTTGCACAAAAAAATTTATTACATGCGAACGAACTGACAAAAACAAGTGACAGTCTGCATAAATATAGTGTGATAGACACTCTTTAATTTGAATATCGAACTTGATCCAAAAAGGTTTCATATATATGCACTTCTAAGAACTTTTTGATTCACCCTCGTAGAATCACTAACATGTTAGAGAACTCATTAGAAGGAAAGAAAGTTTGCTCTACTGTTTTCCTGGATGTAGCACAAGCATTCGATAAAGTGTGGCACCAGGGGCTTATATACAAATTAAGACAAATGTTTCCAAGATACTTATCACAGATACTGGAGTCTTATTTGATAGGACGGATGTTCAGAGTAAGGCAAGACGATGCTTACTCTGATTTGAAAACTATAAAAGCCGGAGTACCGCAAGGAAGTGTTCTAGGTCCAGTCCTGTACCTATTATACACATGTGATATCCCGGAAATAGGAAATGGAGCCATAGCTACTTTTGCAGATGACACAGCTATTTTAGCTACTGGAGTCACTCACGAAGAAGCTGTGGAAAAGGTCCAAAAGGCCGTAAACACGATGTATGAGTGGACAAAAAATCCGTCACCACGAACAGCATTAACTTAAAAAAAGAATAATAGTCATTTTATGTTCATGAATATTTATTTTGTCAATATTAATATTATCACGCGGAACATTCGTTGAGCAAATTTACCAACTGAATTGACATTGAAAATTTTCAGTATAAAAGGGGACCATTTTTCATTCGAAGACACTCTCAGACTTCCATCAAATAAATTGACATAAAAATTTTCCTTTGAAATATCAACATGTTCAAGTTATTTGCAGTCACTATCGTCGCGGCTCTGCTTGTTCAACAGGTAAGAAAATTACGCAAAGTATTACTAAAATAGCTATTGAAATATTAAATTAAAATGTTAGCCTTTTGAAGTCGGTTAATTAACGAGTTTAATGGCACCAACTTCAACGACTTAAATTTTCGTTAATCCTTTTGGTTTTTATAATAGTTCAAATGAAATGTATGTATAAATAAATAATAATAATAAATATCCTTGGACATTTCACACAACGCCATCTCGTCCCAAGCTAAGCAACTTAATGGTTGTGTTCTGGTAACGAGATGGATGATAAACTACTTAGATACATTTTTTTTTGTAAATACATACATATTACAGATAGAAAACACCCAGACCCGGAATAAATACTTGTAGGTCGTACAAATATTTCTTCCGTGCGAGGATCGAACCCGCGACATGCTGCGCAGCAGTCGATCGCTCAACCACTACGCCAACCGTGTCGTCAAATATGTATGATGATCCTCCATGAAATTGGAAGAGGCCTTTAGGATATAGGGGCATAGACATGATGATGATTAATTTTATTATCATACTTATTTTATTTATTTGTTACAGGGCGAGTCCAGTAAGTGAAGTTTACATATATTTTTATTAATAACTAGCTGACCCCGCAAACATTGCTGACACCGCAACTACAAAAGGGGTTGATCGAGGGGGTCGTTTGAAAATTCAGGGTTGTATGTATTTTTGTATGTTGAATTTGTCCAAAATATTAAAAAAAAATTGGGGTGAACCACCCTTAACACTCACGGGTGTAAAAATTTGTTTACAACCGATTCTCATACCTACTGAATACATATATGAAATTTCATCAAAATCGATCAAGCCATTTCGGAGGAGTATAAACACTAAAATTGAGACACAAGAATTTTATAAGAAGAAGAATAATCTATATTTCAGTCAAAGCCCATAGTATAGTAAGCAACAGTAAATAAATAATTAAAATAATAATAATATAAAACTGGATTTATGTTTTTGTCTTTTCTTATAAGTTTAATGTTATGTGAATTTCCTTGGGTAGGATTTTCTAATTTCATACTCTTGTTTTGCCATCTAAGATAGACTGAACATTTCCTTTGTTCACTTTCAGAATTCTCAGTATGCCCAATTATGATGGGTTACAAATAAATCGTCCTGAAAACGCTATTAGCACTTGCTATCTTTAGTTTAAGGCTCAATTTCGAACGGCTCACTGTATTAATTACGACATTTCTTTGCAGACTTCGTAAGCAGTAAGTATTAATTATATATTATCTTCTCTGCCTTTGTCTGAATTCCATTGGGGTCGAAACCAGTCTTACCTGATTTGGCTTACTAAGTAGTAGTATACGTGAAGCAATTGCCTGTTGCCCTTCGTAATCAATCTCCTACCGGCAATTACATATATGGTTAGTCATTTTAAGGGATAGATTCCTTCCGCAGCTTGCACCTCTGACAGATCTCTGGCCATTAAACTCACACTACCACACCTGGGCTTGATTGATTTGACTTCGATCTCCATCTCTCACATTAATGCATACAGGCTGTTACAAAAACCAATACGAAGGCATCGATAGCATTGCTGTTATAGACACTAGATGCAACATTTTAGCCAGGTTTTTATTACGGCCTTTAAACACAAACAATTATTAGATCACATAAAGTCCAAATCCTTCGATAAGACGTATATGTTATGAAATCTGACAAATCATATTATTTTTTGCAGACCTTCTTCAAGGCGTTACAAGTAAGCACACATAGAATTACTAATTAAGCAATAAAATATTAACAGCTGATCCACATATTTATTTTACCTTAACTGTAAAATAATTCTGGAAAGCTCAATGATTTAAATCGATCAATGCCTGTATTGACTATAGCAACATTGAAAAAATAATTTCGATTCTGAGCTATGAGTATGGCGAGTTTATTGTAACAGATATCTAAATAAAACAAGTATGTTAAAAAAGTACTGTTCTGATACTAAGTTCTGATGCTGCTATCTGTGCAACACCTTTTTGTTTTTTTTTTTTGGTGCCCGGGGTAAAAATCCTTTATGGACTATCCCCGTCGGTCCCGGGGAGGACCGACGAGGGGTGTGTGGGAGTCTGCCCCAGAGTGGGGGCCTACCCACTAAAACATCCCCGGGGTGTACAATCCCGCGCAAGACCTGCCTCGTGGGCCCAGAATCTGCACCACGAGCCAGACGCGCGAGGGGGGGAGCGAAGATGTTAAAGCTCAACCCCCCGATGCCAGTCCTGGTGCGGAGTGAGAACTCCGTGGTGCCCTGCCAGTACACATGACAGGGCACCCATCCTGATCCCGTCAAGGGGCGGCCGCAGCAAGGAACCCTAAGGCGGACACCACTGCCCAGGTGTCCGCCTTAGGGTTCCTTGCTGCGGCCGCTTTCGGCACGGGTGCAGGGATGGCGGGGATTTCAGTGACCGGTGGCACAGCCGCCGTCTTCTTCCGCCTGGTCTTCTTGGCCTTGGGTGGCGCGTCAATCGTCACCCTCTTCGTCCCGGGTTTCGGCGCCTGGTGGTGCACGCGGGCCGGTCTGCCTCCAGAGGCGGTCGAAGCCGCTTCTCCGGCAGCAGGCGGTCCGCTATGCCCGCGATCTTCGCATCCACCATGTCCGCGATCATCCTCATGGTCAGCGGTGGCTCACCATGCAAATCTTCGTCCTGCGTTTCCGTCGGTCTGGCGGTTCGCAGGACCTGGGGGGGTCAAGACTGTTTAGCCAGTGCTTCCCGCAGCTGGTCAATCTCGACCCGCATTTCCGCGACCCGCTCCAACAACCTCTCATAATTAGAGGCCTTCCCCACGAGTTGATTAGTCGCCTTGGTGAGGGATGTAGTCGCTAACTCTATCGCCTTGGCGAGGACTCCCTTGGGTCGTCCGTGGGTTTTAGTTACCTCCAGGAGTATGGCCACGTCATCCTGGATGGTTGCGTTGTGGAAACTGGCGTTACAGTTGGGTAAAAGTTCAGCCAGAAAACTCTCGGACTTCACCCTGAATCTCATGGACCAACAGTGGAAAATGGTCCTGCAGTCTTCAGATGATGCGACGAAGTATCGGAGGCTCAATGGACAGATCTCAAAGTCCCTGAAGCGTGAACTACGCCGATACAACACAAAAAGTGTTGAAGAGGCGTTGGTATTGGACGCAACGTGGGGCTCCAAAGCTCTCGCTATCGTATCTGTCTTTTGGGCACAGCCAGTTCGTCCGCCTGAAGACCGATTACGGTAGGATAGGCACGTCACGTAGGATCTCTCGACCTTTTGGGTGAGGTCGAGAGTTCCTATGGACAGCTTGACGCGTCTACAGAGGAACCCGTCATAAATCTAGTAAACGACCCTCGAGCTGGATTAAACCGGCACTACACTGAAAACAAAACACGTCAGCCTGAGCGAGATTAGAACGGCCCTCAAACAATTAAAGAACAACAAGGCCGGGTGATGACTGAATTACTGCAGAACTGCTGAAGACAAACGCCTAAGGCGTGGAACAGAGGTTTGGTGGTGCTGTAAACCTTTTTGAGGAGCTACAGACCCTACAAGTTGTTCTCGTGGATCATTACGAATCGTCTCGCATGCAGGCTCGACGGTTCCTAGCCCAGTTTCCGAAAAGGCTTCAGTACTACAAGAAAACCTTCGATTCGATGGAGACGTGGTCAGTATTGCAGGCTCTCCAGAAGTGCCAAATCGTCTATCGGTAAATCCAAGTGTTGAAGTGCTTGTATGAAAACGCCACAATGTCAGTCCGAGTCTCCGACCAGACCTCCAGAAAGCAGAAACTGATCCAGTTGCAGCGAGGTGTTAGACAGAGAGACGTTATCTCTCCGAAACTGTTCACCGCTACACTGGAAGATGTTTTCAAGGTTCTGGCCTGAAAAGGGCTGGATATTAACGTAAACGGCGAGTACATCACTCACCTTCGATTTGCTTACGACGTAGTCGTAATGGCTGAGACCATGGTGGGTCTCACTACGATGCTCGATGGCCTCCGTCGAGGCTCTGAGTAGCCTTAAAATGAACATGGAGAAGACAAAGATCATGTCCAATACCCATATTCTAGCCACTCCTATTGACATCGAAGACTCTATCCTCGATGCCAGGGATGACGTATTGAATAGAGACGCGGTCGCAGTCACCCAAAGGGCAATGATGGAGAGGGCTATGCTCGGAGTTTCCCTGCGAGAGCGAATCAGGAATACGCAGGAGAAACAGAGTTACCGACATAGCCCACAGGATTGCCAAACATAAGTGACTGACGCCCGATGGAACAGAAAAGTCCTCGAGTGGCGATCTCGTTCCGGAAGGCGCAGTGCTGGTAGGCCTCACACACGTTTTTATTCTGTTGTTTGTACTTAGTTTATTCTTGTAAAGTTTCACATTCTTAATATGTATATTTTGATTTCAGATACTGTTGGTAACTTGACCAATGGCGTTGGAAGTAAGAACAAATTTCTTTGTAATCTAATTAATTAAATACTCACATCATTTTCTAGTTGGTCTAGGGTTTGATTCCAGGGTCGGGCAAGTGTATTTGAATAAACCAGTGAAATACATGTTAATAACCAGCCACAGCACATTGTAAGCAAGTGCAGGTTTACCATTAAAAAAAACTAGCTTGAGTAATACCCGCCCTAAGTACCTATATTTTTTTTCTGATACACCAGTAATCGTAGAATATACGAACACACAATACCTCTTCTCCATGTTATTGTTCTCTAAAAAAATTACTTTAGTTAATGATATAAATAAATCGTCATCAAAATTTGTGGGTTATTCAGTTGTCTAGTGTAACTACGTGTATAAACTTGTCAATATAAATGTTTTATAGCTACATTATTATTTCTGTAGTCATATAAATAAATGGTCATCGTCAGCATCATCACTATCATCACTATCACTACATAGTATAAAACAAAGTCGCTGTCGTCTGTCCGTCCCTATGTACCTATGCTTAAATCTTTAAAACTACGCAACGGATTTTGAAGCGGTTTTTAATAGATAGAGTGATTCAAGAAGAAAGTTTATGTCTTACTAATCTTACTAATAATATAAACGTGAAAGTTTGTAAGTATGGATGGATGGATGGATGGATGTTTGTTACTCTTTCACGTAAAAACTACTGAATGGATTTTAAAAATTTTACAATAATATAGCTTATACATCAGAATAACACATAGGCTACAAGTTATAAAGATATTATGTGAATTACAACAATATAAACAAATCGAATTCAAAATTTCTAATTGTCAAATTTTCGACCATATTAAACTATAGCCAACATAAAGTTTCGCTGTTAGTTGCGTTTTGATAAAGTAGGTTTTATATGGACGGTTTAAATTCTCAGGTATCCTATGTCCAACTTTCTTTTTGTTTTAAATATATATAATGCGGAACAAAGTTCGCCGGGTCAGCTAGTCTTTATATATATTTATATATTCTATATTTATTTTATATTTTATCTATACTAATATATAAAGCTGCAGAGTTTGTTTGTTTGTTTGTTTGAACGCGCTAATCTCAGGAACTACTGGTCCGATTTCCAAAAATCTTTCAGTGTTAGATAGTCCATTTATCGACGAAGGTTATAGGCTATACTTTATTTTCAAAAGAATTAGGGATCCGTATGAAAATTGCGATTTTGTAAACCAAGGTGTAAAATCGAAAACCTATTTATGCGTGCGCTACAAAAACTATTGACAATAGAACAAAATTATGTACTACGGGTTTGTAGGTCTTATAAAGATCTACAAAAAAGTCCGCGAGAGCACAAATCTAACCATCGTAGTTTAGTCACAATAACCACTTCTATGTTCATAAAAAATATGCATAGAGATAAGCACGGGTTCGACGCCCACGCGGGCTAAGCCGCGCGCATATGCTAGTCTATAATCCCACTAAATTTTAAGGGTGGGGGGGGTTTTAGGGTAAAATAAAAATGTTTTTTTTGAGAGAAAATTTTTTGCTTTTATTTTTTTAAGATTCAACATAAAAAAATACAAACGACCCTAAATTTTCACCCCTCTACGATAAACCCCTATTTAATTACATGGCAAAACAATGTTGTATAGATAGATTGAGTCATCACGATATCTCTGGAACCATAAGACCTAGAGGGTTGCGTGGGGGTGTCGCGGGGTGGGGGTGTCGCGGGGTGGGGGTTGCGCGGGGAAGGGGGTTGCGCGGGGGATGGTTAATTATTTGGCAAAACAACGTTTGCAGGGACAGCTTATATTATATACGCGAAAGTTTGTACGTAAGGATGGAAGTTTCTCACTCTTTCACTTAAAAACTACTGAATGGATTTTAATGAAACTTTACATATATAGCATATTCATCAGAATAACACATAGGCTACAATTTATAAAGATATTGTGTGAATTGTCCAACATAAAACAGTGTATAAATATAAATATAAGTGTAAAAAGGGTAGGAAAAAAATCTGATGAAAAAATAAATCCATCACCACGCGGGTAAAACCCCGGGGCGCAGCTAGTACATACATAATATTGTAGAGAAACATGATAAAATTAGAAGTTCATCATGGCGCCCATGCGAAGCCGGGGCGGGTCGCTAGTCGTTTAATAGAAAATAGTTTAAAATAAACTAATCATGCACAATATTTGCATCTTTTAATGTTTTTTTAAAACATTAGTTAAATAGTTTAGATAATGACCAATAAACATAAATCGTCATAATTATTATCATCATCATCATAGAATCATAATAAAATAAAAAATAGTAGGGTTTTACTTCTCAGTATTTAAGCCATTTTTTGAGTGTTCTCTATTATGACAGGTTATAAATAATTCGACCCGAAAATGCAATTCATGTCAAGTCAAAATGCGTTAGTTCAAGGCGCAATTTCGATTGGCTTACTGGCTCACGAGTAATTACGACTTTTATTTACAGATCTTCTAAACAACACATTGAAAGAAACTGGAGGTAATATATGTTTTGATATGCTAGTGGTCAGATGTGCCGCCTTTGGATCAACGGGTCCCGGGTTCGATTCCGGGGTCGGGCCAGTGTCTTTGTCTAAACCAGAGGCACTGGCTTGGAGTCTGGGTGTCATTTCTATCTATAATATGTATGTATTTACAAAAAAAAAAGTATATAAGTAGTTTATCATCCATCTCGTTACCATAACACAAGCATTAAATTGCTTAGCTTGGGACGAGATGGCGTTGTGTGAAATGTCCAAGGATATTTATTTATATTTTAGGCGCAAAGGGATGATCATCCAGCCAGACGAGGTGGTATATCTAGCTAGGGGTCGCAGCGGCTATCTCCCGATAGTTGTAGACGGGGAATTCTTAATTATGCGAATTGCTCTTGAAATTTCGCTATCGCGGAGTAGGACTTTTTGGTAATTCTCGCATTTGTGGGCGGTATTTCTTGATGCAATTAGTTCAGATTTTTTGGGTAAACTGTGAAAAGTATGTAGCATGCGGCCGCTACACTATCTTTGCCTTTGCCTGAAATCCATTGGCTACGGCGCCGGTCTTACCTGATTTGGCTAACTAGCAATACTTACGCGAAGCAATTGCCTATTGCCCTTCGTAACCCATCTGCTACCGGTAATTACATGTACGGTTAGACCCGTTGCCTGCCGCTGTATTGATTGTGATCTACCACCATCGGTTACTTGAATGATGGATGTAGTAAGTGACATCGCAAATAGATGTCACCAGGTCAGATTAAGTGGGCTCTGTTATTGAATTCCTGTACTATTATGGTTGTGTCATCAAACAATCAAATATTTCGATTTTTAATATAAATCTATACAAATAAATAAAATTGCAGTGTCTGTTTGTAATAATAAAAAAAAACTTTTTACTAACTTGTCTGACTGTCTGTTTATTCCGGCTAATCTCTGGACCGATTTAGACGGAACTTTCACTGATAGGTGTCTGATGATTTAAGGAGTAACTTAGGCTTACTTTTTGACTTGCTTCGCCCCGCCGCCTGCGTCATCCGCGGGTAATACCGAACCCGTGCGAAGCCGGGCTGCTAGTTATAAATAAATCGTCATCAACATCAAGATCATCGTTTAATAAAAAAATATATAAAATATTATTTACTTTTCTGAATGATATAACCGTTTTTTAATCAGTATGTATTATCAATTATGATGAGTTACAAATAATTCGACCTGAAAACGCAATTTGCACTAGTAGCCATCTTTAGTTTAAGGCTCAATTTCGAGTGGCTCACTGGCGTATTTCTGACTTTTCTTTGCAGACCTCGTGCACACAGTTTTGAATGACACATCAGGTAAGTAATATTTTTAAATGTATTAATCCTTGTCTTCCTCAATTCCATTGGGGTCCACCAGTCTTACCTGGTTTGGCTAACTACCGGTACCCAGCCCAGCATCAAAAGTGGTGCAAAGTTCTTGCTTCCCGTATCAATACATAGACTTTCGAGCGATGCTGCCTTTCGTGGCGCATCTGCCACCGGTAATTCAATGGTTAGACCTGCTGTCAGCTGACCTTTTTTGTCCTGTCCTGTCCTGCTGTATGCCGTAATAGGTGGAACGGTAACCGGGACGGGCTTAAGCCAAATGAAAGGAAACTGGCGTTACAGTTGGGTAAAAGTTCAGCCAGAAAACGGCCAAAAAGCTCTCGGACTTCATCCTGAATCTCATGGACCAACAGTGGAAAATGGTCCTGCAGTCTTCAGATGATGCGACGAAGTATCGGAGGCTCAATAGACAGATCTCAAAGTCCCTGAAGCGTGAACTACGCCGATACAACACAAAAAGTGTTGAAGAGGCGTTGGTATTGGACGCAACGTGGGGCTCCAAAGCTCTCGCTATCGTATCTGTCTTTTGGGCACAGCCAGTTCGTCCGGCTGAAGACCGATTACGGTAGGATAGGCACGTCACGTAGGATCTCTCGACCTTTTGGGTGAGGTCGAGAGTTCCTATGGACAGCTTGACGCGTCTACAGAGAAACCCGTCATAAATCTAGTAAACGATCCTCGAGCTGGATTAACCCGGCACTACACTGAAGACAAAACACGTCAGCCTGAGCGAGATTAGAACGGCCCTCAAACAACTAAAGAACAACAAGGCCGGGTGATGACTGAATTACTGCAGAACTCCTGAAGACAAACGCCTAAGGCGTGGAACAGAGGTGTGGTGACGCTATAAACCTTTTTGAGGAGCTACAGACCCATCAAACTTCTGAGCCATGTGTACAAGTTGTTCTCGTGGATCATTACGAATCGTCTCGCATGCAGGCTCGACGGTTCCTAGCCCAGTTTCCGAAAAGGCTTCAGTACTACAAGAAAACCTTCGATTCGATGGAGACGTGGTCAGTATTGCAGGCTCTCCAGAGGTGCCAAGTCGTCTATCGGTAAATCCAAGTGTTGAAGTGCTTGTATGAAAACGCCACAATGTCAGTCCGAGTCTCCGACCAGACCTCCAGAAAGCAGAAGCTGATCCAGTTGCAGCGAGGTGTTAGACAGAGAGACGTTATCTCTCCGAAATTGTTCACCGCTGGACTGGAAGATGTTTTCGAGGTTCTGCACTGAAAAGAACTGGATATTAACGTAAACGGCGGGTACATCACTCACCTTCGATTTGCTTACGACGTAGTCGTAATGGCTGAGACCATGGTGGGTCTCACTACGATGCTGGATGGCCTCCGTCGAGGCTCTGAGTAGCCTTAAAATGAACATGGAGAAGACAAAGATCATGTCCAATACCCATATTCTAGCCACTCCTATTGACATCGAAGACTCTATCCTCGAAGTTGTTGACCATTATAATTACCTGGGACACATGGTCCAGTTAAGTAAGTCCAACTTTGAGAGGCAGGTCAATCGTCGGATCCAACTCGGCTGGGCAGCGTTCGGGAAGCTGCGACCGACCTTCTCGTCTGAAGTCTTAGACCAATGTCTGTTGCCAGTGATGACATATTGAATAGAGACGCGGTCGCAGTCACCCAAAGGGCAATGATGGAGAGGGCTATGCTCGGAGTTTCAGAATACGCAGGAGAACCAGAGTTACCGACATAGCCCACAGGATTGCCAAACATAAGTGACTGACGCCCGATGGAACAGAAAAGTCCTCGAGTGGCGATCTCGTTCCGGAAGGCGCAGTGCTGGTAGGCCTCACACACGGTTTTATTCTGTTGTTTGTACTTAGTTTATTCTTGTAAAGTTTCACATTTTTAATATGTATATTTTGATTTCAGATACTGTTGCTAACTTGACCAATGGCGTTGGAAGTAAGAACAAATTTCTTTGTAATCTAATTAATTAAATACTCACATCATTTTCTAGTTGGTCTAGGGTTTGATTCCAGGGTCGGGCAAGTGTATTTGAGTAAACCAGTGAAATACATGTTAATAACCAGCCACAGCACAAAGTCAGCAAGTGCAGGTTTACCATTAAAAAAAACTAGCTTGAATAATATCCGCCCTAAGTACCTATATTTTTTTTCTGATACACCAGTAATCGTAGAATATACGAACACACAATACCTCTTCTCTATGTTATTGTTCTCTAAAAAAATTACTTTAGTTAATGATATAAATAAATCGTCATCAAAATTTGTGGGTTATTCAGTTGTCTAGTGTAACTACGTGTATATAAACTTGTCAATATAAATGTTTTATAGCTACATTATTATTTCTGTAGTCATATAAATAAATGGTCATCGTCAGCATCATCACTATCATCACTATCACTACATAGTATAAAACAAAGTCGCTGTCGTCTGTCCGTCCCTATGTACCTATGCTTAAATCTTTAAAACTACGCAACGGATTTTGAAGCGGTTTTTAATAGATAGAGTGATTCAAGAAGAAAGTTTATATCTTTATATATATTTATATATTCTATATTTATTTTATATTTTATCTATACTAATATAATAAAGCTGCAGAGTTTGTTTGTTTGTTTGTTTGTTTGAACGCACTAATCTCAGGAACTACTGGTCCGATTTCCAAAAATCTTTCAGTGTTAGATAGTCCATTTATCGACGAAGGTTATAGGCTATAATATATTTTATTTTCAAAAGAATTAGGGATCCGTATGAAAATTGCGATTTTGTAAACCAAGGTGTAAAATCGCGGGGTGGGGGTTGCGCGGGGAAGGGGGTTGCGCGGGGGATGGTTAATTATTTGGCAAAACAACGTTTGCAGGGACAGCTTATATTATATACGCGAAAGTTTGTAAGTAAGGATGGAAGTTTCTCACTCTTTCACTTAAAAACTACTGAATGGATTTTAATGAAACTTTACATATACTCGTATAGCATATTCATCAGAATAACACATAGGCTACAATTTATAAAGATATTGTGTGAATTGTCCAACATAAAACAATAAGTGTAAAAAGGGTAGGAAAAAAATCTGATGAAAAAATAAATCCATCACCACGCGGGTAAAACCCCGGGGCGCAGCTAGTACATACATAATATTGTAGAGAAACATGATAAAATTAGATGTTCATCATGGCGCCCATGCGAAGCCGGGGCGGGTCGCTAGTCGTTTAATAGAAAATAGTTTAAAATAAACTAATCATGCACAATATTTGCATCTTAATGTTCTTTAAAACATTAGTTAAATAGTTTAGATAATGACCAATAAACATAAATCGTCATCATTATTATCATCATCATCATAGAATCATAATAAAATAAAAAATTGTAGGTTTTTACTTCTCAGTATTTAAGCCTTTTTTATGAGTGTACTCTATTATGACAGGTTATAAATAATTCGACCCGAAAATGCAATTCACCCTTGCACTCGTTAGTTCAAGGCGAAATTTCGATTGGCTCACTGGCTCACGAGTAATTACGACTTTTATTTACAGATCTTCTAAACGACACTTTGAATGAAACTGAAGGTAATATATTATGTTTTTGGTAATTTGGTATTCTCGCATTTGTAGGCGGTATTTCTTGATGCAATTAGTTCAGATTTTTTGGGTAAACTGTGTAAAGTATGTAGCATGCGGTCGCTACACTATTTTTGCCTTTGCCTGAATTCCATTGGCTACGGCGCCGGTCTTACCTGATTTGGCTAACTAGCAATACTTACGCGAAGCAATTGCCTATTGCCCTTCGTAACCCATCTGCTACCGGTAATTACATATACGGTTAGACCCGTTGCCTGCCGCTGTATTGATTGTGATCTATCAAAATCAAAATCAAAACTCATTTAATCAAGTTGGCTCATTAGAACTCTTTTGACAGGTCAAACAAAAAATAAAATTTAAAATTTACCATTTAATATTAATTATTTACCATCTACCACCGGTTCGGAATGCACCTCTACAGAGAAGAGCCGGTAAGAAACTAAGTAGTTGCTCTTTTTAGATCGCCATTTGGGTACAAGACTGGTTATAAGACAGATTTGTGAGAGCAAACTCACGCAATAGTTCCAAAGGGCCAAACATCAGCCAGATCTAGTTGACAATAGTAACCTTGTAATGCCCAAGCCAACCGACCCCCAGCAACGGCACCTGTTCACAAGCATGACGCATGCGGCAGCTTCACCCCGCCGCCCGCGTCATCCGCGGGTAATACCGAACCCGTGCGAAGCCGGGCTGCTAGTTATAAATAAATCGTCATCAACATCATGATCATCGTTTAATAAAAAAAAATATAAAATATTATTTACTTTTCTGAATGATATAACCGTTTTTTAATCAGTATGTATTATTAATTATGATGGGTTACAAATAATTCGACCTGAAAACGCAACTTGCACTAGTAGCCATCTTTAGTTTAAGGCTCAATTTCGAGTGGCTCACTAGCGTAATTCTGACTTTTCTTTGCAGACCTCGTGCACACAGTTTTGAATGACACATCAGGTAAGTAATATTTTTAAATGTATTAATCCTTGTCTTCCTCAATTCCATTGGGGTCCACCAGTCTTACCTGTTTTGGCTAACTACCGGTACCCAGCCCAGCATCAAAAGTGGTGCAAAGTTCTTGCTTCCCGTATCAATACATAGACTTACGAGCGATGCTGCCTTTCGTGGCGCATCTGCCACCGGTAATTCAATGGTTAGACCTGCTGTCAGCTGACCTTTTTTGTCCTGTCCCGTCCTGCTGTATGCCGTAGTAGGTGGAACGGTAACCGGGACGGGCTTAAGCCAAATGAAAGCAAACTGGCGTTACAGTTGGGTAAAAGTTCAGCCAGAAAACGGCCAAAAAGCTCTCGGAGTTCATCCTGAATCTCATGGACCAACAGTGGAAAATGGTCCTGCAGTCTTCAGATGATGCGACGAAGTATCGGAGGCTCAATAGACAGATCTCAAAGTCCCTGAAGCGTGAACTACGCCGATACAACACAAAAAGTGTTGAAGAGGCGTTGGTATTGGACGCAACGTGGGGCTCCAAAGCTCTCGCTATCGTATCTGTCTTTTGGGCACAGCCAGTTCGTCCGGCTGAAGACCGATTACGGTAGGATAGGCACGTCACGTAGGATCTCTCGACCTTTTGGGTGAGGTCGAGAGTTCCTATGGACAGCTTGACGCGTCTACAGAGAAACCCGTTATAAATCTAGTAAACGATCCTCGAGCTGGATTAACCCGGCACTACACTGAAGACAAAACACGTCAGCCTGAGCGAGATTAGAACGGCCCTCAAACAACTAAAGAACAACAAGGCCGGGTGATGACTGAATTACTGCAGAACTCCTGAAGACAAACGCCTAAGGCGTGGAACAGAGGTGTGGTGACGCTATAAACCTTTTTGAGGAGCTACAGACCCATCAAACTTCTGAGCCATGTGTACAAGTTGTTCTCGTGGATCATTACGAATCGTCTCGCATGCAGGCTCGACGGTTCCTAGCCCAGTTTCCGAAAAGGCTTCAGTACTACAAGAAAACCTTCGATTCGATGGAGACGTGGTCAGTATTGCAGGCTCTCCAGAGGTGCCAAGTCGTCAATCGGTAAATCCAAGTGTTGAAGTGCTTGTATGAAAACGCCACAATGTCAGTCCGAGTCTCCGACCAGACCTCCAGAAAGCAGAAGCTGATCCAGTTGCAGCGAGGTGTTAGACAGAGAGACGTTATCTCTCCGAAACTGTTCACCGCTGGACTGGAAGATGTTTTCGAGGTTCTGCACTGAAAAGAACTGGATATTAACGTAAACGGCGAGTACATCACTCACCTTCGATTTGCTTACGACGTAGTCGTAATGGCTGAGACCATGGTGGGTCTCACTACGATGCTGGATGGCCTCCGTCGAGGCTCTGAGTAGCCTTAAAATGAACATGGAGAAGACAAAGATCATGTCCAATACCCATATTCTAGCCACTCCTATTGACATCGAAGCCTCTATCCTCGAAGTTGTTGACCATTATAATTACCTGGGACACATGGTCCAGTTAAGCAAGTCCAACTTTGAGAGGGAGGTCAATCGTCGGATCCAACTCGGCTGGGCAGCGTTCGGGAAGCTGCTACCGACCTTCTCGTCTGAAGTCTTAGACCAATGTCTGTTGCCAGTGATGACATATTGAATAGAGACGCGGTCGCAGTCACCCAAAGGGCAATGATGGAGAGGGCTATGCTCGGAGTTTCCCTGCGAGAGCGAATCAGGAATACGCAGGAGAACCAGAGTTACCGACATAGCCCACAGGATTGCCAAACATAAGTGACTGACGCCCGATGGACCAGAAAAGTCCTCGAGTGGCGATCTCGTTCCGGAAGGCGCAGTGCTGGTAGGCCTCACACACGGTTTTATTCTGTTGTTTGTACTTAGTTTATTCTTGTAAAGTTTCACATTTTTAATATGTATATTTTGATTTCAGATACTGTTGCTAACTTGACCAATGGCGTTGGAAGTAAGAACAAATTTCTTTGTAATCTAATTAATTAAATACTCACATCATTTTCTCGTCGGTCTAGGGTTTGATTCCAGAGTCGGGCAAGTGTATTTGAGTAAACCAGTGAAATACATGTTAATAACCAGCCACAGCATATTGTAAGCAAGTGCATGTTTACCATTAAAAAAAACTAGCTTGAATAATATCCGCCCTAAGTAAAATCCTTTATGGACTTCCTCGCCGGCCACAGGGATGGCCAGCGAGGGGAGTGTGGGACTCTCCCCCATAGTGGGGGCCTACCCACTAAACCTCCCCGGGGTGCTCCAACTCGCGTCCTGTTGCGGCATTGTGGGATCTGATGCAGAACCACGTGAAGCGAAACGCTACGCCAACCCGTCTGGTCGGGCCAGCGTGGCATTGTAGGCTAATCACTCTCCAATTTGGAGGAGGCCCGAATCAGCAGCGCATCGTTTATGGCCTGAGTAGTATGTAGTGGTATACAACGTACAGTAATACAGTTTACCACTTGTATGAAACCCGACTACTGCTGAGAAGAAATGACAAGAAACTCGGAGGGTTTGTCTTATTTTATTTTGACGACACGGTTGGCGCAATGGCTGAGCGATAGACTGCTGCGCAGCATGTCGCGGGTTCGATTCCCGCACGGATGGAATATTTGTACGACCTACAAATATTTGTTCCGGGTCAGGGTGTTTTCTATCTATAATATGTATGTATTAACAAAATAAAAATGTATATAAGTAGTTATGTCTAAGGATATTTATATATTTATTATTATTATATTATTGAGGATACCTTGAAATAATGGAAACCTATCTGACTCGTTGCTTAACCTGCTAGAGGATAATGACTGACTCCAATTTTGGTTTACAGACGTCGTTGAAAGCGTTGGAAAGACCGTCAAGGATGTTGTGACTACACTCGTTGGAGGTAAGTTATTAAGAAGTTATTATGTCACGCGAGAAAATTATGTCAAACCATTCGTCGATTTTGTGATCGTAAAATGTGGAGCGAACGCCACAAAAACGCTCTTACGCCTCTCAATTTAAGCCCACTATTGCTTATATACGTTCGTAAGACCAACTTCAAAACTGACTTCAAAAAGAAACTTCTGGGTGATGTTTGTATTTTACATGACCCTCCAGCACTTGCACTCATGCTTTTTAGAACGGGGTTTAAAGTCGGTTAACTATTTTTTACGCCGGCTTTAAGAAACAACCGAAAACATAATTATTATTTTTTCAGATTCATCTTCAACCAGTTCTTCAAGCAGCAGTGGTAAGTTTTTCGTGTACAATAAAAAGAAACTATAACTAAGCAGCCCATATGGACCACTGCTGAGTAGTTAAATAGCTGGACTTGTATTTCAGCCTTTAATTTTGTAGCGGTGCAGGTGGCAAAGTATGTGCTATTCAGTTAAATCACAACGTATTATGGTTAGCTGTTTAGTAATTTAGTACTCACTTGTATTTCGACTCTTCACTTGATAATCATTGCACACACACACACGTCATGTAAATAACCCACAATAAAAACCAGTTATTTACAAAAGAGAGAAGCGATGGCAGATATATTTAAAGTAGAAAACAATGAAAATGCAGTATTAATTTATGTCAATCCATTTGTCGATTTTGTGATCGTAAAATGACGACGTAACGCTGCAAAAAACGTAATACGCTTCTCAATTTATACCCACTACTGTTTATATTAGTATTCAATACGATGCTCGATGGCCTCTGTCGAGCCTCCGAACAAGTCAGCCTTAAGATGGAGAAGACGAAGATCATGTCTAATATCCATGTTCAAGCCACTCACATCCGATCGGAGATTCTCCCTCGAAGTTGTCGACCATTATATTTACCTGGGACACACTGTCCAGTTAGGTAAGTCCAACTTCAAGAAAGAGGTCAATCGTCGGATCCAACTCGGCTGGGCAGCGTTCGGGAAGCTGCGAAAGATCTTCTCGTCCACGATACCGCAGTGTCTGAAGACAAAAGTCTTCAACCAATGTGTGTTGCCAGTGATGACATATGGAACAGAGACGTGGTCGCTCACTATGGGCTCCATCAGAAGGCTCAAAGTCACTCAAAGGGCAATGGAGAGGGCAATGCTCGGAGTTTAACTGCGAGATCAAATCAGAAATGAGGACATACGCAGGAAAACCGGGGTCACCGACAAAGCCCACCAATTGCCAAACTTAAGTGGCAGTGGGCAGGGCACATAGCTCGCAGGACCGACGCCCGATGGGGCAGAGAAGTCCTCGAGTGGCGACTGCATTCCGGAAGGCGCAGTGCTGGTAGACCTCCCACACGGTGGACCGACGACCTGGTTAAGGTCGCCAGAAAGCAGTGGATGCTGGCGGCCCAGGACCGGCCTTTGTGGAGATCCTTGGGGGAGGACTATGTCCAGCAGTGGACGTCTTTTGGCTGAAAAGATGATGATGATGACTGTTTATATATGTTCCCAAGACCAACTTCAAAACTGACTTCAAAATAAACTTCTGGGTGTTGTTTGTATTTTCCTCCGGCACTAGGCAAGGGTTGACCGATTCCTTACCTACTTGATGCGTTTATTAAAGACGATTCCATACAAATAATATTAAAAGACACACCCTCAAGATGGAATGGGGTAGCCGCACTATGTCACCACATGGAATGGCGGGGGTGCCTGTCACTCGGTAACTGTAGTCGGGGATTTCTTAACTGTGCGAATTGCTCTGATACCTTCGCCATCAGAATTTAGGATTTTTTGGTAATACTCGCTTATAAAGGTGATATTTCTTGACGTTGATACTCGAGACTGCTCGATGAGACGGCCCCAAATGAGATCCCTGTGGCACGCCACACAAGATATAGCGTAGGGCTGATCGAAAACCTTTTATTAACATAGAAAGATCATCTTTTATGATACGAACTCAACCATGAAAGTAACGATCCGGAGCATATGGTATCATGCTCGTAGTTTACTGATTGATATTCCATGTGACACCCTATCTAAAGCCTTACTAAAATGTATATACGACATAAGCCTGATGTCCTGTATAATGTTTGTTAATCGATGTGTTGATTTTGTGATCGTTAAATGTGGGCGGAACGCAGCAAAAAACGTTCTTACGCGTCTCAATTTAAGCTCACTGTCGTTTATATAAGTTCGCAAGACCAACTTCAAAAAGAAACTTGTGGGTGATGTTTGTATTTTCTATGACCCTCCGGCACAATCCATTTAGTATTTTAGTTTTAGCGTGAAACATTTTTTGTACATTTGTGTGGTTGAAGGATCCATTCAACAACACAAATGTTCGCATTTATTTTATTACGATGATAGGAAAATATGCTTTTGGAACGGGTTTTTAAAGGTGGTTAACTTTTTTGTTAAACAGCTTTAAACAAATCGAATACATAAATTTATTATTTTTTTCAGCTTCAGCTTCATCTTCAGATTCTACCAGTGGTAAGTTTTTCGTGTACAAAAAAGGAAACTACAACGAAGCATCCCTAAATGACCCACTGCTGAGTAGTTAATTAAATAGCTGGACTTGTATTTCAGCTTTTAATTTCGTGGCGGTGTGAATGTGCAGGTTGCAAAGTAGGTGCTATTCAGTAAAATCACAGCGTGTGATAGTTAGCTGTTTAGTAATTTAGTACTCACTTGTATTTCGACTCTTCACTTGATAAACATTGCACACACACACATGTAAATAACACACAATAAAAACCAGTTATTTACAAAAGAGAGAAACGATGGCAGATATATTAAAAATAGAAAACAGTGAAAATGCAGTATTAATTTATGTAAATCCATTTGTCGATTTTGTGATCGTAAAATGACGACGTAACGCCGCAAAAAACGTAATACGCTTCTCAATTTATACCCACTACTGTTTAAATAAGTTCCCAATACCAACTTCCTTTGTGACACACATTAGAAGTCCTTAAGCTCATCGAAAAGCCTTAAGCTGAATTTCCCTGAACATACATTTATGTTTATGGACAGGTCGTTCACGGTTACTGCAGTACGTTTGCGGAATGCGTTACCCATCACAATAAGACGTGCACAGTCCGTAGAGAGTTTTCTTAAGCTTGTTATTGGACATTAGCTACAGCTATAATCATCATCATCCTCATCAGCACACATTAGTCCACTGCTGGACATAGGCCTCCCCTAAAGAGCGCCATAGCATCTTCAGTTATAATGTTATATATTAATATACCTATTATTTGGTATATATGTATAGTATCATATTATTGTTATTGCATAGGTTATAAAGTATTTAAAAGTTACATATGTATTAGAATACGGCTATAAATGTATTTATTTATAATGTACTCATCTATATGTATAATATTTGTCGTATTAGTATAATTTATTGCACAACCCTACCTGCCGCTTTAACGTGCACAACTCCTATCCATCCAAAGGTTGTCTGGAAGAAATCGCCTAGTATAAATCGCCTAGTGCGATAAGACCGCCTATTGTACATTTTCTTTGTTGTATTTCTCTGACATCATGTTAACCTTTAATTTGATTGGTGTGTACAATAAAGAGTATTCTATTCTATTCAAAAATGACTTAAAAAGAAAACTTCTGGGTATTGTTTGTATTTTCTACGACCCTCCGGCACTAGGCAAGTGTTAACCGATTCCTTAACTACTTGATGCGTTTATTAAAGACGATCCCATACAAATAATATAAAAAGCCAACACACACCCTCAAGATAAAATGGGGTAGCGACAGTAGGTATTCTTAATCCGTCACCACACGGAATGGCGGCGGCGCCTGTCCCTCGACAACTGTAGCCGGGGATTTCATAACCGTGCGAATTGCTCGGATATCTTCGCCATCGCGATGTGGGACTTTTTGGTAATTCTCGCATTTATAGGCGACTAGCTGTCCCGGCAAACGTTGTTTTGCCAAATAATTAACCATCCCCGGCGCAACCCCCTTCCCCGCGCATTTTTTTTTGACCCCCCCCCCCCCTTAAAATTTAGGGGGATGAAAAATAGATGTTGTCCTATTCTCAGACCTACTCAATATGCTCACAAAATTTCATCAAAATCGGTCAAGCCGTTTCGGAGGAGTTTGGCAACTAAAACTGTGACACGAGAATTTTATATATTAGATATTTCTAAATGTTGATATTTCAGTTTGCTCCACATGGCAAAGTAGATTTGTTTCCGTGTATATGTCGAAAATTCTAAACGTAATACATTAAAACAACAATATAACTCAGAAAAGCGCTCTTTGCCAGTTAAAATTGACACCGACATCCATTTGGGTATACATACTATGCCACTAAATTGCCCCTGTTAGCTGAGGGCCCCGCCTCGGAGCTTGCGGACCAAGACCAAGGTCGCGGAGCGTGTTCTCCCATTGGGGAGCGCCAACCGTGGCTCTGCAGCGGGCACACGAGGCATGCCGGTGGTTTTAGTGGGTACTTCGGGTGCTAATTTCCATCTTTCCGCGCCCCGGAATCCCACATCTAATCCCCTTCGCTGGGTAACCATGAGGATTAAAAAGGCATCTTTTTTTTTTATTTCGAAAAAATTGTCACTTGTCGAAATACAAGTGAGTACTAAATTACTAAACAGCTAACTATCACACGCTGTGATTTTACTGAATAGCACCTACTTTGTATCAGTTAGTTATTGGTAATTATAGCTTCCGCCCGCGAATCCGTCTGCGTATTTTTTATGTTCTTTATTTATTTATGTTACTAGTCAAATAACCACACAAAAAAAAATGACAAGCCCTCTGAGTTTCTTGCCAGTTCTTCTCAGCAGTGGTCGCGGTCCGAACTGGTGGTAGACGGTCGATTTTTTTTATTGTATAATATGACAATGTGTTGACTATTTGTAAGTGTCCATCGTGACCCACACAAATTAAATGATTTGAATTTGAATTTATAAATTATTATGCGCCCCGCGGTTACACCCGCGTGGTGATGGAAAATAGTGATTGTGATAGAATTTTTTTTTTCATCATATTTTTATCCTATTTGCTTGACATGTATCGTTATACTTTAGATAATTCACACTATATCTTTATAAATTAAGGCGTGTTATTCGGATGTGTAAGCTACATTGTTGTAAAGGTTTCATTAAAATCTATTTAGTATTTTAGTTTTAGCGTGAAACAGTAACAAGGATCCGTCCAACCATACAAATGTTCACATACCTGCATAATATTAGTAGGATAGGATATTTTGCTTTTTGGAACGGGTTTTTAAAGTTGGTTACGTTTATTGTTAACGGCTTTGAAAAAATTGATATCATAAATGTATTATTTTTTCAGATTCATCTTCATCTTCAGATTCAAGCAGCGGTAAGTATTTCGTGTACAATAAAAAGAAACTACGACTAATCAGCCCTTAAATGACCATTAGCTGAGTAGTTAAATAGCTGGACTTGTATTTCAGCCAATAATTATGTGGTGGTGTGTTTGTGTAGGTTGCAAAGTAGCCAGTAGGTGCTATTCAGTTAAATCACAACGTATGGTATTTAACTGTTTAGTACTCACTTGTATTTCGACTCTTCACTTGATACACACTGCGCACACACATACACACACACATGTCAATAACACACTATAAAATCCATTTATTTTCAAAAGAGAAAAGGAGTAAAGATGGCAGACTGTATTTGAACAGTTAAAATGCAGTATTAAATTATGTCAATCCCTTTGACGATTTTGTGATCGTAAAATGTCGGCGTAACGCCGCAGAAAACGTAACACGCTTCTCAATTTATACGAAACTAGCGACCCGCCCCGGCTTCGCACGGGTGCAATGATGAACATCTAAATTTATGTGTCTCTCTACAATATTATGCTTGTTTTATACTTAAAAACCTTCCTCTTGAATCACTCTATGTATTAAAGAAAACTGCTTCATAATTCGTTGCGTAGTTTTAAAGATTTAAGCATACATAGGGACGGACAGACGACAGCGACTTTGTTTTATACTATGTATTGATACTGTTCTTACGCGTCTCAATTTAAGCCGCAAAAAACGTTCTTACGCGTTCTTTCGTTCTTTCGCAAGACCAACTTCAAAACTGACTTCAAAAAGAAACTTGTGGGTGATGTTTGTATTTTCTATGACCCTCCGGCACAATCCATTTAGTATTTCAGTTTTAGCGTGAAACAGTTTTTGTACATTTGTGTGGTTGAAGGATCCAGTCAACAACAGAAATGTTCGCATTTATTTTATTAATATGATAGGATATTTTGCTTTTTGGAAGGGGTTTATAAAGGTGGTTAACTTCTTTGATAAACAGCTTTTTTAAAATCTAATTCATTAATAAAATTTTTTTTTCAGGTTCCGTTTCTACCAGTGGTAAGTTTTTCGTGTACAAAAAAGGAAACTACAACCAAGCATGCCTAAATGACCCATTGCTGAGTAGTTAATTCTTTAACAGCCTCTAACTTTGTGGTTGTGTGAATGTGCAGGTTACAAAGTAGGTGCTATTCAGTTGAATCACAGCGTATGATATGAAGCTTTTTATTAATGTAGTACCTACTCACTTGTATTTCGACTCTTTTATTTAGCATACAAACTGTCACCAACCCATACCAATCCTGAGGGTGTCGTAAGGCGACTTAAGTAACGCAAGAGGCAGATTCATCATCATCATCATCATTTCAGCCAAAAGACGTCCACTGCTGGACATAGGCCTCCCCCAAAGATTTCCACAAAGGCCGGTCCTGACCCGCCCGCATCCATCGTTTTCCGGCGACCTTAATCAGGCGCAAAAGAAGGAAAACTTAAAATTGGCAGTTTATGTCTGTTTGTGCTAAGTTTGTGCAGTTTGTGCTAAGTCATTTTATTTATTTTGTACATTTTAAACGCAAATAATGTCATTAAACATTTCGTCCGCCCTATTTTTTTATTTGAACACCGCGATTCTTTCCCGCTCTGCGTGTCGAGCTTCAAGCGATCGTCATTTGGTTTTGTCGTCTCTTACGACACCCTCAGTATGGAATGGGATGGTGATACAATGTATTCTAAATCCCTCACCGCGCGGATATTGCATTGTAAATAAAAATAAATATAATTTGTAACAATCAATGTGTTGACACTTTGTAAGTGTCCATTGTGTCTTAAACATAAAAATTAAATTAAAAATTTAAAAAAAACCCCGACACAATGACCTATAAAAAGTAAAAAATAAAAATAATTGCATCGCGTTGGGGGACCGCTCCCACTTATTTATTACCTGACCCCTGGTCCCCCAACGCGATGTATTTATTTTTATTTTTTACTTTTTAAAGGTTATCGTGTTGGGTTTTTTTTAAATTTTTAATTTAATTTTTATTTTATTCTTTTTATAGGTACACACTTATTATAATGTAGATTTTGTTAAATTGCACGTGATGCGCTTTCATTTGAGACCCCACTCGATTATATTTGCAGACATTCGGTTATTCTTCTCCACTTTCACCCCTCATAACTTTTAAACGACTCAACCGATTTTCATCAAACACGTCTAAGAACACTCACCCGTAACTCACCTTTCATACAAAAAAAAACTATATTGAAATCGCTTCATCCGTTCGCGGGCTACGGAGCCACAGACAGACAGACTCCTTTTTGCGTCGGGGGTTAAAAATAAATGATTTTACTTTTGACTATTACGCGCCGCGGCCGCCGCAAACGGGTGAAACGTTTCTGCTTTTCACGACCGCACCAACCATCAAACCAAATTATATAACTACATTGAAATTCCTGACAGAAACCGATGCAAGTTCTACTGGCGATTCTGAGAGTTCCTATACCAGTGGCACTTCTGAAAGTGACAGTTCCGACGAGTCATCCAGCGCTGATTCCACCGCAACCGCAAACGTAACTGTGGCGACCTCTTCATAGTGTATAATATAATATCATAATATTGCCGTAAGTTTTCTTTTTAATACAGTTGCTCAAAAAGTGGCATATTGCAGGGCCGTATAGCGTTCGGGAAGTGGGCTATTATATATATATACACACGCGTGCTTTTTTTACCATTCCCGCACTAGTGCGTTTTCTATCCCACCTGTCAAAATAATGTCTATTAAAAGGAAAATCCAACCATGAAGTTTTTACTAAAAAAAAATCATAGAAGTTTTTATGATTCATGCAAAAACGTATATTTCTAAAAAGAAACTACGTACTAATTTGTTTCAATATCAGATTTAATGATTTGATTGAATGAGTTAGGTTAGGTTTTATTTCATTTCATCTCATTAAATTTCATTTTCATTTCATATCAATAAAAAATGTCTACTGAAGACTTGGCGGTATGGGCATAGTTGCTTTTGCCTACTAGAATGGGTGAAGAAAAAATAAATCTCTGCTTATATTCTACGGTTGGCGCCATTTTTCAGAAATGATTAGTTAGTTGAGTTTATTGTGTTTTAATATTTTATTAAATTGCTTCATTTTTTCGCCACTGTATTAAAAACAGTCGTTCTGCACGTGCGGAACCGTCTTTGCAACTTGTTCCGACTGTCAACCCTCGCCTTCGGCTGGACCTCGGCTCGGGTTGACATTTGTCGAAACTCTTTGCAATGACAGCCTTTCCGCACTTGTAATGAATTATACTATTTTGTATTTATGTACTTGATTTCGCTCGCGTTTACCTACTGCTGAGTCGGACCTCCTCCTAATTACATGGAGGGTGATTGGCCTACCGTGCTGCGGTCGCCAGACAGGTTGGCACAGGGCTTTGTAACAAGTTTCCCTTCTCTTGCGGCTAGATTTTCTACCTTGTCGGATCTTAGGACACCCTTATGAATGGGGTGTTGACACTATGTATTCTAAATCCGTCACCACAGCTACTATCTTCTATAATATAAAAATGAATCGCAAAATGTGTTGGTAAGCGCATAACTCAAGAACGCCTGGACCAATTTGGTCAATTCTTTTTTTTTAAACGTTCGGTGAAGTCAATGGTTGTGTTTACGGCGAGAAAAATCGAATAATCGCCGGAAACCCCCTAAAACCAGCGTTTTTCTTTTTCGCATACAAACGTTTTCTAACTAAAACGTAGAGACAATTTGAGCTTTATTGCTATTTTTTAAAGTTCATATTAAATTACAATCACTCACTGTTGTCTAAGCAATGTAGGTGTGTTCCTAACGTCAAAGAGCCAATTTTTGTGACAGGACGAAGTCTGTCGGTTCCTCTAGTTTTAAATAAATTATAAATCTCATGTACTCCACGATCTAAACACGGGTGCGTGCAAAGACCCCCAGCACTGGATAAATGGCCCATCTGGATTGTCGGCGACGGCACTAAGGAATACTTTTATTTGTATTTTTTTTATAAACGGTTCCCCCTTTACAAAAGAAGGGGCATCAGCCTAAAGAAATTGAAAAAGAAAGAAACTTTAGTTGTAGAGGCGTGTCTGATAATTCCTTTTCTTTTGCAGATTCAAGCCATCATCTTAGAAACTCGAAGACCATGCAATCTTAACTAATACCGTTTTTTAATTATAATAATATCATGCAAACTGGTGTTTCAATTATGGACTAAAACTAACTACCTGGGGAAAGACCTCCGTCTTATCAAATACCGCAGCCACATACGGTTACCGCGTAGCCAGAATAATAATAATAAAATAATAATAAATATTCTTGGACATTTCACACAACGCCATCTCGTCCCAAGCTAAGCAACTTAATGCTTGTGTTATGGTAACGAGATGGATGATAAACTACTTATATACATTTCTTATTTTGTAAATACATACATATTATAGATAGAAAAACACCCAGACCCGGAACAAATACTTTAGGTCGTACAAATATTTCTTCCGTGCGGGGATCGAACCCGCGACATGCTGCGCCGCCGATCGCTCAACCACTGCGCCAACCGTGTCGTGAGAATGGTCTGGTGGCGGCCTAAATCAAAGCTGTTAGACCTCGGCATACTTTGTATTTTATTTCTCATCGGCTGGCAGCCCATAAATGACCCACTGCTGAGTCAGGCCTCCTCCACTACATGGAGAGTAATTAGCCTACTGTACCACGCTGGCCATACGGGTTAGCACAGGGTTTATTTCATGGTTTCCTTGTTTTACGGCTTGGTAATCTTCCTCTTGCGTTCCTTAAGTCGCCTCTTACGACACCCTCAAGATGGTATGGGTTGATGACATTTTGTAAATCTAAAAAAGAGTCGAAAATTACCAAACAGTTAATTACCATACGTTGTGATTTATCTGAATAGCACCTACTTGGCAACGTGCAAGGTGAATGTTCCAGGGTAGCCCGCTAAATTCAAATTTTCTTACGTTTTTTGCAATTTGCAGGTCAGTGCTAGGTTGTTTGTTGATTAAAATGTTATTCGCGGCTGTAAGACGTATGTAGTTATAGAATTATAATCATCAAAATCATCAATACAACCCTCCAAGCTCATAAAGTTGCAAGAAAAACTTTTTCAAGCTCAAAAATTCTAATGAAACTTTAAAAAAAGCGTAAGTTTGTAAGAATGTATGTTTGTGACACTTTTACGCAAAAACTACTGAATGCTACAATATACTCGTAGCTTACACATCAGAATAACACATATGCTATAATATAAATTGTGAATTATCCAAAATATTACGATAGTGTCAAGTAAGTAGGAAAAAGTTTTGACGATAAAATACTTTCTATAACGTCGTTATCACAATTTTCCAGGCAGAAGCTATAGTTACCAATAAAAATCGATGCCTTTTTCCTTGTGAATCCTAATGCCAGCAATACACGTTGGCCGAGCTTAGGCCAACGCGAGCGTAGACAATTTAATACAAGGCAAGTGCTACTGCCTACACGTTCGGCAAGTGTATCGAAAACCAAATGGTCATTGTAGCAAATGGCCATTGTAGATGAATTTTGAAGAGATTACAAACTGACTGAGCCCAACGTGCGGGCTCAGTCAGTAAGTTTGTATTGTGACTTGAAACAAGATGGATGACGACGTAGAAGTTATTGCAGCAGCTGCTATTTATTATGTCAGTGTATACCGCACGAAAGTTGTGAAAATGTAAAGACGTAACTTGCAATAATTTTTTTTAATTTGTAATAGTATGAAAAATCAACTATCTGGGCTTAGTATAGGGATCCAGACAACCTCTTCATTCTGGTAAAATTCCAAAAATTAAACAGCAGCATGTTCACAAGTTTAGCGCATGTGACAGCCATCGGTCTCCTCAACCATATTAAGAGCCAACGCACATTGAGCTACTGGAGGCGACCACATTAGAACGCCTGGTGGCCGCCACAAGTTGCGGCCGCGTTTCTCCATACATTTTGTTTAGCATCGGCGCAGCGTTTGAGTGGCCGCGTCCGAGCCACAAGCTTCGGGAGTCGACCGCGCGCGCTACTTGTGGCCACATTTTTTCGTTCAACTCGTGCACACACACGGCCACAGTCGCCGGCTTCTCCCCCCTCTTGTACACTTGAACAACTGCCGCAAGTGTTAGCCACTGAAGGCCGCATCCAGCCACCATTGGCTGCCTATGGTGGCGGTGTGTAGTGGTGTGACTGGTGTCTGCAGTTTCAGATCCAAATAAGCTTCTCAACCCATGAATTACCTACTGCTGGGTCGGGCCTCCTCCAACTACAGCGTAGCACAGTAGGTAATAAGCCTACTGTGCCACTCTGACCAGACTAGTGATGCGACTGATTTAGAATACACAACGTCGCCAACCTATACCCTCCTCAGGGTGTCGTAAGAGGAACGCAAGAGACAGATCACCTAGCCTAGCTGCGGAGTGTAAAAGGCCTGCAGCTCAAATAGTGCAACTACTTGAGCCGCGTAGGAGTTAAAAATATATCGCGGTGAGTGTCATACAAAACAATAGCGAGGATTAGAACCAGTTACAGGTTCCGAAACTAACAAAAAAGTTAGATTATAATATATGTCGCAGATACCCTCATGAGATCATGGATGGGTGGCCGAGATGTGAAGCATCCGGTCTTAATCATAATCTGACATAGTTTAAGATGGATGAGGGCACTGACTTGGGTACTTGAACGAAAGATAATTTAAATCGAAGTAACTTTATTTTTCTTTTACTAACGACTTCCTACATTATGGAAACAAACACGTGCGTCGACACCGAGCAATATAATGCAAGACCGTCCGACGTAGACAGCGCTCCACAATAAAGGCAGTACTGATTGTCTGAGGCAGTGGTCCGTACCCCGCGACGTCTCAGATAGAAGTCTCTCTCGATTCAACAGCGCAGCTCCTTATAAAGACTATCGCTGTCAATGGTGCATCCGGTTCACGTTATGCTAGTGCCATCTAGCCGCAGTCTCGCTACATCCGCTCTATCGACGATCGTGTCCAAGCGGAAGGTACTGCGCCGCTTGCGTTTCCGGTGACGATTTATTATTTAATTAAAATAATTAAACTTCATCAATCCCCGACATATATTATTCATACAGACTGATGGTTCGGGAAACTGAGGAAATCGTATCTTAAAATGTCGGCGTCTCGTTTTCTTCGTTGAAATTCGTTGAAGAAAAAGAAGAGAAGAATAAGTTTAAACCAATGTATTAATTCACTCATCCAAACCAGCTAAATAAACAAATATCAAATTAGTTGAATTGGAATTTTGCTTTTATTCCGAACACTTGTACGTACGACCTACATATATTACAATGAATATGAATAATTATTTATCGACCTGCCTACGTTTCTGTGCCATTTTCACATATTTTGGCATTTTATTGCGTCTTATTCTTTTCCCCCATCTCTTTTATACCTCCCTCTTTCCCTGCGATCTGTCTCTTTCTGACATCGGTGGATGGTATGAATTTACACGCGATGGCTTGTGTCATGCGTGGAATACATCCGTTGACGCCTTCACATTATTTTCTAACCAATAAGTGGCGCCTTATAGTCGTGTCTTGTTGGGCTAGCTGTCATAAGTCACCCCCCTCGACCGTGCTGCCACCTTGTTGTGGTGAGGGCACTTCCGTGACTTTAGAATCCGTTAGGGCCATACCGGCTCAGGGTCACCAATGCCGGGCGGGTCCACGGGGAGAGGCCAGACGACGAGCGGCACACGAAGTCGTGGTGGGCTTTGGCTCTGGGGCCTTTACCTGCCGAGACACACTGCGTCTGACTGGGTACAGTAACATCTGCCCCGGTTTTACGTGCCTCCCGAAGCAAGGAGGAGGTTATACATACATAAAAGATGTAAAGAACATTTTTGCGTGCCTAAGGAACGTTATTTTTTATTTTATTTAGACCTTATGCACATGTTACGTACAGAGGCGGACTTAATGCCAAAGGCCTACTCTACCAGTCAAATATAAAATACTCATAAATACACTAAATGTTTCATAAAAATAAACATAATACATAATATCCCACCAGAAGTAATCAAAGGGTTATTCTGCGGGTAAATCCTTAGCCAAATACTCACGACACTGCTTTTTAAACGACTACCGATTCTCTGCCATCCTAATACTGGTAGGGAGGGACTACAAACGACGAATGGACAAAATCAGAACGATGAGAAGGACACTGGAGAAGACGATTATGACAAGATCGGAGATTTTTTACATGTAGTGAATTAAGATAATTAAACTGAGACGTGAGGTAAGAAATGGAGAATCTAGGAGGGAAATCAATAATGTTAATGCTTTTAAATTACGACGGGGACGGATGGGAAACCATTTCAGTTGGTTGCGATATTCGGAGACGTGGTCGTATTTACGGAGATTGAATATGAAACGAATGCAGTTATTTAGAAGTCGGTCGAGTTTATTGAGCAAATCTGCATTCAGGTTGAAATCGCACACATCACCATAGGCGATTAAAGGGAAGATCAGGACCTGCCCGAGCAGTACCTTCGCTTCAGATGGGAGAAACTTCTTTAACCAATACAGCATACGCAATATATTAGTTACCCTCTGGCTTACATTAGCTACTTGGTTCTGCCAAGTCAAGGTTGAGTCCAAATGAAGGCCAAGATTTTTGACACTCAAGCAGTATGGAACGACTGTATTATTAAAAACGAAAGCCGGCAAGTTGTCTCTTGCTATTCGGCTCATCATACGCGGTCTACCTAAAATAATCAGGCATCCAAATCACTATTAACTTTGGCATCATGTACCCCGTTAATGTCGGCTTGGGTATAAATTTGGAGATCATCGGCATAAAGATGGTACGCACATTGAAGCTCATGAGTCAGAAGGTTTACGAGAATAGAAAATAAACGGCGGTCGAATTTAACTGTTTTTTTTTGCACTTTCGAAGACGTCTGCATCTAGTATCTCCTGTCTGTCATCGGAACGTCGGGAATTTAATAATGTAATGCGTTTTAGTCGGTCCTTAAAATAAAAAACGGCCGCTTTACGAGCAGAGACACGAAAGACAGTGATTTTGCTACATGACAACGTTCCGCCTCGTGTTGCAAAACAAGTGAAAACCTATCTGGAAACGCTTCAATGCGAAATTCATTTAGGGTAGGCAACAGCCTTTACTGATTTGGGGGACTACCAGGAATTAACACACACGAAGAGATCTCTGGCGACTAGTAACACCACATCTATACTAATATTATAAAGCTGCAGAGTTTGTTTGTTTGTTTGAACGCGCTAATCTCGGGAACTACTGGTCCGATTTCAAAAAATCTTTCAGTGTTATGTAGTACATTTATCGAGGAAGGTTATAGGTTATATTTTATTTTTGAAAGTATTAGGCATCCGTATGAAAATTGCGATTTTGTAACCCAAGGTGTAAAATCGAAAAACTGTTTAAGCGTGCGCTGCAAAAACTATTCCATGAAATATTTGATAACATCAGCTCGAGCAAATTAATCCCAGGCTACGGGGTCACTCAGAAAATCAGTAACGCTATAGTAGCCTTTGTTACAAAGTTGAAATTTAGCGGCCTTTTTGAATCTGGGGATCGAAAATCCTCTCAAAATTGTAGGACCTTATTGTAGAAGCGAATACACTGACCTACAAATGAATTACTTATTCTATGGAGACGAGTAGGATGTAAAACAAGATGTAGTATTCACTGTGTGAGTGTCACTTAACTTATCAAACTTCTCAATGTTTTTCCGCACATACAATATGTTTTCATAAATATACCAGCTACGGTAAGAATGCCCATCTCTTCAAACTTCTCCTTGAGGGATGTCCTGGGAGCTAGGTTCTATATAGCTCTTACTGCTCGCTTCTGGAGAACAAAAATTCTGTCTTTATCAGCAGAACACCCCCAAAGTAGTATAACATAAGACATTATACTGTGAAAGTAGCTGAAATAGACTATTCTGGCCGTAGCTACGTCACGTAACTGTCTAATTTTTTTCACGGCGTACGCCGCTGAGCTCAGTTTGCTTGCCAGCAGCGGCGGATCCAGGGGGGGGGGTCATGGGGGTCATGACCCCCCCTGAGCTGGTTCCAGGACTTAGGTGGGCCACTAATTGAACATAATGATTTTATTTATATATTTTGTCACCATACAGATTATGTAACTACATACCTTCAATAGCTATTTAATTAATATAATATACTAACTTTGTATGATGGTAAACGTTTGGGAACGAACGTATCGAAAATTTTAATTTTACCGCGCCACACTTGCGAGCGCTTGTCCACTAGCTCTCCACGCGTCTAGCTGGTAGACCAAAGAGTAGAGTAATAATACCAAAAAAGAACCTAACCTCAAATAAACATGAAAATTTTATAATTCACTAAACGTGACTACTCAGTGTGTGGTTAGACGCGACCAAAGAGTAGAGTAATAATAACGAAAATAAAGTGGCTACTGTTAAGCGGCTAATTGAAGAAAACCCACGGATTACCTATGAGATAATTCGCGAACTATTACGGATTGGTATGAGCAAAATTCAGAAAAAAATACACGAAGAATTGAAAGTTCGGATACTTTGTTGTCGTTGGCCGTTGGATCCCTCATGAACTGTCAGCGGAGCAAAAGCGGGCTCGCGTGGAATGGTGCTCACAGATGCTACAAAAGTCCGACCACGGACATTCTAATGCTGTTTATGACATCACTGTCACAGGAGACGAAACGTGGATTTCTCTCAATCTCGTGTGTGGGTGTTTGAAAATGAGAACAGGCCAACAAAAGTGAGGCAGGCGAGAAACGTTGGTAAAAAATAAAGATCGCGTTTTTTTTTCTTGAATACAGGTCCCAGCTGTACAATTCCACTTGAAGATCAAAAGAGTAATTAATATTAATAATTTATAGTCGGTAGCTAGTTGTTTACCCAGGGTGTTAGAAAAAGTTCGCGCAAGACGACCAAAAAGCCGCGTTCTCCTACATCATGACAACGCTTCTTCACACACGGCCAACAAAACAAAGTCATTTTAGCTTCAGGAAAAGTACAACTCGTCACCTATCCTCCGCATAGCCCCGATCTAGCACCCTGTGATTTCTGTATTTTCCCCAAAATCAAACATTTCATGAGAGGTTTCACTTTTACCAACTCCGAAGAGGCAGTGATAGCGTTCAATCAGCACGTAGAAAACATGCATTCAAAAGTGTAGTCTTTTGAAAAGCAATAAACATAATATTGTGGTTATAACATTGTTTTTTTTTTTAAGTTACGCAAAACTTATAGTGTGACCTACGTATGTATTTTGTCTGTTTCTATTTTGTTTGTTGGAAACCCTTGTCGTACCACCTCTTCAATTTTGCGGAGTGTTGCGTCATGTCATGTCCAGGGGTGACATACCTCTAGCTGTTATGACAAATCATTAGGTGGATGCTCCAGGGTAGCCCGCGAAATTCAAATTTTCTTACGTTTTTTGCAATTTGCAGGGCAGTGCTAGGTTGTATGATGATGAACATTTGATTCGCGGCTGTAAGACGTATGTAGTTACAGAGTTATAATCATCAAACTCATCAATACAGCCCTCGAAGCTCTTAAAGGTGCAAGAAATACTTTTTCAACGTCAAAGTCATTCTTGCACCTTTATGAGCTTGGAGGGTTAACCAACATACAACCTAGCACTGACCTGCAAATTGCAAAAAACGTAAGAAAATTTGAATTTCGCGCACTACCCTGGAGCATGCACCTTAACCACGGTTATGGAATATAAATAGGCTGCCTCATTCAGTGCGTGATAGTGGTTCTCTGGGTGTCTTCAAGAGGGCAATATATACGTGGATATGCACAAGTTATTATGTGTGGAGTTTTTCAAGTGTACAATAAAGAATAAATATTTTTAAGTACAGTACTTACGTACATTAATATAATACCTACTTTTTACTGGTATCTATTGTTATCAAAATTAAATTATAAGTTCTTGACTTGACCACGACTATGTGACCCCCTCCTGGCGCCAAAGCTGGATTCACCCTTGCTTGCCAGCCTATCAATGTGAGGTTTCCACTACAATTTTGTGTCTATAGTGATTGATACCCAAGAAAACAGGGGATTCCACAGTTTCCAATTTATTTAGTTGCACAATGGTTGTTAAGTGTTTAACATTAGGCGTTGAGAACTTCAAACACTTAGTTTTACTGTACTGACAACAACTAACAAAATGAGTTTGTAGGTCTTATTAAGATCTACAAAAAAGTCCGCGAGTGCACATATCTAACTATCATAGTTTAGACACAATAACCGTTTTTATGTTCATAAAAAATATTCACAGTGATAAGCACGGCGGGCGAAGGTGCGCAAAAATGCTAGTTTCTAATACTTCATCAATAGCTCACTGATAACTTTCCTTCGCAGACCTCGTAAGCACACCAGTTTCATATCATCATCAGTCCATAAATGACCCACTACTGAGTCGAGTCTCCTTCAAATTCAAGAAGAGAAATTAGCCTACTGTGCCGCGCTGGAAAAACGGATCGGCACAGGGTCGGTATCAAGTTTCCCGTCTTTGCCTCTTGCGTTCCGTTGGTCGCCTCTTACGACGCCCACAGGATGATTTGGGCTGGTGACATTGTGTATTCTAAATCCGTCACAACACGGAACATTGCCATTTACCGGCTCGCAATTGGGTTGTGTTTAAGGGAAAATAACAGTTCCTTTTTTCAAATGTTACTGCTTCCTTTCCCCCTTTGGGAAGCGCAGCCCGCGGCGCTGAAGCGGGCAGTCGAAGAACGCCTTTGGTTGTAGTGGGTAGGTTGGAGCACTAATTTCCATCTTTTCGCGCCCACATACCCATACCCTGGCTAGTCCCCAACGGCCGGCCGCTACCTTGCCCCAGTCATTATACATGACTGGACGAAATAGCCCCAGTCATATATATATGACTGGGGCGTTTTAAGTGGTTTGTCTCACATTTCATATTAAATTTTCTTACTATTTTTTGTTAATGTCCGTTTCAATTATTAGTCAAGCTTCTATGCTAAATTATGTACAAAAATAATAAAAATGCGGCGCTGGAACGTTAAAAAAGGAAAAATAAAACGATTATCTATGTTGAGTTTTAGTATTCGTTTTGCAGACGCGTGGCGCGCACGCCATTCTTTCGTTTTGAGTGTTTTGTGAATCAATACGTGAGTGTATCGAATTCGTTTTTTATTTACAAGACGAGTTAACTACGAATCTAACCGTATATTGCTTGTGTCGATTGGGAGTCACGTGACTTTCGTGATAGGTCCCGATTGCCCCGTCGACCTGTAGTTGACATGGCCTTGTGACGTAATACCGTATTTTTTTAATAACTGACTTTGTTAAATAAATGTTAGTGTACCCCCAGTGTTTTGGTTTATTTTGTGAGAATAGTAGTCTACCTACATCGTGTGATATATTTTTTTTCAATAAAAGCGCGGTTTGTTATAAAATTGAATTTGAAAAAAAGATGTTTGTTTACATTAAAAATTTGCAAGGTTTTTAATGTAAACAGCGCAATGTGCCAAGGAATTTCACAAAATATTTATATTCACTGGTGAGTGGCTTTTATTAAAATAATATAATATAGTCTAGTATGTATATAATCACTACATAGTATAAAACAAAGCCGCTGTTGTCTGTCCGTCCCTATATACATAGGGACGGACAGACAACAGCGACTTTGCTTAGATCTTTAAAACTACGCAACGGATTTTGAAGCAGTTTTTTTTAACAGATAGAGTGATTCAAGAGGAAGGTTTATATGTATAATACATGCACCCGTGCGAAGCCGGGGCGGGTCGCTAGTTAAATATAAAAAAACACCATATCATCGATCGTAATTTCGAGATATGATGTTTTGAATAAAATTCGAGCGCTCAAACGCGGCGCGCAATGTTTACATTACCGATAAGCAAATTAAATAATATGGTCAGCCATATTTACAACGCAGAATATTAATGAATAACATGTAGTGTGAAATTCCGAACCATTTGTGTAAACATTGGATTAACTAAACAAATCTCGGAAATAAAATCAGGGTTCCGACCAAAGAACGTCTGCTTCGCCTTCACACAGTTGAGTATGTACATACCGCAGATCCTTGTACTTACATTCCTTCGCTATACATTTGGAGACCCGTACGGTTTGTTTGAGGGGGAGCCATGTAGGGTGCATGCCTCATCTCCTAGTACACCTACATTCTTTTGCTATACATTAAGAGACTTGTTCGCCGTACCTATTGTGGCACAACGGACACTTACAACATTAAATATAAATATCCTTGGACATTTCACACAACGCCATCTCGTCCCAAGCTAAGCAAACTTAATGCTTGTGTTATGGTAACGAGATGGATGATAAACTACATATATACATTTTTTTTTGTAAATACATACTAATAATAGATAGAAATGACACCCAGACTCCGAGCCAGTGCCTCTGGTTTAGACAAAGACACTTGCCCGACTCCGGAATCGAACCCGGGACCCGTTGATCCAAAGGCGGCACATCTAACCACTAGACCAACGACCATTTTTATGCACGAAGGAATCAGTGCCTTTTCGTCAAACTCAAGCAAGTCTGAGTATTCAGTGAAATCAATTTTTTTTCATCAACCCCCGATTTAGGTAGGAATTTCATACAAACCGTTCTTATCTGACCCTCTACTCGGTGAAAAGAATATTCCTACCAAATTTCAAGTCTCTACTTCTTATTAGTCACTCATCGCGATATCTCTGGAACCAGAGATATCGTGATGAGTGACTTTATACGTGGAAATCTCCTATAATTATAGAAAGATTATTTGTTTGGTTTTAGTACCAATTAAACACGTGTGAACTTCAGCTTCTGACTGGCGATGAAAAGTGAGCACACTACAAAGCGTACCAAATCGAGGCGTAAGCCCGGCCATGCATCAACTTCGTCTGCAAAACAAAATATCCATGGTTCGAAGCTTCCTATCTGTGTTTGGTGGGATCAGCAGGGTGTATGAGCTGCTCAAACCGAATGAGACTATCACGGGGGATCGCTATCGACTTCAATTGATGCGTTTATGTCGGTCCTTAGAAGAAAAACGGCCGCTTTACGAGCAGAGACACGACAAAGTGATTTTGCTACTTGACAACGCTCCGCCTCGTGTTGCAAAACAAGTGAAATCCTATCTGGAAACGCTTCGATGCGAAGTCTACCCCACCCGCCTTATTCACCGGACACAGCCCCTTTTGATTTTCGCCTGTTCCGGACGGACGTTGGCACATGGCCTAGCTGACCAGCGCTTTCATTAATATGAAGAAGTTAAATTAAGGATCGATTCTTGGATGGCCTCAAACACATGTCATTTTTCCGACGTGGATTTCATATACTGCCGGAAAAATGGGAGGAACTGGTCGCTAGTCATAGACAATATTTGTTCACGACCGAAAAGGCATGAACCAGATGTTTAATAATTATAACTATTAAGTTATCGAAGATGGCACTAATCGCCATCTCGCTCTAACGTCAGTTGACACAAAAGTATTTTATGTAACGGACGCATCAATATTCTGTCTGTATTAATATGATTAATATAATAAAATAGTCAGTTTAACAAGTCAACTCTCATTATTTGATGCACCACCTCTACTAGCAACCTATCGAAGGAAGAGCAGAAGATGAATAATATTGTGTGGTGAACATCGAAATGGTCCTTCGAATGCTATAAAAGCAAACAAATTAATCCTACTGTAGGGTGAGTCCTTTGAAAGTGGATGAATTTGCCTTCCGATCACGCCAGAACGAATTCAAGACTAGTGAATCGGCCATTCAGGTCGGGTCAAATTGGTTCTCCATCAAGACAGAAAATATTGTTTCATTCAGAAAAGCAACATAAGTTTTGGCGGGTAGAAGATTGGGTGTGAGCGCAAAGATCCCGCGTCGTGCCGAGCCGAGTCCGTCCATACGAGTTTGTCCGAGGCCGCCCGAAGTCCGCAACGCTGGACGCTGAGACCGAACGAAAACCGACCGAACCGAAGACTGAAGAACGAACGGAAAATCCGCCATTTTGTTTTGGTTTGTGCCGCCGTCCGAGTCACAGTGCGTTTGCGACTTAAAATAGTTTAGGATTAAAATTTAGTTATATTGTTACTCTAAGTTGTTATAGATCAAAAATGAGTGTTAAAGAGCTCATCAGTCACAGAAGTTATATTAAATCAAATATAACTAGGTTCGCAAAAAGGTGTCAAACTTTGTCAGAATTACACACAGCTTCCGTTGAATATCTGCACGAGCGGAAGGTACGCATTATGGAATTATTTAAAGAGTACGAACAATTGAACAAAGCTATTATGTTCCTAAATCCCTCTGATGACGAGGATGTCGAGGAATACGAGAGTAAGTACAGCACTTGCCTAACAATGATTGATTCTGAAATAAATGTCCGTAGCAATAACTCAGCGCAGTCTGCAAATGGCAATAATAATAACAGCAAGTTGGTTAAATTGCCTCAAATGGACATTAAGCCCTATGATGGCAAAGAAATAATCGATTTTATTCCATTCATTAATATGTTTAATTCGGTCATTGACTCCAACACAGAACTCAATTGTTGCCAAAAATTTTATTATTTGCGCAGTTTTCTATCTGGAGAGGCTTTAGATTTAATAAAAAACTTGCCACTTACTGATGAAAATTATTTATCTGCACTTGGGTTACTTGAAAAAAGATAGAACAATATTCCACTTATAATAAACCACCATATTAATAGTTTACTTGATACTGATTCAATTAAAGGCGACTCTCAACAAATTAGGCATTTTATAAGTGTTATTAGCCTACATATAACTGCACTAAAAAACTTGGGATTACCCGTTGACCAGTGGGATGCACTCTTAGTTAATATTTTGATTAGGAAAATAGATATTTATAATGTTAGAGGCTTCCACTTAGAAAGAAACGAAAAAGAATTGCCCACCTTACAAGAATTGTTGGACTTTTTAGAGAAAAGAGCACTTGTATTAGAAAATACTACTGAAAGGTCTCAGCTGGCCTCAGCAGTACCAATGGCAGCCAGATACAAGCATGAAAAACCAAAAAGAACATCTTTAGCTGCATTTACAACTGAATGTAAGTACTGTTCAAAACCACATAGGCTTTATGAATGTGCCCAATTTAAATTAGCCGCAGAAAATGAAAAGGTGGATTTTGTTAAAAGAAATAATTTGTGTGTATTGTGTTTGAATGCACATAGAGGTAAGTGTACACTGCGCTTAAGATGCTCCTTGTGCAAGAAAAATCATAACACATTATTGCATGTTGCACAGACTAGCATACCTCCAGAGAGTTGCGCTTCAGATACAACTAATAATGCTTTGGCAATGTCGAGCACTTTTAGGGGGCAGAGCTGCTCGCGTCCGTAGGCTTTACTCTAGTTACCCTACACGTGCCCCCTGGGTAGTGCTAAATGAGCAGCCAATCCTGGTGGTAGGTTTCGGCCGCAGCTAGTCACCACCCTCCTGCCTAAGCCATACCGCCAAACGATTTTGGTCGTGTTCCGGTATGAAGACAGGAGAAGCTATTTGAGAGGACGGGTCTAAACAAATACGCCGAGTTGGGAACCGGTCTCAGTGCCATTGGTTTGCCACGCCGGGTGCCTGGTCGGGAGGGTAGCGGGATCCGAAGCACGGTGCTCCGCTGGCCGACCGCAGGTAGTTGGGGGCCCAAGTAATGGTCTCGCCAATCGTGAAAGGCTGCCCCGCCAACTCGCGAAAAATCCCGAAGATGCGCTATCGTGCCGGTTGGCGACCGGATGAGAGGACCCGATAGACATCTTTGGGGGGGTTCGGGCGTCCCCGCAGTCTCCAGCCCAGGCTCCCACACGTGTGGTTGACCTCTGTGCATTGCTGGGTGACCAACTCGGCGCTTGTTTAACTTCCGTCTTCTCCGCCTATTCACACTCACAAAATTTAATGGTTAGACAAAGGATAAAGAGCAAGTGTTTACAGCGGAAGCACGTCCTCTCACTTAAAGTGCACCTCTCAAACATCCGAGGTTTGCACTCAAATCTCGTAGCAGTCCATCACCACCTTGAGACTGAGAAGCCACACTTGCTCTGCCTCACTGAGACGCAAATCAGATGTCCATTAGACGCGTCATACTTGCAATACCCAGGGTATACCCTGGAGCACTCTTTTATACCACACGCTGGTGTTTGCTTGTATGTTCGCGATGACATCTGTTGTAAGCGTCTCCGTAACTTTGAGGATCCTAGTTTTTCTAACTTATGGTTACTGGTGGACACAGGCGTTGAACAGATTGTTTACGCCTTGGTCTACCGGTCGCACAGCGGTGATCAGGAGACAACGAGACTCTTCGAACGGCTCAGTGATATGACTGGTGAGGCTCAGCAGCGGTACCCGCGTGCGCAGTTGGTCTTTCTGGGGGACTTTAACGCTCATCATAAAGAGTGGTTGTGCCCATACCAGTTTACGGACCATGCTGGGAGGGAGGCGCGCAAGTTTGCACTATCGCTAGATCTCACTCAGCTGGTCGTCGAACCGACACGCATTCCGGATGTTGCTGGCCACACACCTAATTGCTTGGACCTTCTGCTGACAACCGACCCGGACAGGTATAATGTGTCAGTGTCAGCCCCTTTGGGAACCTCTGACCACTGTCTGGTGAAATCTGTATCGCACTACTCACCGCCCGATCCCAGCCCAAGAGGCTTACGGCGGGTGTGGCGATACAAGTCAGCAGATTGGGACGAGATGCGGCATTTCCTTGCGTCTTATCCCTGGCAACAAGCCTGCTTTTCCTGTGATGATCCGTCGAGCTGCGCGGAAGCCATTACCGATGTCTTGCGTCAGAGTATGGAATATTTTATTCCTTACTCTGATATCGCACTCGGTGGCAAAGCACGCCCTTGGTTTAATGCTGAGTGTGCCAGTGCTGAGGCACATAAACATTCGGCATACCTATCTTGGGCGGATGCTCGTAGCCGCAAAGCTCCGGATGTACACCTTAAAAAGCAGGCTTTTAACAAAATTGCCAAGTCCTGCAAGAAGGTTTTACGGAAAGCTCGTTTCCTCCATGTTGGTCGCATCGGGACTAAGCTTGCTTCGTACCCAGTTGGGAGTAAAGCATTCTGGTCCCTCGCCAAATCGGTGGAGACGAACTTCTGTCAGTCATCACTACCACCATTGCTGAAACCTGATGGGTCGCTAGCTCACACTGCGAAGGAGAAGGCAAATCTATTTGTCTCCCTCTTTGCTGAAAATTCGCGTCTAGATGCTGGTGACGCTGCACCTCCTTCAATGCCTCGCTGCGACACGTCGATGCCAGAGATACGCATCCGTCAGAAAGAGGTGCTTAAAACACTACGTTGTCTGGATGTGAATAAATCTAGCGGCCCCGATGGTATACCAGCAATTGTGTTAAAGACCTGTGCCCCGGAGTTGTCTCCTATTCTTACACGCCTGTTCCGCCTCTCCATGCAGACGGGGCATGTTCCCAAGTCCTGGAAGGTTGCCAACGTCCAACCAATCCCAAAAAAAGGCAATCGTGCCGACCCGTCTAATTTTAGACCCATTTCGATCACCTCCATACTTTGTAAAACTATGGAACGTGTATTGAACACCAAACTCCTTGCATACCTTGAAGGTAACGATCTCCTCAGCGACCGACAGTACGGTTTCCGCCGAAACCGGTCCACTGGGGACCTTCTTGTGTATGCAACACACTTTTGGGGTGAAGCCATCGAGAGACACGGTGAAGCTCTTGCTGTGTCTCTTGATATTACAAAGGCTTTCGACAGGGTCTGGCATGAAAGTCTTTTGGGCAAACTTCCAGCTTACGGAATCCCCGCTAGTCTGTGCTTCTGGATCTCTGACTTCCTGAGGAACCGTTACATCCGAGTAGTCATTGATGGCTACTCATCGGATCAAGTGGCAATTAATGCCGGTGTACCTCAAGGGTCCGTTCTCTCCGCGACTCTCTTTTTGCTGCATATTAACGACCTGCTTAAACCCGGTATTTTTGGGTATGCAGATGACAGCACGGTCACGGAGAGATACGTATCTGATGCCCGGACCACCAGTAATGAGATTCAGTCGCTTAGGGAGGCCATGGTGGAACGTCTGAACCTGACTTTAAAGTCAGTGTCCAACTGGGGCGATGACAATCTAGTCGGGTTCAATGCGACCAAAACACAGGCGTGTCTATTCACCGCAAAGCGGAGTCCGTTCAACTTGACTCCCACTTTCCGAAATGTGTCCGTGCCAATTGCGGGTCGACTCGAGCTTTTGGGCATGAGGTTATGTTCAGACCTTAACTTCGGGAGTTCCATAGAGTCCAAAGCGAAAACTGCAGCAAAGAAACTTGGTATCCTATTTAAGGTGCGTCGGTACTTCACACCTGGACAGCTTCTCACTCTTTACCAAGCTCAGGTCCGCTCAGGTATGGAGTACTGTTCCCACCTTTGGGATGGCTCAGCCAAGTATCAGTTAGCCGCCTTGGATTCTGTGGAGCGCCGGGCCTACAAGCTCATTGGTGATACGCGGTTGGTGCAGGCAAAATTGCAGAGCCTCGAGCACCGACGACGAGTTGCTTGCCTCTGCGTGTTTTATAGGATACATTTCGGTGAGTGTGCGCAGGAATTGCACGAATTAATTCCACCATCCCCTTTCCATCATCGGACATCCAGGCGTGGGGAGCGACTTCATCCTTATGTGGTTGAAATTCCACATATTCGCACTAAGCGTTTCGCTTCCTCTTTCTTGATGCGGACCGCTAAGGAGTGGAACTCGCTTCCTACGTCTGTATTTCCAAGTAAATATGACTTGGATGCCTTCAAGTCTGGAGTGAATAGGCTTTTACTGTCCCAGCGGGTTACACCGTCGGCCTCATCGTCACTTACCATCAGGTGAGATAGAGGTCAACCGCCGGACAGTTGTTAATAATAAAAAAAAAAAAAAAAAAAAAAAAAAAAAGCACTGCACAATCAAATAATGTTTTATTGCTCAAACTCAAACTCAAACTCAAACTCAAAATTAACTTTATTTACGTAGGTTTTATCACAAAACTCTTATAAATCGTCATATTTACAGTTAACATTATCATCATCATAATCATCTTACGATTGCCTACTGCAATGGTGAGACTAATAGACAATAATGGAAAATTCATACATGCACATGCATTATTAGACACAGGCAGTCAAGTTTCTTTTATTTGTGAAAGGCTGGCCAGGGACATTGACTGCAACATTTTGCAAGCTAATCAGCTTATTACAGGCATAATAGATGGCTCTAAAAATGTCACAAAAAAGGCTACCATTTGTATATACTCTTCTGCAAATAATTTCAAAATCAATGTGACCTGCTATATTACTGGGTCTGTAACTTGTGCACTGCCGCAACAGAGTTTTAGCATGGTTAATTATAAAGTGCCACCTAATATTAAACTGGCTGATACCACATTTAATAAAATGGGTGAAATTTCCATGCTTCTAGGCTGTGACGTCTTTTTTCAGGTGCTGCAGCAGAACTCAATTCCGCTTGCACCAACGGGACCGTTCCTGGTTAATACAGCTTTTGGATATATTGTGGCAGGCAGCCTGCCAGTAACTGCTGGAAAGGTGCTCACATCAAATCATTGTGTCACTGTTGAAGGTAATTCTTCAAACAATACTATTGATTTGGATTCATGTAAGGATAAAACATTAGAAAACACAATTTCAAAGTGTTGGGAATGTGAAAATGTTTCTCGTACATATAAAGAGGGCACCACTGAGCATGAGCTTGCTGAAGAGTGTTTTCAAAACTCTGTAAAATTGATAAATAAAAGGTTTTCTGTGGCCTTGCCTTTAAGGTGGATGTTCCAGGGTAGCCGCGAAATTAAAAAATTCTTACGTTTTTTGCAATTTGCAGGGCAGTGCTAGGTTGTATGATGATAAACATTTGATTCGCGGCTGGAAGACGTATGTAGTTACAGAGTTATAATCATCAAACTCATCAATACAACCCTCCAAGCTCATAAAGGTGCAAGAATGACTTTGACGTTGAAAAAGTTTTTCTTGCACCTTTATGAGCTTGGAGGGTTGTATTGATGATTTTTATGATTTTAATTATATAACTACATACGTCTTATAGCCGCGAATAACATTTTAATCAACATACAACCTAGCACTGCCCTGCAAATTGCAAAAAACGTAAGAATTTTTGAATTTCGCGGGCTACCCTGGAACATCCACCTTAAAGCTTGATTTAAAATCTATACGACTAGGTGATTCATTTAGCCGGGCACTGCAAAGATTTTACCATTTAGAAAGGCGCTTTTCAAGGGACTCTGTTTTAAAGGAGCAGTACACAAAATTTATGCAAGAATACATTCAACAGGGACATGCCAAATATTTTGATATATCTGTATTGAACCCTAATAGTAAAACTACCCCAGTTCGTGCAGTCTTCGATGGAAGCATGAAAACAAATAAAAATATTTGTTTAAATGATATTATGTTAAATGGACCTGTGGTTCAAAACGATTTGTTTGATATTTTAATATTATTTCGTACTTATAAGTTTGTATTATTGTGTGATATAAAGGCCATGTACCGATGTATTTTGTTAGATAGTAAGTATTGTTGTTTGCAGAATATCTTATGGAGAGAGTCTCCGCAAGAACCTGTGCAGTGTTTACAGTTGCAAACATTGACATATGGCTTAAAAACTTCTGCGTTTTTGGCTACCCGGTGTTTAATTGAACTTGCCGAGATGCACAAGGATCGAGATCCTTGAGCTTATTTTGTGCTTAAATATTCAACGTATGTCGATGATATACATTGTGGTGCGGATGATATATCACAGCTTTGTGAAATTAAAAGGCAACTTTCTGAGCTTCTATCGCTGGCTAGTTTTGATTTACATAAGTGGTGTTTTAATTATAGTAGCATTCTACACGATATTCCTGTTGCATTACAACAGTTGAATAATAAAGAATTTGATAAAACGAATTGTTATGTTAAAACATTGGGGCTATCCTACAATGTACAGGCAGACACGCTGAATATTAAATGTCCAATAAAAAATGGTCAAGATGTTTATACTAAAAGACAAATGCTAAGTTTCATAAGTACATGCTTTGACCCATTAGGTTTAGTAGGTCCTATTTTTGTAAAGGCCAAGCATTTAATGCAAGAAGCTTGGTGTAGTAATATTAAATGGGACGACGCACTGCCTGCCACTTTAAACAAAAAATTTGTTGAATTTGCCAATAGTTTAATAAACATGTCAAGCCTATCTGTGCCTAGAAATATAAACGTGCAGAATTATCGTAGCGTTGAGCTTATTGGCTACGCGGATGGTTTGAATATTGCGCATGGTTGTTGTCTCTACTTAAGAGTTGTAAGTGATAAGAATATTATAACCAACAACCTTCTATGTTCAAAGTCTCGTATTAATCCGAGAAGTAAAATGTTAACAATACCTAGAATAGAACTTAATGGTGCCTTATTGCTAGCAATTTTAGCGAGACGGGTATATGAAACATTAGTGTTGAAGTATAATAGTATTAATATATATTTGTATTCAGATTCAAAAATTGTACTCTCTTGGCTTAATACCAATCCCTTAAAGTTAAACGCATACGTTGCAAATAGGATTGGAAAAATCAAACAGTTATCGACTAATGTACAGTGGAATTATGTCAGCACAGGTGAAAACCCAGCCGATTGCCTATCGCGTGGTCTTATACCAGAGCAATTAAATGGAAATTCACTGTGGATTCATGGTCCAACATATCTAAAAAACCTTAATTACAAACATTCTGAAGCAACATCAGCTATTATTTCGGAAAATGATATTCCTGAAGTTAAACATAATTTAGTTTCATGTAATATTTGCCAACAAGATAATATGTTTTATAAATTTATAAAAAAATTTTCTGATCTAGCAAAAATGATTAGAGTATGTTAAACGATTTACTTTCAATGCTAGAAAGCGAAATAAAAATAAAAGGTATGAGCCATTGTTACCGGAAGAGTTAACATATGCATTGCACACGTTAATTAAAATAGAGCAATCTAGAAATTTTTTCAGGGAAATTAAACTCTTAAATTCTAATTCTGAATTAAAATCGCCATTGAGTGGACTTCATCCATTCATTGATGGAGCGGGCGTTCTTCGAGTGGGTGGTCGTTTATAAAACGCCAACCTACCTTTTAATAAAAATTACCCTATTATTTTGCCAAAAAATTCGATTCTAACAAAATTGATTATAATTAGTAAATAGTTAATAAGCTTATTTAGAAATATTATATAACAATGCTGTCTGTCTAAAGTATAAATAAAAAACATTGTAATTTTAAATACAGTTCTGTATTAGTTAATAATATTAAATATTGTGATGTTTGTACAATTAATTGCTGAGGCCCCAGCATGTTCACGACCGAAAAGGCATGAACCAGAGGTTTAATAATTATAACTATTAAGTTATCGAAGATGGCACTAATCGCCATCTCGCTCTAACGTCAGTTGACACAAAAGTATTTTATGTAACGGACGCATCAATATTCTGTCTGTATTAATATGATTAATATAATAAAATAGTCAGTTTAACAAGTCAACTCTCATTATTTGATGCACCACCTCTACTAGCAACCTATCGAAGGAAGAGCAGAAGATGAATAATATTGTGTGGTGAACAATATTTTAAATAAAATGTTTTTGTTTCTTATAATTTAATTAAAGCTTTTATTCTGTAAACTAGCTTTTGCCCGCGACTTCGTCCGCGTGGAATAATGACTTCCGGAAAAAAACAATTTTTCCCCGTTTTCTCCCCGTTGGGAGGGAATTTCCAATAATCCTCTCTTAGTGGTAGCCTACTCCTCCCAACAAACACACAGGCCAAATTTCAGCTCTCTACTGCCATTAGTTTCGGCTGTGCGTTGTCTGTCAGTCACTCAGTAACGGAAGAGTTTTATATATATAGATATAGATAGCTGTACCCGCAACTCCGTCAGTGTGTAATTCCTTGTGTATTATTAAGTTAATGTATTGGTAATATTGTTTAGATCACGTTCACATGAGGCTTAAGTACCTATACAACGAAAATACTTCAGCGCAAAGCTTCCGGGTAAACTATCCTACTTCACTTAAAACTAAATATCTATAACATAATTAATAATACCTATACCTTTAATTAATAAAAGTACCTATGCTTTTACTTACTTATTATTATTATTAAAAAAAACCGAACATAAATTAACCAAAACTTACCTACAACTAACTAACTACTACTAACCTATTACTACTTCACCTAAAAAGAAATAAAATGTTAACTACTAATAATTTGTAATTTGAACGAATATAACACGCCACCAAAATAACTAATACCTATTTTATGAAATAACAACAAAAGAAAATTAAATAAACTAAATTATTGTAAAGACTAAAAGTCGCGCTGATAAACAATATTGCCTGTCAATAAGGGCGAATACTCGGAACGTCTACTCGCATCATCAGCCAAATCCAAATATTGTATGAAGTTCGCGTTTTGATCCCCCGCCCTTTTAAACCTCCCGCGACGACCTGATGCGACGGTTACACAAAAATAATCCTTAAAGAATGATTCAGTAATCACGCGCGATGGTTTATTAGCGTATTTCATGAATAACTTTGGTGTTTCTGTACCGATTTCTATGATTCTTTTTTTATTAAATAGGTAATAATGTTAACATTTATAAATTAGGGATGATTGAGAGTGTTATAAACGTAAGAGTAGACTAATATAATCAGAAAGCTCTGAACTGCTAAGCTATCGGGAGTTACACGTGTTATTGTGAGTCAACCATAAAAGATAGACATTTGCTGTCGTGGAATATTTTTTATATAATTTTAAGGAGAACATTTCCGTCATACATGATTTCTGTGTAGCTTTAACTATTAAGGCAACACACGCGACGGAAGCTTAAAAAATGGAGTAAGTTCTCCTGTTTTCCCAACATTTCCCTTCACTGCTCTGCTCCTATTGATCGTAGCGTGATGAAAAGTATACTATAACCTGCCCAGGAGTATGAAGAACAATTGTACCAAGTTTTGTTGAAATCCGTCGAGTGGTTTTTGTTTCTATAACGAACATACAGACAGACAGACAGACAGACAAAAATTTTACTGATTGCATTTTTGGCGTCAGTATCGATCACTAATCACCCGCTGATAGTTATTTTGGAAAAATATTTCATGTACAGAATTGACCTCTCTACAGATTTATTATAAGTATATAAAAGGTATGAGCCATTGTTACCGGAAGAGTTAACATATGCATTGCACACGTTAATTAAAATAGAGCAATCTAGAAATTTTTTCAGGGAAATTAAACTCTTAAATTCTAATTCTGAATTAAAATCGCCATTGAGTGGACTTCATCCATTCATTGATGGAGCGGGCGTTCTTCGAGTGGGTGGTCGTTTATAAAACGCCAACCTACCTTTTAATAAAAATTACCCTATTATTTTGCCAAAAAATTCGATTCTAACAAAATTGATTATAATTAGTAAATAGTTAATAAGCTTATTTAGAAATATTATATAACAATGCTGTCTGTCTAAAGTATAAATAAAAAACATTGTAATTTTAAATACAGTTCTGTATTAGTTAATAATATTAAATATTGTGATGTTTGTACAATTAATTGCTGAGGCCCCAGCATGTTCACGACCGAAAAGGCATGAACCAGAGGTTTAATAATTATAACTATTAAGTTATCGAAGATGGCACTAATCGCCATCTCGCTCTAACGTCAGTTGACACAAAAGTATTTTATGTAACGGACGCATCAATATTCTGTCTGTATTAATATGATTAATATAATAAAATAGTCAGTTTAACAAGTCAACTCTCATTATTTGATGCACCACCTCTACTAGCAACCTATCGAAGGAAGAGCAGAAGATGAATAATATTGTGTGGTGAACAATATTTTAAATAAAATGTTTTTGTTTCTTATAATTTAATTAAAGCTTTTATTCTGTAAACTAGCTTTTGCCCGCGACTTCGTCCGCGTGGAATAATGACTTCCGGAAAAAAACAATTTTTCCCCGTTTTCTCCCCGTTGGGAGGGAATTTCCAATAATCCTCTCTTAGTGGTAGCCTACTCCTCCCAACAAACACACAGGCCAAATTTCAGCTCTCTACTGCCATTAGTTTCGGCTGTGCGTTGTCTGTCAGTCACTCAGTAACGGAAGAGTTTTATATATATAGATATAGATAGCTGTACCCGCAACTCCGTCAGTGTGTAATTCCTTGTGTATTATTAAGTTAATGTATTGGTAATATTGTTTAGATCACGTTCACATGAGGCTTAAGTACCTATACAACGAAAATACTTCAGCGCAAAGCTTCCGGGTAAACTATCCTACTTCACTTAAAACTAAATATCTATAACATAATTAATAATACCTATACCTTTAATTAATAAAAGTACCTATGCTTTTACTTACTTATTATTATTATTAAAAAAAACCGAACATAAATTAACCAAAACTTACCTACAACTAACTAACTACTACTAACCTATTACTACTTCACCTAAAAAGAAATAAAATGTTAACTACTAATAATTTGTAATTTGAACGAATATAACACGCCACCAAAATAACTAATACCTATTTTATGAAATAACAACAAAAGAAAATTAAATAAACTAAATTATTGTAAAGACTAAAAGTCGCGCTGATAAACAATATTGCCTGTCAATAAGGGCGAATACTCGGAACGTCTACTCGCATCATCAGCCAAATCCAAATATTGTATGAAGTTCGCGTTTTGATCCCCCGCCCTTTTAAACCTCCCGCGACGACCTGATGCGACGGTTACACAAAAATAATCCTTAAAGAATGATTCAGTAATCACGCGCGATGGTTTATTAGCGTATTTCATGAATAACTTTGGTGTTTCTGTACCGATTTCTATGATTCTTTTTTTATTAAATAGGTAATAATGTTAACATTTATAAATTAGGGATGATTGAGAGTGTTATAAACGTAAGAGTAGACTAATATAATCAGAAAGCTCTGAACTGCTAAGCTATCGGGAGTTACACGTGTTATTGTGAGTCAACCATAAAAGATAGACATTTGCTGTCGTGGAATATTTTTTATATAATTTTAAGGAGAACATTTCCGTCATACATGATTTCTGTGTAGCTTTAACTATTAAGGCAACACACGCGACGGAAGCTTAAAAAATGGAGTAAGTTCTCCTGTTTTCCCAACATTTCCCTTCACTGCTCTGCTCCTATTGATCGTAGCGTGATGAAAAGTATACTATAACCTGCCCAGGAGTATGAAGAACAATTGTACCAAGTTTTGTTGAAATCCGTCGAGTGGTTTTTGTTTCTATAACGAACATACAGACAGACAGACAGACAGACAAAAATTTTACTGATTGCATTTTTGGCGTCAGTATCGATCACTAATCACCCGCTGATAGTTATTTTGGAAAAATATTTCATGTACAGAATTGACCTCTCTACAGATTTATTATAAGTATAGATGAAACAGCCCTATCTTCTTCAAGGTCCTTTTACATTCATATTATGTCTGCCGTGAAATTCCGAACCACTTGTGTTAACATTGGAACAACAATACAAATTATGGAAAAATGCGTGTGGTGACGGATTTAGATCACAAAGTGTCACCACCCCATTCCATTGTGAGGGTGTCGCTACAGCCGACAAAAGGAAATGACAAGGCCGATAACCAGCCACAAGGTTGTGTGCCTATATGATCCGTTGGGGCCATACCGACTCAGGGTCACCCATGCCGGGTGGGCCCACGGGGAGAGGCCAGACGAAGAGCAGCCCACGGTGTAGTGGATTTGGGCTTTAGGGACTCCTCTGTCCTCAGAGTTGCCCTGCGAGCCCTAAACCGCTACGGTGACCAGTGTCCTCGGGTTGGCGGTCAACCTGATTGGTCGTTAACCCAAAGGCTGACGTGGCTTCCTTCTGCGAGGCCTTTATGTCGCAGAAGGGGGCGGCGGGGCGCTCGCAAAGCAGGGAGCCCCGGCTGACCTCGCCTTGTTGGAGGGTCACCACGTCGGCGCGTCACAGTGGAATGCGTTAACGCGAACCTGTGGCGCCCCAGGCGTGTCGTGTGAGGGTATACCGCTGGGGTTTTAGTGGGTAGACGATTCGTTTTCGGAGTCCCACATAATCGCCGACCCCACCACCGAGGGGCGATGGTACGCATAAAGCATTACCCAGCGAAACCAAAAAAAACCGGTTTCGTTTCAAGTATTCCATCTCTTGTGGCTGGCCTTTTCATTTCCTTTTGTCGACTCTTACGACAACCCCAGAATGGAACGGGGTGGTGCGACTCGTCCATACGAACTTGTAATTATCAAGGCCGCCTTCCAGAACACCTGTACCACAGAATCGCCTGTACCCTGTGCCCGTCTGTCCAGCGTGGCACAGAAGGCAAATTTCCCTCCGTAGTGGGTTATTTATGGGAGGGGCGGCCAGCCAGGCACCTGACGGGGGCACGTGCAGGACATTCTGACTCAGATTCAGGACTCTCGGTGGGTTGGGGAGCGTTCAGAGCTCCCCATCAAAGCGTGGGGCCCCGAGTGTATAAGCGGGTCACGGAGCATGCTCCCCCATCGGGAGGAGTGAAACCCGTGGCCCTGTCTCGGGCAGTTAAGAGACACCGTTGGTTTTAGTGGGTAGGTTGGGGCGCAAATACCAACTTCCCGCGCCCCGGAGTCCCACATAACCCGGCTGGCGTTTGGCGGTCGGGTATCCATGAGGATTTCCAACGTAATCACAATCATCACTACATACTATACTACATAGTATAAAATATAGTCGCTGTCGTCTGTCCGTCCCTATGTATGCTTAAATCTATAAAACTACGCAACGGATTTTGAAGCGGTTTTCTTTAATAGATTCTTTAATAGTGATTCAAGAGGAAGGTTTATATGTATAATACATGCAATATTGTAGTATAACACTGATAAATTTAGAGGATTCCGATGTGATGTCGTACATAAACACATTTTTATGCGCTTACATTACAAGGGTTTATTTAGTATCAGCATTTCACCCGTGCGAAGCCGGGGCGGGTCGCTAGTAAAAAATAAAATAAAAAGGTATACTAAAAATCCGTCACCACGTACGCGAAGCCAAATAACATTTTAAAGAAAAGGTTATTAGTGATTTATCTTCACGAATAATTATTTAATACGTCCATAATAGGTACCTACTTACGCACGAAACAGGTGTTATTGCAAATTAACCAACTGAATAAACAACCAAAACTACAGTATATAAGGGGACAATTTTTCATTCGAATACACTCTCATACTTCCATCACATAGTTTGGCATCAACATTTTCTTTAGAAATATCGAAATGTTCAAGTTATTTGTAGTTACTATCGTCGTGGCTCTGCTTGTTCAACAGGTAAGAAAATTACGCAAAGCATTACTAAACAGCTATTTAAATATTAAATAAAAATGTTAGCTGTTTGAAGTCGGTGCCAACTTCAAAATCGACTTATATTTTTGTTAAAACCTATTTAGTTTGTACAGGAGTTCCAATAAAATGTATGTATGACGGTCCTCCATGATATTGGAGGAGGCCCGACTCAGCTGTGGTTCCTCTATGGGTGATGATAGAGAATATACTTATATATAATAGATACGACGAAGATTCATTGTAATAACATACTTATTTTATTTATTTGTTACAGGGCGAGTCTCGTAAGTGAAGTTTAAATAGTTTAATATTAATAATAAATCTATATTTCGGACAATGCCCATAGTAAGCAATCTATACTTATAATAAATCTGTAGAGAGGTCAATTCTGTACATGAAATATTTTTCCAAAATAACTATCAGCGGGTGATTAGTGATCGATACTGACGCCAAAAATGCAATCAGTAAAATTTTTGTCTGTCTGTCTGTCTGTCTGTATGTTCGTTATAGAAACAAAAACCACTCGACGGATTTCAACAAAACTTGGTACAATTGTTCTTCATACTCCTGGGCAGGTTATAGTATACTTTTCATCACGCTACGATCAATAGGAGCAGAGCAGTGAAGGGAAATGTTGGGAAAACAGGAGAACTTACTCCATTTTTTAAGCTTCCGTCGCGTGTGTTGCCTTAATAGTTAAAGCTACACAGAAATCATGTATGACGGAAATGTTCTCCTTAAAATTATATAAAAAATATTCCACGACAGCAAATGTCTATCTTTTATGGTTGACTCACAATAACACGTGTAACTCCCGATAGCTTAGCAGTTCAGAGCTTTCTGATTATATTAGTCTACTCTTACGTTTATAACACTCTCAATCATCCCTAATTTATAAATGTTAACATTATTACCTATTTAATAAAAAAAGAATCATAGAAATCGGTACAGAAACACCAAAGTTATTCATGAAATACGCTAATAAACCATCGCGCGTGATTACTGAATCATTCTTTAAGGATTATTTTTGTGTAACCGTCGCATCAGGTCGTCGCGGGAGGTTTAAAAGGGCGGGGGATCAAAACGCGAACTTCATACAATATTTGGATTTGGCTGATGATGCGAGTAGACGTTCCGAGTATTCGCCCTTATTGACAGGCAATATTGTTTATCAGCGCGACTTTTAGTCTTTACAATAATTTAGTTTATTTAATTTTCTTTTGTTGTTATTTCATAAAATAGGTATTAGTTATTTTGGTGGCGTGTTATATTCGTTCAAATTACAAATTATTAGTAGTTAACATTTTATTTCTTTTTAGGTGAAGTAGTAATAGGTTAGTAGTAGTTAGTTAGTTGTAGGTAAGTTTTGGTTAATTTATGTTCGGTTTTTTTTAATAATAATAATAAGTAAGTAAAAGCATAGGTACTTTTATTAATTAAAGGTATAGGTATTATTAATTATGTTATAGATATTTAGTTTTAAGTGAAGTAGGATAGTTTACCCGGAAGCTTTGCGCTGAAGTATTTTCGTTGTATAGGTACTTAAGCCTCATGTGAACGTGATCTAAACAATATTACCAATACATTAACTTAATAATACACAAGGAATTACACACTGACGGAGTTGCGGGTACAGCTATCTATATCTATATATATAAAACTCTTCCGTTACTGAGTGACTGACAGACAACGCACAGCCGAAACTAATGGCAGTAGAGAGCTGAAATTTGGCCTGTGTGTTTGTTGGGAGGAGTAGGCTACCACTAAGAGAGGATTATTGGAAATTCCCTCCCAACGGGGAGAAAACGGGGAAAAATTGTTTTTTTCCGGAAGTCATTATTCCACGCGGACGAAGTCGCGGGCAAAAGCTAGTAGTAAATAAATAATTAAAATATTATAAAACAAAAATTATTACAATTCTGAAAGTGAACAAAGGAAATATTCATTCCGGCCGCTTAGGCCGTTTGTCCACCGCCGCCGTCACCGAAAACGAGATATCGGTGCCGAGTTACCGATACATACATTTACTATGGCCGTGTGTCCACCGCACGCCCGTCACCCGAGAACCGTCATCCCGGCCGCCGAACTCGGCACGGTTTTATGACGGGCCGATGTGCCGGCAATACAAAACAGGTTTGTTCACCCGGTTTTTGTTTTAGCTGAACAACCGATATATCGGCGCGGTGGACAAACGATCGCCGTCACGACATCGTAAACTCGGCCCGAAATAATCTCGTTCTCGGTGACGGCGGGCGGTGGACAAACGGCCTTATACCGCATAAAAAAAGAGCCGGTAATTACATATAGGTTTAGACTCGCTGCCAGTGTGTACGCTACTCAGTACGTGTAACTGCCGTATAAGGTGGAACGGCAGCCGGGACGGCCTTATGCCAGTTGCCTGATGGTCACCGGTTGCCGTCGTATATAGACGTTTTCAGCACTAGAGACGACACAATCTGGTAAACATTTCGCTGCGAGCAGAAGGATTGGTGGTCAGTAATAATCATCATTTCAGCCAAAAGACGTCCACTGCTGGACATAGGCCTCCCCCAAGGATTTCCACAAAGGCCGGTCCTGGGCCGCCCGCATCCACTGCTTTCCGGCGATCTTAACCAGGTCGTCGGTCCACCGTGTGGGAGGCCTACCAGCACTGCGCCTTCCGGAACGCGGTCGCCACTCGAGGACTTTTCTGCCCCATCGGGCGTCGGTCCTGCGAGCTATGTGCCCTGCCCACTGCCACTTAAGTTTGGCAATCCGGTGGGCTATGTCGGTGACCCTGGTTTTCCTGCGTATCTCCTCATTTCTGATTCGATCTCGCAGGGAAACTCCGAGCATAGCCCTCTCCATTGCCCTTTGGGTGACTTTGAGCCTTCTGATGGAGCCCATAGTGAGCGACCACGTCTCTGTTCCATATGTCATCACTCAGTAATAGTAATAATCTATAATCCCACAACTGACAGAAAGAACGACCAGGATGGCTTTGATCGACGATACCACCTTGAGAATGCATTTGTGACATTGCACTAGCTTCTGCCCGCGTTTTGGTCTCCGCATAAATTATGGCTTACGGGTTATTATGTCGTAGGTTCTTAAAAAAAATGAAAAAAAAAATGCAGTCAGTAGCTTTTGCGTGAAATATTAGCAAAGAGCCATCAAGCCATACACACATACAACCTGTCACATTTAAAATATGTATATTTGCTTTCACATGCTGCTGGCGTGACCTTGGACGTAAGAAACAAATGTCTTGCTAACCAATTAGTTAAATAATCACACCATGTTCTCGTTGGTCTAGGAGTCAGACCACCTTTGCATCACGGAGTCCCCGGTTCGAATCCGGGGTCGGGCGAGTGTCTTTGTGTACATCGGAGGCACTTAGTTTAAGTCTGGGTGTCATTTGTGTTCGTTAAATACCATGTAATAACAATACACAGCCCCCGTGGTCACGCTGCAAGCACGTGCAGAAGTACCATAAAACAAAGAAATAGCTTGAATATCCTCCTTAAATATATTTCACAATGAACTTAATTAAGATAGGTTACAAGTAATTCGACCTGAAAATGTACCCTTGCCATCTTTAGTATAACGCTGAATTTCGAATGGCTCACTGGCATAATTACGCCTTTCCTTTGCAGAAGCAGAATCAGAGGATAATAATGCTAACGGTAAGAAATATTTTAACCGTAGCTCGCGAACGGATGAAGGGATTTCAATTTGAAAGTTTTTTTTTTGTATGAAAGGTGAGTTACAGGCGAGTGTTTTGAGACATGTTTGTCGAAAATCTGTCGAGTCGTTTAAAAGTTGTAAAAGGGTGAAAGTGGGGAAGAATAGCTGGCCAGACGGGCTGGCAGAGGGTTTAATATCACCCCCTCGACCGTGCTGCCACCTTGTGGTGGTGAGGGGGCTTGCATGCCTTTAGGAGCCGTTGTGGCCACACCGGCTTAGGGTCCCCGGTAACGACATTGAGCCCGTAACGATCCACTGCATGGACATGGAGGCTAATAATAGTACTCACTTGTATTTCGACTCTTCAATTGATACACATTGCACACACATGTAAACAACATACAAGAAAAACCAGATATTTAGTCATAGTGGCAGATCTATTTACAATAGAAAACAGTTGAAATGCAGTTTAAAATTATGTTAATCAAGGTTTTAGTGGGTACTTCGGGCGCTAATTTCCATCTTTCCGCCCCGTAGTCCCACATACCCCATCTAGTCCCCTTCGCTGGGTAGCCATGAAGATTAACAAGGAAAAAAGACATCGTTCTTTATATGACTAGCTTCTGCCCGTGAATCCGTCTGCGTATAAATTATAGCCTACTAGCCCGTCCTCTGGTTACAAACTAAGCTTAATGTTTGTGATATGAATACCAGATTACGGATGTAATCAATTTCATCAACCTACTTATTTGCATTGTGTTACAGTACAGTAAACAAATCTAAGCCGCATTATATGTGCAAAAGAAGAATAGGATTTATTGTTGTTTATTTTGTTAGTTATTTTATTATTGAACGATATTGCATTGTCATTTAAGATATTATTTTAACGCATGGCATTGTATCGATACCCCAAAATATCGATAGGTATCGGACGTCTCTACAAATGCTGCGTTATCTGTGGATGCAGTGGATTCATGAATATTTAGGGCTCAATATCTTTAAATCTCGGCCATCCCTGACAAAAAAACTTGCAGATACGAACTCAGAAGATGACGCCAAGTTAAATAAGATATTTTTCATTAAAAGACGTAGGCATTTTATAACAAATAAAACAATGTATGGGAAGCTGCCATTGTCCTTTCGACGTAGCGCCGCAGAAAACGTCCTTACGCGTCTCAATTTAGACCCATTATTGTTTATGTAAGTTCCCGAGACCAACTTCAAAACTAACTTCAAAAAGAAACTTCTGGGTGATGTTTGTATTTCCTATGACCCTCCGGCACTAGGCAAGGGTTGGCTCATTCTTTAACTACTTGATGCGTTTAATAACGACGATTCCATACACATAATATTAAAAGCCAACACACACCCTCAAGATGGAATGGGGTAGCGACACTATGTATTCTTAATCCGTCACCACACGGAATGGCGGCGGAGGATTTATTAACCGTGTGAATGCTCTGTTAACTTCGCCATTGATGTTGATACTTCAGTTTTCTCGACATGCCAAAGTAGATTTGTTTCCGTGTATATGTCAAAAAATGTAAAAATAAAACCTTGCTGGCAAACACAACTACATCAAAACCGCACTAAAAGACGACAAACAGTAAAGAAAAGTGCTCGAAGTCTATGCCAGATATAATAGACACTGGCATCCGTTTAGGTATACAAATTTGGGCACTCAATTCCCCCAGTTAGCTGATAATTATTATTAAGCGCACGGCGGTCTCACCCACGTGGTGATGGAACATTTTGATAATGATGATAGAAAGTATTTTGGTTTTTCGTCAAAACTTTTTCCTACTTTCTTGCCGCCTATCGTTATATTTTAGACTAGCAGCCCGTCACGGCTTCGCTCGGGTACGATGTTACCCGCGGGAGATTAGCCGGAATAAACAAACAGACAGACGACAAAAATTTGAAAAAAGGTTATTTTGGCCTATGTCTGTCTACACATACTTAAGTATTTAGTAAAAAGTTGTTATTTTATCATTACAAACAGACACTCTAATTTTATTTATTTGTATAGAAGATTATTCACACTTTATCTGTATACATAAAAACATAAATGTGTTATTCTGATGTGTAAGCTAAAATATTATTGTATAGCTTTTATTAAAATCCAATCTGTAGTTTTTGCGTGAAAGAGTAACAAACATAGAAGTTTGTACTTTCGCGTTTGTAATATTATTAGTGGATTTATTGTTCTTTTGTATGACCTTAAGGTTAGACCTGCTGCCAGTTTCGTACGTTACTGAATACGTGTAACGACTCCCGTAGAAGGTGGAACGGGAGCCGGGACGGGCTTAGGCCAGTTGCCTGAGGGTTACCGGTTGCCGTCGGTTATACACGTATTCAACACTAGAGATGACACCCGATACACATAAAAAGCAACTGTCATGCCAGCAATGCACGCTGGCCGAGCTTAGGCCAACGCGAGCGTAGGCAATTTAATACAAGGCAAGAACTGTCTACACGTTGGGCAAGTGTATCGAAACCAACTAGGCGAGCGACACCGAGCGATGGCCAGGCAATGCAAATATACCGTCTATACGTTGGTATTGGCGTTCACTCGGCAATGTTAGGCCAACGTATATTGCTGGCTTCAGAAAGAACGACTGGGATGGCTTTGATCGACGATAGCACCTTGAGAATGAATTTGTGACATTGCACTATCTTATTCCCGCGACTTCGCTTTCGTATAAATTAGGCCCGTAGGCCTAATTAACAGTAATACGTATGTTACTCTGTCCTATGTACCTACTTAATATATTCTTGTATAGTTACAATAAAATCCAGTCAGTACCTTTTGCGTGAAAGGTTAGCAAGGATCCATCCCGCCATACATACATACATACAAACTTTCACATTTGTAATATATGTATATTTGCTTTCGGATCCTAAAAATAACGACGGAACTACCCGTAAAAGTAAGAAACAAATGTCTAGTTATCCATTTACTTATATAATCACCTCACGTTCTAGTTGGTGCAGGGGTCAGTTGTGCCGCCTTTGCATCACGGGGTCTCCGGTTCGAATCCGGGGTCGGGCAAGTGTCTTTATGTAACCCAGTGCAATACATGGTAATACATAGCCCCTGTGATACAGGTTTTAAGCACATGCAGGTGGACCATTAAAGAAAAGCTTGAATATCCTCCATAGGTTTTATTCAAGGACGTTTTTATTCAAGGACGTTTTTATTCAAGGACGTTTTTATTCAAGGTTATTTTGTATTGTTTTAGTATTCACGTTTCAGTTTACGCCACCCGGGTCCAATAGAACGGTTTGTTATACGGATTGGATTGGGAAAATAAACATTTACGTTAGGTACAAAAAGGACCCCAAAGTAATAAAATAAGAATGACAGGCCCTGAGTTTCTTGCCAGTTCTTCTCAGAAGTTATCGCGTTCCGAACTGGTGGTAAACTATATTACTTTGCATTGTATACTACTTCTACCTACTACCCAGCCCATACATGGTCCACTGCTGAGTTGAGCTCCCTCCAACAGATGGAGGGTAATTAGCCTCCTGATGCACGCTGGCCAGACAGGATGGCACAGGGTTTCTTTTCAAATGTCCTTCTCTTGTGGCTAGGTTATGGGCTTTGTCATTTCTTTTTGTCGGCTCATACGACACCCTCAGGATGGAATGGGGTGGTGACACTGTGTATTCTAAATCCGTCAGCACGCGGACATACCTATTCTTGTAATGTCTCATTAAAATCCAGTCCGTAGCTTTTGTGTGAAAGATAAGCAAAGATCCATCCAGCCATACATACATACATTCAAACTTTCACATTTAAAATATGTCTATTTGCTTTCAGGACCTGCTGGCGCGACCTACCTTGGACGTAAGAAACAAATGTCTTGCTAACCAATCTATACTAATATATAAAGCTGCAGAGTTTGTTTGTTTGTTTGTTTGAACGCGCTAATCTCAGGAACTACTAGTCCCATTTTAAAAAATCTTTCAGTATTAGATAGTCCATTTATCGAGGAAGGTTTTCCGAATTTATCCGTATGAAAATTGCGATTTTGTAAACCAAGGTGTAAAATCGAAAACCTATTTATGCGTGCGCTGCAAAAACTATTGACAATAGAACAAAATGATGTACTACGGATTTGTAGGTCTTATAAAGATCTACAAAAAAAGCACATATCTATCATAGTTTAGTCACAATAACCGATTTTATGTTCATAAAAAATATGCACGGGTTCGAAGCCCACGCGGGCGAAGCCGCGCGCAGAAGCTAGTTAGTTATATAATCACACCATGTTCTCGTTGGTCTAGGGGTCAGATCACCTTTGCATCCCGGAGTCCCCGGTTCGATATATAGCCCCCGTAATACAGGTAGTAAGCACATGCAATTGGACCATTAAAAAAAGAAAAAGCTTGAATATCCTCCATAGGTTTTTTTTCTGATACACCAGGAATCGTAGAAGATACGAAACATGCACAATATCACTACATCTTATTGTTCTTGAAAAAAATAACTTAAGTTATTGATCAAAATCACTATCACTACATATTATAAAACAAAGTCGCTGTCGTCTGTCCGTCCCTATGTATGCTTATATCTTTAAAACTACGCAACGGATTTTGAAGCGGTTTTCGTTAATAGATAGAGTGATTCAAGAGGAAGGTTTATTGCACCCGTGCGAAGCCGGGGCGGGTTCGCTTGTGAAATATAAATAAATGGTAATTATTGTTCTTCTTCTTATATATAACTAGCGACCCGCCCCGGCTCCGCACTGATGCAATGATGAATATCTAAATTTATCAGTGTTTCTCTACAATATTATGCATGTACGAGTATTATACATATAAACCTTCCTCTATTATAAAACCCGCATCAAAATCCGTTGCGTAGTTTTAACGATTTGAGCATACATAGGGACGGACTGACGACAGCGACTTTGTTTTATACTATGTAGTGATAGTGAAAATGCATTGCTGTTCGTTAGTCTCGCTTAAACTCGAGAACGGCTGGAGCGATTTGGCTAATTTTGGTCTTGAAATATTTGTGTGAGTCCAGGAAAGGTTTAAAAGGTGATATTAATTGATTCTGAGGCGGTACGAAGTTTGCCAGCTCAGCTAGCCATATATAACAAAAATATTCACTTTTCAGAGAGATTTATCCGTTTTTTTACCATTGTGCTCAATTAAGATAGGTTACAAGTACCTCGGTCTGAAAACGCTATTTGCACTTGCCACCTTTAGTGTAAGGCTCAATTTCGAATGGCTCACTGGCTTATTTGCGGCTTTTTTTTGCAGGTGGTGTAGGTCAGAAATATTTTCATGTATTCATTCTATATTCCTTGCGTTTTTCTGAATTCTACTGGGTTCGGCACCAGGCTTACCTTATTTGGCTAACTACCAGTACCCAGCCCAGATGTAAAATTTCGTAATAAATAATTTAAATTATTTAATATATAAAACTCTCTGTATTATCCGCATCGGCTTGACCGATTTTGATGTAATTTCATATATATATTCAATAGGTATGAGAATAGGTTGTTAACTAACTTTTACACCCATAAGCGCGAGTGCTCGAATGCGCGATGAAGTGATTTCAATTTAACAGTTTTTTGTATTTTATTTTGTACTTTTTTTTTGTATGAAAGGTGAGTGTTTTTCTACATGTTTGATGAAAATCGGTCGAGTCGTTTAAAAGTTGTGGGAGGTGAAAGTGGGGAAGAATAACCGAATGTCTGCAAATACATACGAGTATAATCGAGTGGGGTCTCAAATGAAAGCGCATCACGTGCAACTTACAAAATAATATGTATTAACAACTTAACAAAATCTACATTATAATAAGTGTGTACCTAAAAAAGTATAAAATAAAAATTAAAAAACCCCGTTACAATGAGCTGATTGAAGGTTAGACCTGATGCCAGTTTCGTACGCTAATGAATACTTGTATCGACTGCCGTAGAAGATGGAGCGGGAGCCGGCACGGGCTTAGGGCAATAATTGCCTGATGGTTGCCGGTTGCCGTAGGTTATACACGTTTTCCACGCTAGATGTGACACATCCTGGCTGCTGACCTGGTAAAAACTTAAAGCATTTGGCTGCGAGCAGACGGAATGGTGGGTTCCTTCCTCTGCCAACCATGCTTCCTCTGATAGATCTCTGGCCACTCTACTCACACTATCACACCTGGGCTGTCCAGTTGGGCAGCTACACGTTGAGCAATGTCTTCTCACATTAATGCATACATGCTGTTACGAAAACCCAAAACGAAACATTTTAGGCAAAAATAAGCAACATTCTTCTCTTCAAGTAATCACAAGTTCAATGATTCAGATCGATCAATCTCTGAAATTTACTATAACAACAATGAAAAACTAATTTGGAACAGGTGCTAAGAGTGTGGCGTGTATATCGTAACAGTTAAATATAACAAGTATGCTAAAATAGCAGTCTGTTACTGCTATCTGCATGGAGCAACACCTGTTCCTAGCGGTGACAATGTTTCATGTTACACTCCAGCAGTAGCAGTGACAAGCTTTTCTATATTCATTCATACTATGGTTCCCGTAGTTAGATGATTCTCATAATATTCAGTATAAACCAATTTCTGTAATTCAGAGACTCTTTCTCAGAGTCTGGGTCCAGTTTACTTGAACAAAAGCTATGGGATTTTCGGGTTTTGTCAGTTTCAAAAAAATATTAAAAACAAAGTATACATTTCTTTTTTACTTTTATGGCGCGATCTTGTTATGTATTTAAGAAAGGCTCTACGAAGCGAATCATTTTTTTCACTTACAATTAAGACTGTTGTTAATTAACAATTGTTTTATTTGTTGAAATATTAACTTTAAGTAAAATTTCCATCGGGAATAAATTATTTATAGTGTTCAGAACACACCTTAACTTTTTCAAAATTTGTCGCGCGGAGACCTATTTTCAGCGTTAAATTAAAATTATAAATAATGGAGGTAGAGTTCCGGAAGTTACGAGATTTTCATTGGAAATTTCCTCTTCTTTCAGTTGAAATATTGGCAAAAAACAAAATGCCATTTTTTTCATCTTTTATGTGCTAATACAAGCTTTTGGCACATTTTTCTAGGCGTCATTCCGAATCCAATGAGCTATGGTACATATTTTTAAAAGCAGTATCTATAGTTTGTACCATTTTCAACTTGTCGACTAGACTATACATCGAAACCGCACTAAAAGGCGACAAACAGTTAAGAAAAGTACTCGAAGTCTTTGCCAATTAAAATAGACACTGACATCAGTTTAGGTATAAATATTGGGGAACTAAATTCCCCCTGTTAGCTGAGGGCCCCGCCTCGGAGCTTGCGGACCAAGACCAAGGTCGCAGAGCGTGTTGTCCCATTGGAGAGCGCTAACAGCGGGTCTGGAGCAGGCAGTCCAAGCACGCCGGTGATTCAGTGTGTGAACATACATTTTGTATTTTTTCAGCATCATCTCCATCAAAATCATCTTCAGCAAGTGGTAAGTTTTTCGTGTACAATAAAAAGAAACTACATTTAAGCAGCCCTTAAGTGACCCACTCCCGAGTAGTTAAATAGCTGGACTTGTATTTGAGCCTATAATTTAGTAGCGGTGTGTATGTGTAGGTTGCAAAGTAGGTGCTATTCAGTTAAATCACAACGTATGGTATTTAGCTGTTTAGTCTTCTTCTTCTACCTGGCGTTAAGCCCGGCCATTGCCAGGGTCCGCCTAAATGAATGGCATTTAGCTGTTAAGTACTTACTTGTATTTCTCTTCTCTCTGGTGTCTTTGTGTAAACCAGTGCAATACATGGTTATATATAGCCCCCGTAATACAGGTAGTAAGCACATGCAGGTGGACAATAAAAAAAAAAAGAAAAAGCTTGAATATCCTCCATAGGTTTTTTTTCTGATACACCAGGAATCGTAGAAGATACGAAACATGCACAATATCACTACATCTTATTGTTCTTGAAAAAAATAACTTAAGTTATTGATCAAAATAAAATATAAATAAATGGTCATCATTGTTCTTCTTCTATTTCTTAAATATAACTAGCGACCCGCCCCGGCTCCGCACGGGTGCAATGATGAACATCAAAATTTATCAGTGTTTCTCTACAATATTATGCATGGTTTGTATAATACAAACCTTCCTCTTGAATCACTCTATCTATTATAAAAACCCGCATCAAAATCCGTAGCGTAGTTTTAAAGATTTAAGCATACATAGGGACGGACAGACGACAGCGACTTTGTTTTATACTATGTAGTGATGACAGTGAAAATGAATTGCTGTTCGTTAGTCTCGCTTAAACTCGAGAACGGCTGGAGCGATTTGGCTAAGGTTTAAAAGGTGATATTTATTGATTCTGAGGCGGTACGAAGTTTGCCGGGTCAGCTAGTCACTACATAGTATAAAACAAAGTCGATGTTTTATGTCCGTCCCTATGTATGCTTAAATCTTTAAAACTACGCAACGGATTTTGAAGCGGTTTTTTTTATTAGATAGAGTGGTTCACGAGGAAGGTTTATATGTATAACACACCCCCGCTTTGCACGGGCGAAGCCGGGGCGGGCCACTAATCATATATAAAAAAAAATCACGTTTCAGAGAGATTTATCCGTTTTTTAATCAGTGTGCTCAATTAAGATAGGTTACAAATACCTAGGGTCTGTAAGGCTCAATATCGAATGGATCACTGGCTTATTTGCGGCTTTTTTTTGCAGGTGGTTATGGTGGTATAGGTAAGAAATATTTTCATGTATTCATTCTATATTTCTTGCGTTTTTCTGAATTCTACTGGGTTCGGCACCAGGCTTACCTTATTTGGCTAACTACCGGTACCCAGCCCAGCTGTCGAAATTCGTAATAATTAATTTAAATGATCAGTGACGTCACGGCGGGCATTCAGTGACGTCACGGCGGGCATTAAAGTGAATCAGCTGATCGACCAGCTGTAGTAATTCAAGCACATAACGTTTTATTTAATCAGTAATTTTATTTAATTTTGAAAGTATATTGTGTGACGTACTTGAGTGAGTGTTATTGCGTCGAAAAATCCGGGATATTCGAAGTAAATCCACATTCAAAACAATTTGGAACTGTGATTTTTTGCGATTGAAGTCACTTGGATCGCAATAATTTAATTCGTATACCCTCTACGGGTTCACACTGAACTGACATCTCGACCAAACATTATTTTCCAATAATTGAGTATAGTGCCATCTGAACGTAAAGATGAACAAGTGCGCAGCTTGCGGGAAATTTCAAGGGCCAAAAGGTGGCACTGCATGTAGTTTATGCAGTAAAAAATATCACATAGCTTGTTTAGGCATGAATGAGGCTACGAAGTTGAACAGTGATTGGCAGTGCCCGGAATGCAAGAAAAAAATCCCCAGGGGTGACAATAGCAGTACCCCTGTGAGAACAACTTGCAGTGACTACTCGCCAGGTGATCGCCTTAGCTCTGGCACGGGTGGCGGTGCTGAGGATGAGCTGTCATCAGCAAAGGTGGACCTGGCTGTAGAAATACAACTTTTCCGTGCGGAATTGCGAAAACTAAGAGAAGAACTGGTAGATTTCCGCAGTGAAATGTCAAGCTTGTCGGGGGTCGTTGCGAGTTGTAACATCCGAGTCGATAACTTAGAAATCAGGATTGACGCTCTTGAAAAGCGGTCATCGGGAACGTTAGAGGGCGACTCGCGGCATTCACAGCTAGAACAAACGATAGCGCAATTGAGATGTGAACTTAATGACCGAGAGCAGGATACACTCTGCGCCGATCTCGAAATATCGAATCTAGCCGAAGAGCCGGGGGAAAATATTATCCACACGGTGGGGCTTATCTCCGCAAAGCTGGGAGTGACTCTTGTTACTGAACGAGACATTGTGTTTGCGGAGCGCGTCGGAGCCCGGGGGGACAAATACGTAGGCGATGCTGAGCGTGCGGTACGTGGCCGCCGGGTTGTGGTACGTCTGGCGCGTCGAGCGTTGCGCGATGAGTTATTGAGTGCGGCGCGAGTGCGGCGCGGTACCACCTCGGCTGACCTCGGGCTAAGTTCGCCGCCTCGTCCCTTCTATCTCAATGAGCGGCTCCCTAGGTATAATAAGCAGCTGTTCTACAAAGCTCGCGAGGTTGTACGGCAGCTCGGTTGGAGATACGCCTGGACGAAGCGCGGTCGTATCTTTGTCCGACAGGCTGATAATAAGCCCGCGCACACCCTGCGTTCAAAAGAAGACTTGGCACGTGTTTTTGGGGAAGATTCTGTTAGAAATATTTAATAGTTATATTTTTTTAATTGCTTGTAATGCGGTTATTGTTTCGTATTTTATGTGTCATAATTATTTTTATTTTTACTGTTGTTTTGTTTTATATTTAGTCGGCTTTTCCACATTTTCATTTCTGGGCTGTGAGGAGTTGTGTTGTGGCGGATTGGGGGCATGGACGGTTATCATTATTAAAAGTACTTTATTTAATATTTTTTACTGTTATATCCATACGTTGGACGTAATTATTTTTTATATAAATGTAAGTTATAGACATTATTTCTCATCCTGTTTTGTAGATTCCTTTGTAAAATATTTATCAAGTTTGACCTGTTACGAATCGAGAAAAAAAAAAATTTCACATTAAATCTAAAACCTTGAACCTCACAGTTGGACTTTTTAATGCAGGCTCGCTTGGTTCCCGTCATGACGAATTCATAGTAGCCATGGCAAATACGGCCGTGGATATTATGGCTATCAATGAAACTTGGTTGAGGGATGGACAGGATGCCCGTGCACCTAGGGTTCCAGAATATCTATTAAGGCACGTACCACGTTCTGCAAGTGTACGAGGTGGCCGTGGAGGTGGAGTTGGCTTTTACATTCGTCGCGGTATCAGTGCCCGGACGTTGTGTCATCCAATCGCAAATAGTGTTGAGCAAATGTGGATAAAAATAAATGTTAACTCTACCACTCTGATAAATAGGTACTGCTTACATACCATCTTGGCTTGATGTAAATATATTTCTTGACGCTATCACTGAATCTGTTACTTCTTTTGCATACGCTGATAAAATTCTTCTTCTGCGGGATTTTAATATTAATCACTTAGACGCATTAGATAATAAAACAAAACAATTTAAAACTTTTCTTCAATATATTGATTTAAATCAAGTTGTTACTGAAGCCACACATTTTACTAGCCATAGTGAAACTCTAATAGATGTCGTATGTACCGATGCGCCAGTGAGGGGAGTTTCTGTTACTCATATTCCAGAGTTAGGTAATCATGCTATGGTTTCAGTGGTGCTTAATTTTAAAAAAACAAAATTTAGTCCGCGATATATAGTTTACAGACCTATAAGAGACATTGTACCGGAACTTTTTAAGAAAGATCTTAACTCTATAGACACCACATACATAAGTACACTATCAGACGTCAACGAGATGGTGTTCAGCTATAATAAATGTATACAAACACTTTTCAATCTGCACGCCCCAACAAAAATGAATGTCATCAAGAAGGAATCGATGCCTTGGATCACTGATACAGTAAAGCAAATGATGATTTTACGGGACAAATCTCACTTGCAGTTTAAAATTTCCAAGGCAGAAAGCCAAATAATAGCATACAAAGAACTTAAGCGTATCGTTGAAGTGGCTATAGTAACTGAAAAGCAAGCTTATTTTAAAACATCCATTAATAAAAACATATCGAACCCCAAAAAGCTCTGGAAAATTTTTAAATCTACTGTTACTGATTTTAAAAATAGAAATTCGGAATTGCCCTGTATTTTTAATAACCCAGATGAGATTAATAGACACTTTCTCGCGGTGCCTGGTGAGGACATTGTCAGTATATCTGATCTAACATACTTAGAGTATAATCGGTTTGGTGCAATTCGTTTTCATCTTAAACAGGTGGATGAAATAGCAGTAATGAAAATTATACAAACTTTTAAGTCAAATGCACAGGGTTCCGATGATATCACCCTTGATATGCTATTAATGACTCTCCCTCATTGTTTGGGCGTAATTACCTCTATCATAAATCAATCAATTGTTACTTCCACCTTTCCAGATATTTGGAAGACGGCTATAGTAAAACCTATTCCCAAAATACCAAACCCTGGTTCAGTTAAGGACCTTCGCCCCATCAGCTTACTTCCTATAATGTCAAAGATCTTAGAAAAGATTGTGAGCAACCAACTTAGGGAATTTCTTGAGCAGGAGAATATTTTACCTAAACTACAATCTGGATTCCGTAAAAAAAACAGTACATCAACAGCTCTCATAAATGTTGTAGATGATATTTTAAGTGCTAGCGATAATGGTATGTTAACAATACTTTGTCTTCTTGATTTTTCCCGTGCTTTCGATTCTTTAAATATATCTCTTCTTCTCTCAAAGCTAGCTTATTATGGGTGTGATAGCGCCACTATTCGATGGTTTCACAGCTACCTAAGTAACCGATCCCAAATAGTCAAAATAAATGGTACATTCGGTCACGAGCAACTGTCTTCCTGCAGGTCAATAACTAGAGGCGTTCCCCAAGGATCGATTCTGGGTCCACTTCTGTTTATCTTGTATTCTGCAGATATAACAAAATACATAACTAACGTTAAGTACCACTTATATGCGGACGATCTACAGCTGTACACGTCCTTTCCTCCGAATTGCAGTGATGTGAATATTGACAACTTAAACAGAGATTTAAGCAACGTTGCCAAATGGGCAAAAAGTAACTGTTTGGTATTAAATCCTGCAAAGTCAAAATTTTTATTGTTGGGGTCTAAACCAGTCATAGCGGCGACATTGAACATAGATGTAAACATTGACGGCAGCCCCATTGAACGCGTGGAGGAGGCCCGTAATCTAGGCGTGGTGTTCGATAGTAGCTTACACTTTGAGACGCACATTTTACAAGCCATAAGAAACTGCTTCTACCGACTAAAAATTTTGTACCGTGTGCGACCCTTTCTTAGCGAGGATATGCGTGTCTTGCTTTGTGAGTCTCCAGTTTTATCCAAACTTAATCCGCATAGGATACAATGTACGGAACATGTCTACTCAAGAGAACTGAGAGATTGATTCAACGTGTGCAAAATGCTTGTGCTCGTTTTTGTTTTAGAGTCCCTCCACGGGCACATATTATTCCGTTTTTAAATCGTAAAAAGCTGTTGAAAATGGCTGCTCGTCGAAAACTGCATTTTGCGTCTTTACTTTTTGATATAGTGTTATCGGGTAAGCCCGAATATCTATATCAAAAATTATCATGGTCTCGCGCCCAAAACCCGCATCGGACAAGAGCCTCTCCGTACCTTTTGCTTACGCCAAGGCACAGAACTACGGCGTTCCGTGGCAGTTATAAATTTGCAGCATCCCGTTGTTGGAACGATCTACCTCCACCTTTGCGTACATTAAGGACAACATTGACATTCAAGAAAAAGTACAAACAATATTTATTGGACATCCAAAACACCATATTATAATATTTGATCCATATTATGTTTATTTTTGGTAGGTTCTTGTAATGCCTTATTTTGTTTTAATCATACCAGTAAGTTATCTATTTGTAAATTAATGTGTTTATATATAAAAAACATAATATATAACATATTATTCCCTTTTCACCTCGAGTGATGCCCTCCGCGAATTCACTGTACTGGTTCCAACTGAAAACCAGCGCCACACCTAGTGTTTAAATCTCTTTAAACTTTGACACTTATCCGTATATTTTAGATTATCCACACTTTTTGTTCATAAATTAAAGCATATGTGTTATTCTAATGTGTAAGCTATATTATTGTAAAGCTTTTATAGCACATCCAATCAGTAGCTTTTGCGTGAAAGAGTAACATACATACATTCTTACAAAATTTCGCGTTAATAATATTAGAGGGTGTAGTGTTCATATGTTTGACCTTTATTGCTGTAAAGTTTCATTATCATCCATTTAGTATTTTAGTTATAACGTGAAAGTGTAACAAGTCTACATCCAACTTTACAAATGTTCGCATTTTATATTATCAGTAGGATAGGATATATGGCTTTTTGTAAAAGGTTTTTATAGTCGGTTAACTTTTTTTGTACACAGCTCTAAAACAACCGAATACATACATTTTGTATTTTTTCAGCTTCTGGAAGCAGTGGTAAGTTTTTCGTGTACAATAAAAAGAAACTACATTTAAGCAGCCCTTAAGTGACCCACTCCTGAGTAGTTAAATAGCTGGACTTGTATTTGAGCCTATAATTTAGTAGCGGTGTGTATGTGTAGGTTGCAAAGTAGGTGCTATTCAGTTAAATCACAACGTATGGTATTTAGCTGTTTAGTACTCACTTGTATTTCGACTCTTCAATTATTGATACACATTGGGCACACACACACTTACAACACACAATAAAAAACTGTTATTTACAAAAGAGACATGTAGAAGCGATGGCAGATGTATTTGTAATAGAACACAGTTAAAATGCAGTATAAAACTGAAATAATGTATAACCGAAACAAATACAAAACAGACAGCGCGAAACGCGCGAAATAAATGTTGATATTTATTGTGTTTTGATATTAAGTGTTTTGTTGATATTTATTTCCAAGCCAACTCCTTTGCTAGTCATAAACAGCGTTGTGATCATGTGTTGCAAGTCTTTATGATTATCCGTTAAAATCACTATAGTTATTTATTTATTTTAAGGAATATCTACAGCTTCTTAAATATATTCCATGTACCTTACAGTAATCTAAGCCAATTACAGAGTTCCACGAGAGTGCAATATGAGGTAGCATTGAAACTTTCAAAAATACATAGAAGAGAAAAAGGACCTTAATCCTATGAAACTATTAGTAACAGGAATTTTCCATCAGAATTCGAATGCTGTTATTTTTCAAACTATTTTTGGTCAACTAGATATATAATTTTTACTAAATCTGTTGTTGTGTGTCCGAAGTAGCCGCGCTACAACAGAGTTTTAGGTGTGTTAACTTGAACAGAAGATAATAGCTCGCGACAATCAATCCCACCTCGTACTACATCAAATAGGAAACACGTATCTAGCAAGATGCGTCTGTCAGCAAGAGGTAGCAGAATATAGTGTCGGCAATCTTTCGCATAACTGTCGTGGCGCTTATGCGTCTTGAAGTTCAGATGCTTTAAAAAACGCTTTTGATTGGGTTCCATTTGTTCAGTGTGGATGTTATACTGAGGAGACTACTTGACCAGATTGGGCTACTGTACTGGCCCGTATTAACAAACGTTACTCAGCCCAAGATACCGCACTTGATATGAATCTTGATAAACGTGATTGTTTGTGTTCTCAAGTTGCAGATTAGGTTTACGTCATCAACTGAGTTATGGACTGAAACTCGATCCCTAAGTACACATTGAGCGCGCGTTTCTGAGATGCTATATCTTGAGTGCAGACAGTCCGTCACTTGAGATGTGATTGGCGTGACGCGAAACATGGTGTTTGAAAATATTTTGAACGATATTAATTAATACGATGAAAAATAGATTCAACATAGCGTTTTGTTGTCAATGCTTACTGAGTTATGTAGTAAACAATTATGTCGTATTGGGAAATAAATGCACAACCTTTTTAACAATTTAATGCTCTTTTGGGTAGTAACCCACTATACAACGTGTATTGTAGCGCCCGTACATGGCCCATTGCTGAGACGAGCCCCCTCCAATTAGATGGAGGGTAATTAGCGTACGGTGCCAAGCTGGCCAGACAGGTTGGCACAAGGTTTCGTTTCAAATTTCCTTCTCTTGTGGCTAGGTTATCGGCCTTGTCATTTCTTTTTACCGGCTCTTACGACAACCTCAGAATGGAATGGGGTGGTGACATTATGTATTCTAAATCCGTCACCACACGGACATACCTATTCTTGTAATGTATCATTAAAATCCAGTCAGGAGCTTTTGTGTGAAAGATTAGCCAAGATCCATCCAGCCATACATACAAACTTTCACATTTGTAATATGTATATTTGCTTTCAGATAATGATAACCCCTATGGATTGGGTGCATATGGATGAAAGAAATAAATGTTTAGTTATCTATTTAATTAAATAATCACACCACGTTCTCGTTGGTCTAGGGGTCAGATGACTTTTGCATCAAGGAGTCCCCGGTTCGAATCCGGCGTCGGGCGAATGTCTTTGTATACATCGGAGGCACTTAGTTTTGGTCTGGGTGTCATTTGTGTTCGCTAGATATACATGTAACAACAATACACAGCCCCCGTGGTCAGGCTGCAAGCACGTGCAGAAGTACCTTCAGGCGCAAAGGTATGATCATCCAGCCAGACGAGGTGCGATGTATAATTGTAGTCGGGATATCTCAAACTTGCGAATTGCTCTTGAAATTTCGCTATCGCGGTGTAGGACTCTTTCGTAATTATCGCATTTGTAGGCGATATTTCTTGACGCAATTAGTTCAGATTGTATTGAGCATGCGGTCGCTACATACCATTATGAAAGGAAATAGCTTGCATATCCTCCATAAGTATATTTCTCAATGAACTCAATAACGATAGGTTACAAGTAATTCGACCAGAAAATGTACCCTTGCCATCTTTAGTTTAAGGCTGAATGTCTGAATGTACTGATTCAAATCGATCAATCACTGAATTTACTATCTCTCTCTCTCTCTCTCTCTCTCTCTCTTTGAGTCGTATTCCTCAATGTTGAGGGTCGTGACCCCCCTTCAGCATCACTTTCTCTCGTATGATGTTCATCCATCTGTTCCTGTTTCTGGCGGTGTGGAGTGTGTGGAGCTGTTAAATATAACAAGTATGCTAAAATAGCAGTCTGTTACTGCTATCTGCATGGAGCAACACCTGTTCCAAGCGGTGACAATGTTTCATGTTACACTCCAGCAGTAGCAGTGACAAGCTTTTCTATATTCATTCATACTATGGTTCCCGTAGTTAGAAGATTCTCTTATTATTCATTACTAGCGACCCGCCCCGGCTTCGCACGGGTGCAATGAACGTCGAAATTTATCAGTGTTTCCCTGTAATATTATACATGTATTATACTTATAAACCTTCCTCTTGAATTACTCTATCTATTAAAAAAAACCGTTTTAAAATCCGTTGCGTAGTTTTAAAGATTTAAGCATACATAGGGACGGACAGACGACAGCGACTTTGTTTTATACTATGTAATGATAAACCAATTTCTGTAATTCGGAGACTCTTTCTCAGAGTCTGGGTCCAGTTTACTTGAACAAAAGCTATTGGATTTTCGGGATTTGTCAGTTTCAATAAATTAATAAAAACCAATTATACATTTTTTTTTACTTTTAAGGCGCGATCTTGTCAAGTATGTATGTAAGAAAGGCTCTACGAAGCTAATCATTTTTTTCACTTACAATTAAGACGGTTGTTCGAGAAAATGTTGTTAATTAACAATTGTTTAATTTGTTGAAAAATTTACTTTAAGTAACGTTTCCATGGGGAATAAATTATTTATAGTGTTCGAAACACCATAACTTTTTCAAAGTTTAAAAAGACATGTAATACCTTAAATAAATTAATTAATGTGTAATTAGTGTGTAACGCGTGCAACCTAAAAATGTCGCGCGGAGACCTATTTTCAGCGTTAAATTAAAATTATAAATAATGGAGGTAGAGTTCCGGAAGTTAGGAGTTTTTCATTGGGAATTTCCTCTTCTTTCAGAATCTTTTTTTGTAATTTCTTAAATATTACAAGTTCAAATATTGGAAAAAAACAAAATGCCATTTTTGCATCTTTAATTGTTTATAACTTTTGCATTTTTTATGTGCTAATACACGCTTTTGGCACATTTTTCTAGGCGTCATTCCTAAAAGCAGTATCTATAGTTTGTACCATTTTCAACTCGTCGACTAGACTATACATCAAAACCGCACTAAAAGGCGACAAACAGTTAAGAAAAGTACTCGAAGTCTTTGCCAGTTAAAATAGACACTGACATCCGTTTAGGTATAGATATTTGGGAACTAAATACCCCCTGTTAGCTGAGGGCCCCTCCTCGGAGCTTGCGGACCAAGACCAAGGTCGCAGAGCATGTTCTCCCATTGGAGAGCGCAAACCGCGGCTCTGGAGCGGGCAGTCGAGGCACGCCAGTGATTCAGTGGGTACTTCGGGCGCTAATTTCCGTCTTTCCGCGCTCGAAGTCCCACAAATGCACATACCCCATCTAGACCCCTTCGCTGGGTAACCATTAGGATTCACAAGGAAAAATGGCATCACTTTTTATTGGTAACTTGCTTCAGCCCACGATTCCGTCTGCGTGTAAATGATATCCTTCAAGTTGCGTCCCGCGGTTTCACCCGCGTAGTGATGGAAAATTGTGATTATGATGATAGAAAGTAATTCATTTCTATGTCAGGATTTTCCTACTTTCTTGACACTTATCCGTATATTTTAGATTATCCACACTTTTTGTTTATAAATTAAAGCATATTTGTTATACTAATGTGTATGCTTTATTCTTGTAAAGCTTTTATTAAAATCCAATCAGTAGCTTTTGCGTGAAAGAATAACATTCTTACAAACTTTCGCGTTAATAATATTAGTGGGTGTGGTGTTCATATGTTTGACCTTTATTGTACAACAATTTCAAAACAAGTTTCATTATCATCCATTTAGTATTTTAGTTATAACGTGAAACTGTAACAAAGATCCATTCAACTATACAAATGTTAGCATATTATATTATTAGTAGGATAGGATATGTCAACGGAAAACAACAAGAACCGGAAATTTATAAATTTCCTAGGAAATTTATAAACGTCCGTAGGATTCCAAACGAAAGATAAATTGTATTATTTTACGCCCACATTTTCGGAAATTTATAAACTTACTGAACTCATGCGTAAAATAATAATTAGCAATAACCAAACGCCATAGGCGCTCTGATTGGTTGAATAAGTCACGTGTTCCTTCTCCGTCCTCTCCGCCGCCATTGTTCGATATTGTCTACTTGTGGTAACATAGACCTGATACTGCTGCATCATCAGATATACCTCTGCTGCATCATCAGGAATCTATAGGATACCTAACTCCTTACCAAATTACAGTAGATGATCGTGTTTGGACTCATTGTAACGGTATCAATGAAACAGATATAAAAACGTTAGGTACCTGACATTTATGGCTGAGTAGACTCTCAATGTAGTGAACATTGTGTGTGTACTCAGCCATAATGCAGTCCGATGTCAGGGGTTTTTTTAAGTTAAATCCTTATTTTATTATGTTTAATTTGTTACAAGTGTTAAGCATTTTTTTTTATTAATTAGCGTTTGGCAATTCGCCAATCGCGATGGCTCGCAATTCTCGTTTTTTTTAAAATTAAACTTTATAATGTTTGGTTTTTTTTGGCAGAAGGCCGGCTTTATTGTTTTATGATGTTTTTCTTTTTAATAAAACTTTTTAACTTCGCATCACTCTATTTCTATTGTTTTATTTTGGTAGAGTGAAGTAGGGATCATTAGCATATTATGTAAAACAGTAACCCTGTATTATAGGTACTTACCTAGTTTTAAAGTAAAAATACTGTTACGTACTGATAAATTTATAGTTTGGCAAGTCTAAATGTACCTATGTCTATGGACACAAGCATGCCACTATCAACATCGACCAATCAGAGAACAGTGTGTTATTTGCCGTATCTTGTAGAAGCGTAAAATTAAAGGCTCTACTGTGATTGGTCGAACCGTTTAGAATCTTACGAATGGATATCCGTTAGTTTATAAACTTACGACGAGACGTCGTAAGTTTATAAATTCCGAAAATGTGGGCGTAAAATAATACAATTTATCTCTCGTTTGGAATCCTACGGACGTTTATAAATTTCCTAGGAAATTTATAAATTCCCGGTTCTTCTTGTTTTCCGTTGACAGATATATGGCTTTTTGTAAAGGGTTTTTTATAGTCTGTTAACTTTTTTTGTACAACGGCTTTGAAACAACCGAATACATACATTTTGTATTTTTTCAGCTCCTGTAAGCAGTGGTAAGTTTTTCGGGTACAATAAAAAGAAACTACATTTAAGCAGCCCTTA